>JAHHUM010001798.1:0-92500 GCA_036173005.1 Crenichthys baileyi
CTGCCGGGGGTAACGGTTTACGTAAAAAACGTAAGATACACACCGGAGGACGTACCATTACGCAAGTCTAGCTGTTTCCCATTAAAACCTGTTTATGTCTCTGAAGGGAAGTTTTCCGATGGTACTCCAACAGTACCAGAGCATTGTTCATCATTAGACGTCATTTTTCTTGAGTGTAGACCAACAAAGCAGGCGAGCTCCCCTCCGTCTCGCCGACAGTGGAACAGTCCGGTGGTGTATTCCTGTGGACAAGGGCAAAGCGTCAGTGTCAGCGTCGTTTTTATATCCGACGATCAAACATGGCGAGGTTCTTGAGGTTAAACGTCAGGAGTTTTGTCACATCCCAGCTGAGAATGTCATCTGACCAGGTAATAACTGCGGTAACCTCTCTGCTGATTAAAAACCGGACGTCAACCTGTCAAACGGTGACGTGTGTGTCATTTAACAGCTCCTCCAGTTAGCCATAATCCAACATGGAAGCATTAAAATGAGTTTAAAATGGCTGATAATCGTTTGTAGATCACATGAGATCTTTAGTGATTTTGGTCAAGTGTGATTTGTAAATCAGACCAGTAAAAGGTGTATTAATTTCCACCTGCGTCAGAACAGAGGATATAAATATTCCCATCAGTGAATAGTTTAGCCCATTGTGGTTGACATTGCATTGTTTTTGCACAGCTTCTGGTCTGTTCCAGATAATTACCTAGAAAACACAGGAGCCTTTTATTCTTTTCAAAATCTTTAAAACTCCTGTTGACCTTGAAAAGTTGAGCTTGCTATAACTCAATTTCTGACAGAAACAAACTGTAGCATTTGTTTTTATTAAAGTTTATTATTTAGATCTAGGGATTCAACTGCTGCTCCAACATTCAGCTGCACATCACTCCAGTTTTAGGTGCTGGGATTGATTTTAAGGTGCTTTTTAGCGCGCACACATATTTCTCAGATTTAATGTTGTTCTGTAAGCTTTTAAGACTTCCAGATCTTCTGAAAACAGCCATCAGATGAAAATAAAAGTAAACATAGAAAGCCACAGCAAGGCCTCATTTCCAGTGGAACAGACTTTCTATGGACCAGAGATCAGTGCAGAGTATTAATGTTTTTAAAAGAAACATATCCTCTGTTTTTGGCTTTTAGTAGTTGAGATTATTTGATACTAATATAACTTTGTTTGGTCACTCACTTATATCACATTTCTTTTGTTTATAATTTATTCACTGCACCTACTTTGTTTATTGCTGTGATTAATTTACCTTAATGCCGGTTTTATTCTGTTAAATCTATATTATTTTGTATTTAGTTTTTGAAATGTATGCATCCTATTTTCTTATTTGTGACTTTCGTTTTAAACCCTTATCAGTGTTTTCGAGTACATGCTTATTACAGTGCTTAACTCTGGTGTTTTTCTTCGTACTGCAAACCCAAGTCACTTCTGTTAGCTACACTTTTCAGTTTTTCTAGTCATCTGAGCTATGATTGGCTTATCGTTTTCTTTTATTTTAAAAAAGATTTCTTTTGTTTTTGCTTTTTTTCACATCCAAATGACCCATCAAATTTCCACATCAGTCAATAATGACCTGAGTAAATTCAAAATTAAAGTTTTTAAATGATGATTTAAATTATCAGGGAAAACAAAGCAATCCAAGCCACCCAGTTCCTATGAGAATAAGTAACTGCCTCTAAATCCCACTGACTGGTTGTGCCATCCTTGGTTGATAACTGGCACCGAGTCTTTTTCATTGCTCTGGAGGAATTTTGGCCTACTCTGCTTTGCTTCATTGAGGGGTTTTCGAGTATGAATGACCTGTAATGCCACAGCATATGAATCGGGTTTAAGTCCGGACTTTGACTAGGTCACTCAAAAAGCAAGTGCTGTGCCTCAGTTCAGTGACCTCTGTTCCATGGTGTGGAAAGTAATGTACACACAGCAATGTAATAAAAAAGATTTCTAACATAAGTAATCAAGATTTGCCAGAAAGTATAAAGTGGATCTGCTGACCTTTCAGTTGGATATCCATCTTTTCAAACTCTAAAAAGGACATTGTGTCAGATAGCCATGTAACAGAAGGTGGAGGCAATTCTGACATGTTATTAAAGAAGTAAAGTAAATCATATTGATTGTATATAAGTATCCAGAAATCCAAACACAGACTGCTGTAGGACAGGGTAATTTCCTGCACCACAATCTGTGACAATATTTTTAAAAAGGTTAACTATTCCTAATATGTACAAATTAAGACCGATTGATTTCATGCTTTGAATAAATGTCTCACTCTGTTGCAGTTGGGTGAGCTGGGTAAAGGTGCAGGAAAAGGTGGAGGAGGTGGAGGTTCCATCAGAGAGGCAGGTGGAGCCATGGGGAAGAAGCAAGCCGCTGAGGAGGAGATCTATTTCAAGTATGTTTTATTTTTATACCAAAAATGTGGTGGATTAAATATTAAAAATCAAATTTTTGGTTTTCTCCCCTGCTTTTGTGTGTGCATGTGATCCCGTCTGTCCATCCAACCACACACATAAGGCGCAAAGAGCAGGAGCAGCTGGCTGCGCTGAAGCAGCACCACCTGGAAGAAATTGATCACCACAAGAAGGAGATTGAACGCCTGCAGCGCGAGATAGACCGCCACAAGGGAAAGATCAGGAAGCTGAAGCATGACGACTGAGTGGAGCAGTCCGAAAAAAAATTATTTTCACTCACCGCCCAAAACGCCTTTATTTGTAACACCTGTTGCTGCATGCACTTACCTGGCGGGACATGAATGTGGGGAAGATGCTGTTCTGTAAATTACTGAAAGTTAATAAATCCCCTCATCTGTTGTTGTCTTTCTATGGTTTGCTGTGGTAGCAAGAGTACAGTTTCTCCCCGTCTGACGTTCTCCAGCGGACTGTTCAGGTCATGCACCATCATAAAAAGACCTAAGTATAGTTAAAACATGTGTCAACATCAGCTTTTTACATTGTTCAAGTGAATAAAAATGTGTGTGACATTGCAAGTTTGAAGCACTGAAGTCTGCTTTCTACTGTTTTATTTTAACACAGACTCTGGCAGAGCTTTGGTGTAGTCAGTCCACCACGGTGGTTGTCCACAAATAAAAAAAATCTCTTTCCCACAAAGTGTTGGCATTTTTTAATGTATTTAATGAAGGTGTGAAAAGTGCTTTAAATAGATTATTTTAAGCTAAGAAATATTTTTTAAACTGATATTAGCCCCAGTGATTTTGAAAGAAGATTGAACAACAACAAAGTGCTGGAGTAACATGATGATTTTAAATAACGAACCTCAAAAGTCAATCACTTCCATTTGATACAGGTTATATATTCAGAAATGGTTTCATATGAAATAATGTAAAAGAGTACCCTGCTAAGCTAAAACACTTGCAAATTATGCATTATTTAAAGATGTCACATAGGGAGATATTTTGCTAAAAAGTAAGTGAATCTAAAAATATCTATGTACACAAAATGAAGAAAACTGCCGTGATTGGCTGTCATCACAGGATTAATGGGCACTACGGTATGAAAAGCAAACAAACTTGTGGAATGGTTAAATATACAATTGGGAACATACAAGAAGATTTCCAGCAATTATAACATAGCATTTCATTGCTGTGATGGCAATAAAGGCTATTCGATTACTGGATCGGGGCTGGAGGGTGGAGGGCTGTGACCTCTTCTTGTCTGTGGGGTCACTGGCATTTGGATCGGCTGAGCGGCGATGGTAGAGCTGAGTTGGATAATGTTTCTCCCTGGGCTATCATTGCAGTGGCGGTAGATTATTTTTTCTTAAATATTCAGGCTGTAATGAGAAAACAAAAAATGACTTTAGATAGCCACCATAGATGGCAAATAAACACATAAATACTGCTTTATGAAAATCTATGTTTAATATATTACATTATCTAAAACTTAAATATGTTCAAGTAAATATTTTGCTATAACTCATTAAGTTTATAAGTTATTAAAGACGTTGTTTTAGCAGAAATATGTCTCGGCATTTCTGCAGAATGACTGGAAGCAAACGGCTGATTACCTCCACTGTACAAAGAGGGCGCTAGTCCAGATCAAGACGCAAATAATCGGGAAAGTTAAGTTTTGTCACTTCCGGCTGCCCCTGCCTTTTACCACGAGCAGCCCCGTTCATCTTTCTTTTCGCACATCATGGCGGACCGGTTCAATAAGGTGAGCGAGTGCTGCGGAGACATAAACTGTGTTAATACCTCTTTCGAGTCGATTGTTTTTCGCCTGTCATAGCAGAGCAGCATGGAATAATCATGTTTTGTTGGTATGATAACTGTTTGGTTCTTTGTTTTCTCTAAAATGCTGTATTCTTAGGGTAATGACAGAAAGTTGGCCGTAACTGTGAACATGCCTTCCATCATGGCAGCTTCCCTTGCGAGGCAACAGTGTTGGCTTTATCATCTAAACGTTTTCTCTAGTATCAGAAAGCGGACTTGGAAACTTGATGTGATTTAAATTGGGTTTTATATCAACACAGTTGAGTTACGTTTTTGCACTAAGCCTCTGAAATGAATTCCCAACGCGCTAATGTGGGTAATGCTAATGTTAGCTTAGCCGCTTTGAACGTTTCATTTATCGGCTCCTTAAAAACTAGATACAAGTTAGTAAAGTTTTACTATCATGTCATAAACGATTTCATCTGAAAGAGCATTTAAATAATTTTTGGTTGTAGACCGTGCGTGCATGTGGGTTTAAAATGAATAGTGTAATTTTTTAAAAAATTTAAAATTCTGGAGCAATTAGGTCTCAATTTACGTGGTTTTGACACCAAATCACAAACTTTGATTGTGTTTAACGATTTATCACGATTGTTCTTTTGTTTTATATTTTTACAATAAAGACGGGAACAAATATTGTGTGTTCAAACAAAGGGATATTCAGCTCTTTATTTTTTTTTAATTAAATGTGGTTACGGGTGAAAATTAAATGTTTCTTGACATACAATTTGCTTTTCCTTAAATCTTATGTTTAAAATTTTTCTCAGCTCAAAACTGTAACATGCTGTCATTATTAAGATAAACATTTAAACAGTGGATAATGAATCACATCCTGAGTATTAAACTCAAGTTTTATTTAAAATCCGAGCAAGTAGCTAAGCCTGCAGTGTTGTCGGTATAATCAGTAACTGGACTAAAAACAAACACAGATACTAACATGCCTACTCAAAGCAGGCTAAAATAAGTCCTCTAGCATAACATTAGTTGGCTTAAATAATTTAGCATCTAGGTTTAGTGGTTTAAGCAGGTCTGCCCAAGTCCAGATCTTTGAGAGCTACCATCCTGCAACGTTTAAATGTGTCCCTTTTCCAACTCGCCAGAATCAAGTGGCTTATTTACCAGGCCTTTGCAGACCTGAATGACATGCTGGGAGAATTCAGCAATTTGATTCATATGTTGCAAAAAATGATTAAGCAACTAAAGTTAATCTTGGTTGTCTTTCAGAGATCATTTAGAGCAGCGTTTAATGGAAACATCTTGTGACTTTGTTCTCTGCTCCCACAGGTTCTGCTACTAGATGGCAGGGGCCATCTACTGGGCCGACTTGCTGCCATTGTGGCTAAGCAGGTCCTCCTGGGTATGTTTTGTTTGTGTTTGTTTTTCTATTCCATTTAAATTGTACGACTTTGTTTAGTTTATTTGCATATTTTTTTTTGTTCAGGGCACAAAGTGGTGGTGGTGAGATGTGAGGGCATCAACATCTCTGGCAACTTCTACCGTAACAAACGTAAGTAATGTCTGTTGAACTTCCATCATTTTCATTGGATGCTTGTCAGTGATGTTTTACCCAATGTTATTTGAGTTTCATTGACCATGAGAATACTTTACATGCACTACCATCTGAGACATGAGCACTGTTAGAGCAGTGATAGTTGCCTTGTTGATTTGACTGGACTTGTAACCTGCTGTATAATGTGCCTGATGACAGTGAAGTATCTGGCTTTCCTCCGCAAGAGGATGAACACCAATCCCTCTCGGGGACCCTACCACTTCAGAGCTCCTAGCAGGATCTTCTGGAGGACTGTTAGAGGTGAGATGGGGAAATGGGTGGGGTGTACATATCTGTGATGGTTTGAGATTGCACAGGTTGCTTGACAATGATGAGCCTTTTTATCCCGAATCTGATCTTCCATTGATGAGCCAAACATTGCGGATCTGACTGCTGAGTTGAGCATCAGTGCTACCTCTGTGCTTGTATACTTGTCTGACATTAAAAGCTCTTTTCTCTTTGCTTTTAAAATGTGTTAAAGTAACAATTGTTTCTATTTAGGAATGCTGCCCCACAAAACCAAGAGAGGCCAGGCTGCTCTGGACAGGCTCAAGGTGTTTGACGGCATCCCTCCACCCTATGACAAGGTGTGCCAACATATTTTTTTAATGACTTTGTGTTGGCAGTCTGTGATGATGCAACTCTTAACCCCCTTAACTGAGTTTTAAATGAAAGAGAGAGAGAAAAACACCTGAGACTTGTCGGTCCATGAATATCTAGATGCAAAATGTCCTTTTTTTTCCTTCCTAATTTTGGGATTGGTTTTGCAGAGAAAGCGCATGGTTGTCCCAGCTGCTCTTAAAATTGTGCGCCTGAAGCCCACTCGTAAGGTACAGTATTTGATTTGCTTTTCAAATTGAGTTCTTTAACCAAAAACTAAACGGATGGTTTAAAACAATTGGTTGATGCGTCTTGTTCAATGTAATGAGATTTTTCATGTATTCCTTAGTTTGCCCTCCTTGGGCGTCTGGCGCATGAGGTTGGCTGGAAGTACCAGGCCATCACAGCCACTCTGGAGGAGAAGAGAAAGGAGAAGTCGAAGCTCCGCTACACCAAGAAAAAGACAACGATCAAGCTGACCAAGCAGGCGGAGAAGAACGTTGAGAGCAAGATTGCAAAATACACAGACGTTCTGAAACAATATGGTGTTCTTGTCTAAACTCATTGGCCAATAAAGTAAAATAAATGTTTATAAAAGGCTTCTTGGCTTTTTTGTGTATATTTCATCGATAAATTTGTACTTCTACATGTTCAGTAAAAGTGTGTTTTTAATTTTTTTGGATTAAATTGATTTCTGAAGTGCTTGTTAGATTCAGCAGGTGTCATTGGCTGGATCAATCACATGCATTCATGATATTAAATCTGACTCCTTTTATATAGTAGAAATTAGACTGATTGCATCCCATAAAGTATCAATGGAAACCTGTCTTTGTTTATGAGGAATTCATATAAAATTATTTAAAGCTCATTGTTGGATGCAAGTCTTATTACCTCACATTGACTAGTTCTGATGCCCAATCATAGAAATGCTATTTGAGCTTTATACATTTATAATTCCTTGTGGTCCAACAGTGGCTCTCTAATGTACATCTCCATTATTCCTGGCTTTGGAAATGTGATCCATCCTTTCATAACTTCATAGCCTGGTTAGGTAATTGTGCTCAACCTGAATCTAGCACTTTATTTTAAGCACCTTTTGGTTTAATTTCAGCATGCAGTCTTTCTTGGAAGACCTTTTGAAAGAAAAGGCTGCTGTCTTCATCTCCTGCTCCTTAGTCCTGAAATAGAGCTCCTTCAGGCTCTTTTCAGCCTCCATCAGGTTGTGAAGGTTCAATTAGCAGGGTAAGAGCACAGTTTTGCTCAAAATATTGAAATGCACAAAACATTATGGGTGACATACCAGAGTTCAAAAGAGGACAAATTGTTGGTGCACATCTTGCTGGTGCATCTGTGACCAAGACAGTAAGTCTTTGTGATGTATCAAGAGCCACGGTATCCAGGGTAATGTCAGCATACCACCAAGAAGGACGAACCACATCCAACAGGATTAACTGTGGACGCAAGAGGAAGCTGTCTGAAAGGGATGTTCGGGTGCTAACCCGGATTGTATCCAAAAAACATAAAACCACGGCTGCCCAAATCACGGCAGAATTAAATGTGCACCTCAACTCTCCTGTTTCCACCAGAACTGTCCGTCGGGAGCTCCACAGGGTCAATATACACGACCGGGCTGCTATAGCCAAATCTTTGGTCACTCATACCAATGCCAAACGTCAGTTTCAATGGTGCAAGCAGCGCAAATCTTGGGCTGTGGACAATGTGAAACATGTATTGTTCTCTGATGAGTCCACCTTTACTGTTTTCCCCACATCCGGGAGAGTTACGGTGTGGAGAAGCCCCAAAGAAGCGTACCACCCAGACTGTTGCATGCCCAGAGTGAAGCATGGGGGTGGATCAGTGATGGTTTGGGCTGCCATATCATGGCATTCCCTTGGCCCAATACTTGTGCTAGATGGGCGCGTCACTGCCAAGGACTACCAAACCATTCTTGAGGACCATGTGCATCCAATGGTTCAAACATTGTATCCTGAAGGCGGTGCCGTGTATCAGGATGACAATGCACCAAAACACACAGCAAGACTGGTGAAAGATGGTTTGATGAACATGAAAGTGAAGTTGAACATCTCCCATGGCCTGCACAGTCACCAGATCTAAATATTATTGAGCCACTTTGGGGTGTTTTGGAGGAGCGAGTCAGGAAACGTTTTCCTCCACCAGTATCACGTAGTGACCTGGCCACTATCCTGCAAGAAGAATGGCTTAAAATCCCTCTGACCACTGTGCAGGACTTTTAATGTCATTCCCAAGATGAATTGACGCTGTATTGGCCGCAAAAGGAGGCCCCTACGCCATACTAATAAATTATTGTGGTCTAAAACCAGGTGTTTTCAGTTTCATTGTCCAACCCCTGTATATATATATATATATATATATATATATATATATACACACATTTGTATATTTGTGTATATATATGTATTTAAGGGCATAAATATATCTTATAATGCATAAAAAAAACCCAGAGACCAAAGTGTACCGGAGTCAAATTCCTTGTTTGTAAGTACGAACTTGGCAAGAAAGCTGATTCTGATTCCGAAATTTCCTCCAGCTGTTGATACTGCGCTGACTGATTCTTTAGGACAACACAATTTTGTATCCATTGTTACCTTTGTAAACTTTCTTGAGCTGCAGGATATAAAGATCAGGAGAATCCTGCAAGGACAACGGAGCTTGAGTTTGGATTCATCACATCCACTAAATCTGACAGGTGTGAACTTGAGTGAGTGCCTTAAAAATATTAGCTGAGGGAGTTCACCCCTAATGCAACATGGTTATTTCCTCATATATTTCCCCAACAACTTGTTTTTTCTTAGTTGTACAGGATAAATGTGATATATTATGGTCTCACTTTGTACATCACAAAAATGCCTCCTTTGCTTCCCTTTTGTTTGGATCCATACGGAAAATAGAAATACTATAAATCCACAGTGAACCTTTTTATTTCTAGTTTAAAATGAGCTGAAAGTAGCTGATTACAATGAGGGGATATTACTAAATTCTCAAACTTGCGACCTTCTTTGTATTACCAGCAGAGAGCAGCATTGTACTTCATGTGGCAGTTATCGGTTGACTGATTTTCAAGATATTAGTGTGAAACATTCAGTCCTTCTAAAAAAGTACTGTAGCTTGGTTTAGCTGGGTTCACTTTAGTAGCTAAGAGTATTTGTCAAAACAATAAAGTTCAATCCTATCCGCAAGGTCTTTGGAACAGGAGAACGTCTTTAGATATCTGTTGTACACGCTGTATTAAATATGAATTTTCCTGGCTCGGCTGATTCTGTGTTGGAGGTATTTGAACTCCACAGACTCTGGTTATTAGAAAACCTCTGCAGTAAAACAGACGGCTCGGTATTAATTGGAACCTCTACGTGTGGATCTCTTGGGAGAGACTGGATGGCTTTCAGCGGTCTTCTGTATGTCTTTACAGCTGAAAGTAGGACAGGCTCTGAAGTTATTATCAGCCATTTCAATTACTCTACTATTAACCACACCTTAATATGTTTCTATAGATAAGTAAATGGCTTTTCCAAAGCTCGGACAGCGTTAATACTTTCGGCTCTGTCAAAGCCTTTTGGTTGTTCTAATGATCTTTAACATTAATTTACTTAGGCCATAAAGATTTTACTAACTTATTCAGGCCTGGTAAAGGGACACACATGTTCCCATCTTGTAAAAGTGGTTTGCAAAAAATAGTAACTTTGCAGATTTGTTTAAATTTACAATTTCTTTCCAATGTCAAGCCACTAAAGGAGCTACTGGTGCCAGGGAACTCTTTAGCTTTTCTTTAACATAGAAAGTACACCCTGGACCGGTGCTTCTGTGTTGTTTCTTTGTATGGTCTGTTTTCTTAAATCTTCTCAAAACTTTTTTACCAATTGACATAATAAAGTGACTATACATTGTCAATAATATTAACTTGGAACTGTAAATTGTCTCTATGTAAGGACTGAATTGACTATATATTTCTGGATGATTTAATCCGTTTGTCTTGAAAAGTGAGACCATATTTCTTGTGAATTGGCACCATATAAACAAACTAAATTGAATATTTGTGGGTTGATTTGAATCAGAACTGAGAACTGGTAACTAGAATCAACCCCTGCTGTGGACCACAACTGGAGAAGATCCGATTCAGTTACAGCTTCTTGCGTTGCGTGTACTTTGTGACCTGGAGACTGAATGTTTCACTTTTTTCAAAGTAGCTAAACTCAGTCAGATTGGATGTGAAAAGAAGCCTTTGGACTTTGACTGGGGCATTCTATGACAGAAATATGTTTTGATCTAAACCAATTTATCTCTGGCTGTATGTTTAGGGTCGTTGTCCAGGTGGAAGATGAACCTCTGCCCTTAGCCTCAGAAAAATATCCCCATAATATAATGCTACCATCTCTGGGGATGGTTGTTTTCTTTCACACACTTTCTCATGTGTTCCAAAGAGTCAAATATCTTTGCTGTGTTGCCGTCACAGCTTGTAGCAGACATTGATCAGTTTTCTTTTAACAAAAACTCCCTTCACAAAACCCTTTAAGGTAGGATTAAGGCTCGTTTAGCCGTCTCTGTATGTATTGTGAGAAGACCGACGTGGCAAGTCAACCCACCCCACCCTAGTTATGCCCCTAACATGTCAAGCTGGATAGACCCAGATGTGCACCGGCTGACTTCTATAGGGGCGAGCTGGGTCGAGGAAGTTATGTATTGATGATGAATGGTTTGTTGGGCCAGCCAGCAGCAGGATTTACAAGCGTAAATAATGGATGATAGATTCGTAGATAATAGACGGAAATGTTTTGTGACCAATAGAGACAGGTGTTGTGCAATAATATGCTTAAGTTATTTAAAATTCAATTAGCTCCTGCTACTTGGATTGGTATGCAGGAAGGCGTGTGATGCTGGTGGTGGTTCCTACACTGTCCTCCTTCAGGCAGGGGGAAAACATCTTCACTCGACGTGATTATAGACACCGTCTCATCTGGAGAAATCTCTGGCTCAGATTCCTTTTCTGCAGAAGCTCAGAAAGGCTATGGAGGCTATGGACCCGCTTGTCTTGATTACAACTTTACCCTGAACGCTTGATGCTGGAACAGCAGAACATTACTTAACTGTTGGTTGTCCTTCAATTGGCAGGTACACGAACACCTGATTGTAGTCACCTTGGGGTCCAAGGATTCTTTGAAGTAGACAGTCTTACCCGCCGGCGAGTTTCAAAGACCTTCGGTTTTGCGTGCTGCCTCTCCTTTAGCTGCTGGGCAGCAGGATAGAGAACGAGGTGTGGCTGGAGAAATGTTTTGCTAGTGGCTCCATGAAATCACAAGGATTCCAGCTGTGACTCCTTCTTCTTGGGCTGGACTAAAAGTAGGGTAATGCTGTATTTAAAGATGCAGTTTCCCACCAGCATCTTTGATTGTGTACAGTTCAGTCCATGTTTTCATCCCATTATCCCGATTATGTAACTTTTGAGAGAAATGTGTTGCCCTGGTGTTTTTTAAGGCTGTCATAGTGAATGGAGCCTAATACCAATGCACACCACACTTTTCAACAAAAAAAAAAAATTTGAAAACATTATTTTGTTCTACTTTATAATTACACACCACTTTCTTTTGGTCTATCTCATGAAATTGTAATGAAATACATTGAGCAATGCTGTTGTAACGTGACAACAAGGTACATGAAGTTAACCGCATTTATAAGGCTACAGCTCCGCAGTCATTATGCTAGTCATCACTTTCCCACCTCCATGGCTTGAAGTCCCTTTTTAACTTGTGTTCATTCCTTTGTGTGGCATTATTTTCTCTTATCGACTTTTAGACCCAAGATGACAGCAGTAAGTACACAAGTAAAACCTAAATAAAACAAAGTCACTTTAAAGTGTTCCCCAAAGGCTCCTCCAGATTGATTTTGGGATCTCCTGAGGCGTCTAAAAGGAGTGCCTTTGCTGCCTGGTTGGTGGCAGCTTAATGATGACGTCTAAATGAAGCAATCTGACAGGATTAGAGTGGAAAATTGATCCTTTAACGACCAACTAACAGTATGACACACAGAGGGATTTCTAACCTTTATGTTATATCAATAGTGGATATAGTTTTAATGCAAGAGGAGACAAAAAAACCCAAAATAATAGGGTTTATTTTTGATCTGTGTGTTTGTATGTGTTTTTAGCTACCATAAAGAGTGAGAATCATTAGGGTGCATGTTGCATGTGGGTGGGCGTTATGGCACCTTTTTATTTTGACTGACTAAAATGAGGAGACATATTGGTTGTCTTTCCAAACAAAGCAGATGGTCTCTTGAGGATTTCCTGCACCCCAACAAAGCTTAAGATACAACCCATGCATTCTGTGTTTGTCTTTTTCCTCTCTGTTATTCACCATAAACAGTCGTGTGCCCCATAAAAAGCTGTCGTCCCGAGAATCACAGCCAATCTGATGCCTGTCTACCTGCGTTAACTAAGGGTGTCATGGCTCCTCTAAACAGATGGAGACATCACTGTGGCGGCTGCAGAGATGGGATGTTTGGCTGATTGTGCCTGCTCTCTAATCACAACAACTGAAACAGATTGAGGAGACCATGATTGTCTGAAACAGCTTCTGTAGGCCTGGCCCGTTAGAAATACAGACAGCCCTCCACGCTTTCCTGAGGCGGCATGCTGAGGAGACGTGGAAAAGAAAAAAAATGACAGTTTTAGAGACATTTTGGATCATTGTGGGTATTTTTGGTTGGGAACAAATCTAAATCTAGTCTGGTATTCTACCTCCCTTTGAAATAATGTGCAAAAGTCTTAGGTCGCTTATTATGAAATCTGTCACCATTTACAGTTGTGGTCATTATGAATGTCGTATTAATGTGGAGCTTTTAATGATGCCTTTGAATTATTATTATCATTTCTCTTAGCTGCAGAGAAACCTTATTTTTAGAAGTCATCACTGGGCTTCTGGTGAAATTCTGACTGGATGTTTGACCCGTCTTCTTATCAGAAATGTACAGGTTATTTATATTGATTGGTTTTCTGGAACAGACTAAGCTTCTAAGCGTGATACAAACATTTTCATTGGTGAAGCCAGAACCTTAATGGTATCCTGGTATCCATTTAAAAAATATTCTTTATGTGTGTCAGGGGTCATTGTTCTGTTGGAAATAGGAAGTTAGCTAGGATGTTCAGAGACAATCTACTAACCTCCAAAAGTCAAGCCTGCCATGAACTGGAAGATGCCGGAAAATCAGAGGTCAGTCCAGAAGCTCAATGTTAGCCTGCCTCGTCCCTTCTAAAACCACATTGGATGTGTTTGAGATGATTGAGCTGTTGGAACATCCAGTCTTGTCCAGGTTTCAACCATTTAGCTGTTGAGTGGAAGTGACATTGAATAATTTAGAGGTAGTTATCTTTCTTTATTATTGGCAGTGAAACAGATCCTCATCATGATGCTGCCACCACCATACCTAACAGTCAGTACAGTGTTGTTAGGTTTAAAGACTAACACTGACTCCTCCCAACATCCTTTCTTTTGAGTGTGACCAAACAGCTCAATCTTCCTCTCATCAGACTGAAAAATCAATGCCCAGATTATCATGAGTCTGTTCATGTGGGCAGCTGCAGGTATTAATCATTCTTCTACGTGCCGATTTTGGGGCAGGGGCGCCTTTCTTAGTCTGTTCCCTCTCAGTCCTGTGTCAACTGGCTTACTTACTTACCCAATACTTTAAGTTATAAAACAATAAAATGCTTAATTAAAAGCTTCATATTCGTGCATAGGTTTATGTAAAGTAGATTTGTTTGCACTTACAGAAGAAAACATTTACACCATCATGGTGATTCCTGATTTATTGTGGGCTTAGCTGAATGACCCCCTGAAGGATGATGTATCCCTCATGGCCTCTCTCAGGTCGCTCATAGATGTTTTTTCTTTTATAGACAAGAGTTCAAATACTCTTCACTTAGAGTTTGTCATTTATAGGGCTTAAACTTCTTTTGCCCAAATTTATCCCGTTTGTGGAAAATTTGGGCTGGAATGTGAAAAAAAGCCTGGATAGCAAATTAGACATACATTTAAATAAATAAAAGCTGAGTCTATTTTAAGCAGAATTTATTAAGTTTATTTACCTTTTCTATTCTTTTCACCGTAACACAGCTTAAAGATTAAACCTCTGTAACCTGATGTTTCATTACTGGGAATTTAGCACACTGTGTGTGACAAATGAGAATGATTAAAAGGTTTTCCTTCATGCCAGCATGAGCTGATTGGTTTCTTAAGCTTCTATCAGATGTCTCAGTAATGCCCGGGCCTGCCTCAAAATTATTCTGTTGAGTCATTATTGAACTAGAGATGGCTTTAAAATTAGATTAGTAGCGAGGAACACATCAGGGAGCAGCATTTTAATATCTAATTTAGTCCTGATGAAAGCAGTCTGTATTGTGAGACTATACAGAAGTGTTCCAGAGGAGATCTGGCCTCTTTCAGCCAAAGGCTTTGTTCCAGTATCTGCTAATTTCACCCTGGAATGAGGACAAATTATTCTCAGTCTCTCAGGCTGCTTAAAGAAGTGAGAAAAAGAGCAAAAGAGAAGTGTACAGATAGAGTTAAGTCAGCTGTATAGGAGGCAAATTGGAAAAGCACAAACTTGACAGAGTGTGCACGCATCCATTAATAAGTAGTTTAGACTGAGTGAGGGTTTTTCATGCTATTTATGTAGCTCCAGTTATTGGTCTGTCCGGCTGTGCAGCATAGAGAACGATACAAGAATTATTCATGTTGTCATTTTAGCCTCATAATGTCCCAGGGTACGTGGAAGGATCTCTTTTCTGTGTTTTTTGTTTTTTTAAAGACCATCATATACCTTATGTGTTTTTCATGCTTTTATAAATATGTTAGAGTAAGAAGAAAAGTGCAAAGGAAATGTGGTGTCTTGGCACCGAGGAACCCAGTTCTCTGGGTAATTGTAAGGTTAATCCTTCAACCACCCACAACAACACACATTTTCAGCAATCAAATGTAGCCAGTTTATCATATTAGGTCAGATATAATCATAAACTTATGTTACATCACAAAAACAAGTCAAACATTTGTGATTAAAATCTTTATTACTGCCCAAGTCTGACAGAAAACATAATGAGACATAATGTCACAAATCCATTCAATTAAATGAGAATTTTTTAAAACATTTTTTACAAGTTGTTGAAGAAGAGTTCTTCATCTTCTCATAAATGTGTGGTTCTGAAACAGAGCAGTAAAAAGTCAAACTTCACATATTTCTTGCTGTTCCAGTTTAACAATAAGAAGATTCAGACTGAAGGCAAGCTAAATATTTAAGTCTGTGAAAAGGAGAAAAAAAAAAGTGTAGCATTGAGTCCAAATAACGTATAACACTGTACAACCAAGACCATTTAGCAAGAATGTTGAGTTATTGCTAATTTTGTTCAAAGAAAGTAATAATTGTAGAATTTATACAAAAGGATCAACACTACACAACAAATCAGAAACTTCTGGCCGTGGCCATATTTCTAACAGACTGGAAGAGCAACAAGCTAAACAAAAATTTTTCAGTATTTTTAAAAAAACTGCTCTTTTACGGTACTTCTTAAAAAAATTCCAAACAACATATTTGATATTATTTAAAATATTCATAGCATCAATTCTTTGTTCATTAGCGTCCTTTAGAGCTGCTCTCCTTCTCTGACTTCTTCCAGCATCATCGTAGACAAATTGACGGCAGCTTTCCGATTGGCTAGGCAATTATCTGCTAATTAAGCCAGTCTGCTGTCCTCACTCACCTTTCAAAACACCCATTGTATACCCAGATCTACTTGCTACTTTTTCAGCCAAGAAAATTTTCCTGTTAATTTGGCGGGCATGAGAAATTTTAAAGTTTGAATTAATATAATATGGAAATGTTGTTGAAAGAATGAACCAAAGATGTTTAAATATGAAAAATCACCAACACCACTAAAGGTCGAGATGCAAGGCAGCAAGAAATGAGGTGAAAGAGGTTAAAGTTGATGTTAGAGAGCTAACAAATTAGAAAGTAATGTAAAGTTTGATCTCTAAGCTACTCCTCTCAGACATCCTCTCCTGACGTTCTCTTCCTCACTAGACAAATCAGTAAATAATCCTAAATAAGATCACATTTAAGCTGGAGACTTTGATGTCATTACTTTCTTCTTGGGGTGTAAACATTATAATAAGCATCCTTTAACTGGATTTTCTTTATCAGCATACGCCTTTCATTTTATACTGTTTTTGTGGGTATAGAAGTGTCCTCTGTTAAGGTTTGCATTATAATATTTGTAAATCCAAACATAGCTTACTTATACCTTTGGTGTAAACAAGCTAGTCAGTTCCAGCCCACACAGAGCCCCCTGATGGCAGGTCATGAGTACATTTGAACAAAACACATTTTGCATGATATATGTCAGGTGTGAAGCAGTGATGCATTCTTACAAACATGAGGTGCAGCAGGGCATGTCTGTGCCTTGTTTATATTCACTGACTCTGGGTGTAATTGAAATGATGATTTAGAGCGGGAGCGGTGCAACTCGATTCTCTCTGTCATTCTGAACTCATTACAGCCATTCAAACACGAAAGGCAGCTGGAACAGAAATCGGCCGTTGGAGACTGCTGTTGGGCTTGCAGGGCCACAAATTGAATTTAGGATCTGAAAATGACCTGTCAGAAACCTTTATCAACTCCTATTTAATGAATCACAAGCAAAACACACAGATTAGCTTAAAACACAATAAAGGGGCTAAACTCAAATGTCCTTGAGCAACACAAAACCCTGCAGTAGCTACAGAGGACTGGCACAAAACCGCTTTGGGTGCAAGTGCCTCATGGTAAAGTGCAAAACAAGAATAAAGAAATCATGAAGTTTTATCTGATTGCATAACAAATTTTTAAACATGTCAATTCAGCAGTCTTGTAGCTCTGGTCAATAAGACACTAAAACAAACGTGCCTCCTGCTGCTCATTAGTGCACAGCAAGTGATGCTCAGTAACCTGCACTCTTTGGGGCTTCATATACTGTACACTATGTGCTCACATTATTTAAAAATGTGCTCGTGAGCACTGTCATGTTTTGCATGAAAAAAACATTTAGATTCAGTGGTCAACCTAAGATTATCTCAGAGGCAAATGAAGAAAGAGAAGAAAATAGAGGGTAAGAGAGACGTCACATGATTTAAGTGACGTGATTAAGGCTGGTTTCAATGAAGATGACAAGAGGGCATGAAAATGTTCAGGGTGATGATGGTTAACATCTCTTAGGGGGTCTGTTATTAGATTTAAACTGCAGCTGTACAACCACCTATTGATACAACCTACAGAATATTGCAACCTCATACATGACTTTATAACAAACTACAGCTTTGTAACACAAGTCAAGTCAGAAGAAGAACTAAATTATGAATAAGTTTAGTAAGAATTGGAAATTTAAAAGAGGGAGGTTTTAATTTCCTTATTTACTGGGCAGAGCAAGCAAGATGGTAGCCAAGAAAAGACAGGCTTCATTAAAGTGTTTAAAAATGAATTACAATAAAATGTAAAAAAAATAAATAAATAAAACAATTGTGCTAAAATACAAGAAAAACACTTACAACCTCTGACATCCCCCACACCAAAATCAAATGTGCAATCAAGAATCACTGTCAGTATCTAAACTAGCTGTTGTTCTTGGTGGTTTTGAAGTCCACCAGTTTAAGGTGGACAGGTTGTTAAACTGGTTGTGGGTGTTTAAACTCCTGGGAAAAGGAACATCTTTCAGTCCACTCTGTTGAGAAAACCAATAAATTCCTTCCTCAGATTAACAGATGTGCACCACACTAATGAATCTTCACAGCCTTCACACCTTTAATCCCTGACCTAACACTGCTTTCTAAGTGCCAGGTTGCTTCCCACTGAGCTGTAGACCTGATTCTAAAGTTGAAGCTTAACGTAGATCTTATATACCATGAGTCGTTGTTCTGCTTTAGATGTAAACATCTTCATTGGATTCAGTACAAATGAACTAATTTCAATGTTTTTCAGTGACACTGTGATAATAATGTCAACATGTGGAAAGAGAATATTTTTTCAGTTGAAACCGAAAGAATAGTAAACATTACATATTTGTGCTGTACTAGTGGATAAGAACTCCATGCATTTTAATCTAAAGTGTTGTTAAATATTTAGGCTGTACACACTGTGGACTGACGAGACACTTTCTGAATACCAGCAGAGACGAAGTCTAGTTTGTTTTTGCTGAAAAGGTTTTTTCAGCATGAATCACAATTTCTATCCAACCAAAAACACAGCACCTCCCAAATCTTACCTTCAGGCAGATTTTATTTGATTTAGTTGGACGATTTTCTTATCTTATTAGAGCACATTTATAGATACATTTATAGAACATTCATAGATAGTGTTATTTTATCATGTATTAAGCAGGTTTCTTCATTGATCTTAATTTTGCAGTAAATAGAGCCACAAACAACAGACTTGGGCTAGAAGAACAATCAAAACTGTATGCCTGACCCTTTTTATGTTTTGGATTCCGTACATTTAACCAAGTAGGTTGCACTAGTTAAGAAATACATCTATCTTAAATGGATGCTCTAAAAGGTGACACACATTATTAGGAAGATATTTATATATAGTGCTGAACAGTTTTGGGACATTTGATTACAGATAGTGAGTACCACTGTACACATATTTGTGAAGAAAGTGCTTAGATTTGTTTACTTGCAACTATGGTGTGAGCTGCTCGATTGCATTTCCAACTGAACACACAGACTATATCAAAGAAATTATGAATTAGATTATCAAGGCAATATACAGCTACATTGGGAAGCTGTCAGAAAACGGAGTTTGAACCACACGTCTATTTCCATTTCCTAAGAAAATGACTGAAAGTCAGAATAAAATCTTTACATTTATCCGTCTTCCTGTAGAGACATAAGACTGATTATTTACCCACTGGAAGAACTTTTAAACTGTGTTGATTTATCATTTTTGGGTACCAGTGAAAGGGCATCAGGACCTGAGTTTGTATATTTAGCACATTTTACCTTTTAAACAATGGAAGGTCAAGCATTTGACAGACAAATTATCACATAGCCTGCAGTTATAATTCTAATCTAATGTTCACACCACCATGTTTCTCATAAGCCTCTTTCAACCAAAAGTCCACAAAGCTGTGAAGACGAGCCCCTCTCTGAGCTGCCTCTGGCCATTCATAAATCACAAATCCAGCCAGCGATGAAGCACACAAATGTGAGTTTATAAAAATCCAAAAGTTTCTGGCCCAATTTCCATGGTGAAACAGAGAGGAGCAGAGATCCCTGAATAAGACCAGAAGCTGAAATGAATTGTCCAGGTCATGGGGGAGCAGAACAGCCCTAGACCATCACGCTACGAACAACATGTTTGAAAGTCAGTATGATGAATTTGTTCAGAAACTCTGTGTTTGTTCTACTGTCATGATCCAGTTGTGTCAGGTGTTTTGAATTTAATTTCTAGTCTCTGTTTCCTCAGTTTCTTGTTTATATTTTCTTGGTGTTGCCATTTGTATTTCTTCCTTTGCATACTTATTTCCTAGATCATTCTTGTATATTCAGATTTCTTAGTTTGATTCTTTCCAGTATTTCAGTTCAGCTCATGTGTTCATTCTCTCTCCTCCCTCAGCTCTCTCTGCTTTCATTGGTTTCAGCTGCTACTCCTGATTGCTCTCACCTGCTCGTCATGCCTTCTCCTCAGTCTCTCCCAGTATTTAAACTGTTGGTTGTCATTGCTCTTTGCTGGTTTCTCCTGTTACTCTATTTCATGGTTCATGTAGAATGGCCTCTGTTGTTTTGCTCTGGATTCAACTACCTGCTAGGTTCATGCTCTGTTTCTTTAAAAGTGCTTTCTTTGTACGTTTTTGGCTTTATTATTGTTAGATTTTTAAACAATAGACAATTTTAAGGATGGCCATTACAGTTGACTCTGGTTCTAAAATTGTGACTCTGTCCATAAGATGTTTTTATATTACACATTTCTCTGTTGAAACGTCAACTTCACATGGTGGAGAGTTGAATCTTACACAACGTAAGAACAACAGGCCACCCTCCTTCATGGACAGGATCTCAAGGTGCAGTGATTGAGAAGAGGGAGTCTGGCTTGAGAATGCCAGTCTTATCTTTGCTTTTTGCAGGTTATATGTTTCTGTTGGCTTCATCAAGCTATACCTTCAGCAAAGTGTAAAGCAGCCAGGAAGAAACAAGTCTCTCTGACTCTGGGGCCTTGCTTCTTAACTAGAAAAATCTTGAATGGTTCCTCTAGGGTGGGGTCAGTCTCTGCCTCAAGGGGAGGAGTTTAAACATCTTGTTCATAAGCGATGGAGGGATGGAGTGGGAGATGGATAGACGGAAGTGGTTTTCAGGGCACATCCCACTGTGCAGAGACCTCAGGGTGGAGCCACAGTGCAAGTAAGGACTGTAAAGCTGTTCTGACCTGGAAATACCTTAGGAACCTCTAGAAATTGCTGACCTCCTCCTCCCCACCTTATTTCAGATAAGCAGAGGATGATGGATGGATGGATTTGTAAATCTTGAATTTTCTGTAACAATGAGTGGCATTTTATTCTTGCAGTTCAAACTAAAGATTCAACCTTTGAAGAACAAAACTGACAAGTTAAACAACTTTCCAAAAAAATAATCACTTTATATTTATAGTCAAGTGGGGGAGGAAGGGTCAGTCCAACAGAGGATGGATCATGAGAATTCAGAATAACAGTTTAACCCTGAGAAAGAAACACCTCCACATAGGAAACAGTATGGAAAGGAACTGCAAATAGGACCGCTCAAGGTGACTTTGGAGGGATCAGCTCCCTTTCCCCCACAGAGATGATGCAATGTAAAAGGTCCTCCCCATGCTGACTGCATACAAAGCAACAACAAAGACCTTCTCTGTGGCAAAGCTGTTGCGCAACACAAAGAAAGAGAAGAGAAGATCTTTAAAGAAAACTGTACAAATGAGGAACTGTAATACTTCTGTCAACCCTTTTGTACAAACAAGTAAACTAAAAGTTTATTTTGGTTCTGCATTGATGCCTAACCTTTTAACATCTTTTTTAATCTTGTAGCCCTTCTGATGCTGCCTGGCTTCACACTGATGTGTAAAAAGCCAGAACTATATGAAAACTGACAGATAGAAACTGTTTTAATTTTAAGATAAAATCTGTTTTGATTCTTGGATGTGAATTCATAGATGAAGAGTGTAAAAACTAAAAGGCATAAAAGTGGATGTTATTTTCTGTGTGAAGAACTGCCATTAAATGGCATTCTGGAAAGATGTATGATGGTGCAAGCCTGGGGTTTGAAATATATGATTGTCAAATGAGAAAGCATTTATGCTGGAGCTATGTGAGACAAATGTATTTCACATGGATTCAGTGTTTTTGCCAGAGGCGTTTGGCTTTTCAGCTGCATCTCCAGTCTCTGTCAGCAGGACCAATGTCTTTAAACAGGGGTTTTAACAAGTATGCAGGGATATGTCTGCCCCGCCGCTCAGCAGATCTCTGCACAGCAAGTAAACCATTAGAGCTTCAGATGCAAGCTTCATGCACACAAATTCAGATGAACCAATTGGGCCGAGACAAATCCAGAACAAATTCTGTCTAATGTCTAATGAATCAATCTAAACCCTGCTCTTCAACTTGTAAAATCATATTTTATCTTCTGTCCGATTTGGCTGGTAAATTTGAGTGAAGTTCTGTAATGAGGAAGGTTCTGAGTCAGACTGGTGCCATCCCAGGGAAATATAGACGCTGTACTGTTTCACTGTCATCCTCAGAATAAAAAATATGTAAGAAAGAAGAGAAAGATAATGCACATACAACACATCCTCAGCTGGTTTGCTGTCTTGTAGCTTACAATGTTTTTCAAACCCATTTAACTTTTTTTACATTTTGTCGCATTACAAACACAAACTTTAATGTATTTTATTAGGATTTTATGTGATAAACCAATACTAAGTAGTGCATAATTGTGCAGTAGAAGGGAAATAATACATGGTTTTCACTTAATTTAAACAAATAAGAAACTGAATAGTGTGACATACATTTAAATTCAGCCTCCCTGAGCCAATATTTCATTAAACCACTATTGGCTGCAACCACAGCTGCAGAAGTCTCTACCAGCTTTGCATATGTAGAGGCTGAAGTTTTTGCCAGCTCTTTTTGCAAAAATAGTTCAAGGTCAGTCAGACTGGGGAGCCTCTGTGAATGTCAGTTTTCTAGTCCTCACTTGCATTCTCAATTAGATTTAGGTCTGGACTTTGACTGGGCCATTCTACCATATATAAATGTACTCGTACTTGTACTCGTCGTCTTCCGCTTATCTGGGACCGGGTCGCGGGGGCAGCAGACTCAGCAGAGACACCCAGACGACCCTCTCCCCAGACACCTCCTCCAGCTCCTCCGGGGGAAGCCCAAGGCGCTCCCAGGCCAGCCGAGAGACATAGTTCCTCCAGCGTGTCCTGGGCCTCCTCCCAGTGGGACGTGCCTGGAACACCTCCCAGGGAAGGCGTCCAGGAGGCATCCGGTATAGATGCCCAATCCACCTCAACTGGCTCCTCTTGATGTGGAGGAGCAGCGGCTCTACTCCGAGCCCCTCCCGGATGGCCGAGCTCCTCACCCTTTCTCTAAGGGAGTACCCGGCCACCCTACCGAGGAAGCTCATTTCAGCCGCTTGTATCCGGGATCTCGTTCTTTCGGTCATGACCCAAAGTTCATGGCCATAGGTGAGGGTAGGAACGTAGACCGACCGGTAAATCGAGAGCTTCGCTTTTCGGCACAGCTTCATCACAACGGACCGGCACAGTGCCCCCATTACTGCGGCAGCCGCACCGATCCGTCTGTCGATCTCCCGCTCCATTCTTCCCTCACTCGTGAACAAAACCCAGAGATACTTGAACTCCTCCACTTGAGGCAGGAACTCCCCTCCAACCTGAAGAGAACAAGCCACCCTTTTCCGGTCGAGTACCATGGCCTCTGACTTGGAGGAGCTGATCTTCATCCCAGCCGCTTCACACTCGGCTGTGAACCGCCCCAGCGCATGCTGTAGGTCTTGGCTAGAGGGGACCAGCAGGACCACGTCATCTGCAAAAAGAAGAGACGAAATCCACTGGTCCCCAAACCAGACCCCCTCCGGCCCTTGGCTGCGTCTAGAAATCCTGTCCATAAAAGTTCTGAACAGGTCAGATGACAAAGGGCAGCCCTGCCGGAGTCCAACATGCACCGGGAACAGGTGCTCGTACAGGGACCGGATGGCCCCTAATAAAGGGCCCCCGATTCCATACTCCTGGAGCACCCCCCACAAGGCATCACGAGGGACACAGTTGAATTCTTTCTCCAGGTCCACAAAACATATTTGAACTGGTTGGGCAAACTCCCATGAACCCTCGAGTACCCTGTAGAGGGTATAGAGCTGGTCCAGTGTTCCACGGCCGGGACGAAAACTACACTGCTCCTCCTGAAGCCGAGGTTCGACTATCGGCCGGACTTTCCTCTCCAGTACCCTGGGGTAGGCCTTACCAGGGAGGCTGAGGAGTGTGATCCCCCTGTAGTTGGAACACACCCTCCGGTCCCCCTTCTTATGACCACCATCCCAGTCTGTCTGTCAGTCCAGAGGTACTGTCCCCGACCGCCGCGCAATGTTGAAGAGGCGTGTCAACCATGACAGCCCCACAACATCCAGAGATTTGAGGTACTCAGGGCGGATCTCAGCTCTTTTCAACCACCTCGATGACTTCAGCCTGGGTGATGAAAGAGTCCAACCCCGAGTCCCCAGTCTCTGTTTCCACCAGGGAATGCGTGATGGTAGGATTGATAATGTCCCCACTCGAAGTCAGCAGCCTCCCACCCCCACTATAAACAGTGTTGGCGAAGCACTGCTTCCCCCTCCTGAGGCACCGGACGGTTTGCCAGAATCGCTTTGAGGCCAACCGGTAGTCCTTCTCCATGGCCTCACCAAGCTCCTCCCAGGCCCGAGATTTTGCCTCTGCCACAGCCCGGGCCGCAGCACGTCAGCCGCCTCAGGAGTCCCACAAGCCAACCACAGCTGATAGGACTCCTTCTTCAGCTTGACAGCATCCCTTACTGCCGGTGTCCACCACCGGGTTCTGGGATTGCAGCTACGTGCAGCAGCATCGACAATAGATGCGGAGAACATGGTCCACTCGGACTCTATGTCTCCAACATCCCCCAGAATCTGGTCAAAGCTGAAAGTTGGAGTTGAATACATCCCTGGCCGAGGGCTCCGCCAGGCGTTCCCAGCAGACCCTCACTATGCGCTTGGCCCTGCCAAGTCTGTCCGGGTTTCTCCTCCTCCAGCTGATCCAACTCACCACCAGGTGGTGATCAGTGGACAGCTCAGCCCCTCTCTTCACCCGAGTGTCCAAAACACGCGGCCGAAGGTCTGATGATACGACAACAAAGTCGGTCATTGACCTCCTGCCTAGGCTGTCCTGGTGCCAAGTGCACTGATGGACACCCTTATGTTTGAACATGGTGTTCATTATGGACAATCCGTGACAAGCACAGAACTCCAATAACAAAGCACCACTTGGATTCAGATCGGGGAGGCCACGCCTCTCCAGGTGTCACTGTCGTTTCCCACGTGGGCGTTGAAGTCCCCCAGCAGAATAATGGAGTCCCCGGGAGGGGCACTATCCAGCACCCCCGACAGGGACACCAAGAAGGTCTCCGGTACTCCGCACTACCGCTCGGCCCGTAGGCCGAAACGACAGTCAGAGACCTATCCCCAACCCGAAGGCGCAGGGATGTGACCCTTTCACAACAAGCAAACCCACCCCAGCCCGCCGCCTCTCCCCGTGGGCCACTCTAGAGCAGAAGAGAGTCCATCCCCTCTCAAGGAGATGGGTTCCAGAGCCCACGCTGTGCGTGGAGGTGAGCCGGACTATTTCTAGTCGATATCTCTCGACCTCCCGCACAAGCTCAGGGTCCTTCCCCCTAGCGAGGTAACATTCCACATCCCTAGAGCCAGCCTAAGCATCCGGGGATTGGGCCGCTGAGATCTCCACCCTCGTCCGCCACCCAATCCTCTTTGCACCGGTCCCTCACGGTTCCCCCTGCAGGTGGTGGGCCCACTGGGGGATGGCCTTGCATCTCTCTTTCGGGCTTGGCCTGGCCGGGTCCCGCGAGGAGCAACCCGGCCACCAGGCGCTCTCCGGTGAGTCCCGACCCCAGGCCTGGCTCCAGGGTGGGACCCCGGCTCCGCCGTACCGGGCGACGTCACGTGCCTCGATATATTTGTCCTCATGAAGGATTCTTGAACCGCTCTTTGTCTGACCCGTCACCTAGAGCCTGTTTGCCATGGGAGACCCTACCAGGGGCATTTAATCCCCAGACAACATAGCCTCTAGGATCATTTGAGCACTCAAACCCCTTCACCACGTTAAGGTGGCGGTTCAAGGAGGGGCCATATATAAATGCTTTAATCTAAATCATTTATTTGTAGCTGTCGCTCTATGCTGAGGATCGTTGTCCTGTTGGAAGGTAAACCTCCAACCCAGTTCCAAGTGTTCTGGAGTCTTTAACAGGTTACCTTTCAGGATTTTTCTGAATTTAACTAAATGGATCTTCTCATCCACTCTGACTGGTTGTGTTTTCATGTGTTCAGGATGTTGTGTGGTGTTAGTTTTCCTCCCCACAAAGCCTTTTGCATATATTCAAAATAGTTCAATTTTGGTCTCATCTGAGCTGCGCACCTCCGTCCACATGTTTTCTGTGTCTCCTACATGGTGTGGCAATCTTCAAACAAGACGTCTGATGGTTCTTGTTTAATAATGTTGTTTTTCATGCCCCTCTTGGACGGCCATATCTTGGTAGGTTTATGGTGCATTCACACCGAACGCGGATTCTGCGAATATTTCGCGTCATTTGTGTGCTTTTGCCCGCTTGACATTCCGCGTGAACTCCGCGTTTCCATTTGGCAACAAGCGGCAACGCTGCGCCGCGTCATCAAATAGGAGGAGCTTCCATCTGCTGCTTACTTCCATCTATCCAGGACCCAGTTCTAAGATCTGCTGTCCTGCGTTGGGAGACGAATCGGCCTCCGGGACACCAACTACCGGGGCTGTATCCCCGCTGCTGAACCCCTGTCCATCTGTCTTCGGTGAGTAAATAAATCTCAGCTGAATAAAAAAACTGCTGATTTTTAATGTCCACATCTCCTAAATATAAGATATTTATGCCTAAACATAACCAGGCCAGGTCCTTTCTCTACTTGTGTCGGTAAAAGTAATTAGTTGAGTCATACAACTCTGGCTTGCCGCACACCGCCACTATGATCTGGTCCTCCATCTTCACTGACAACCGCTTCTTCTCCGCTGTGGTCTTTCATCCTACGTCACAGCCACATCCACATCCAGTCCCTGACTGGTTGACGCGATGCGAATTTAGGAAAAAGTTCAGATTTTTCAACTCGTCCATCGCTCTCACTCCGCTCCCGCTTCGCTCGGCGCGCCTTCGGCACCGCGTCCTTCGTCTCCTTCGCACCGCCTCGCGCCGCTCCGCTCCTGAACGTGCCTCTACATAGGGATAACATGTAAATCGGCCGCTCCTATCACAGAATCCGCGTTCGGTGTGAACGCACCATTACAGTTGTGCCATCCTCTCTCCATGGTCAAGGATGGAGTGGGAGATGAGTAGACGGAGGTGATTTTCAGGGCCCATCCCACTGTACAGAGACATGAGGGTGGAGCCACAGTACATGTAAATGGAAAATGGCCTGTACTTGTATAGCGCTTTATCAAGTCCCCAGAGACGCCAAAGAGCTTCACACTACATTCAGTCATTCACCCATTCATACACACATTCACACACTGACTGTGGTAAGCTTGATGAACAGAGCTCTGTGAGATGTTCAAAGCTTGGGATGTTGTTTTAGGACCTAACCCTGCTTTAAACTTCTCCACAACTTTCTCCTTGACCTGTCTGCTGTGTTCCTTGGTCTTTATGATGGAATTTGTACTCTAATTTTCTCTAACAAACCTCTGAAGTCTTCACAGAACAGCTGCATTTATATGAAGTCAACTGGTTTCAGAATGCAAGGGGCTGAATATGCCTGCACTCTGCACTTTTCAAAATGTTTTTTGTTAATTGTTTTGAAAATTATATATCATTTTAAGAATAGGCAATAGAAGAACAGAAACATCCTTTATTGTCCCACAGTGGGGAAATTCAGGTGTATCAGCAGCAAAGTAAAATGCAGAGTAAGTAGTAGCCTGTACAATAACAGAAAAGAAAATTTTACAACATAAAGAAACAGAGATACTTTACAGTTATTAAAAAGGGCATACTCAGATTAAATGAAATTTGCAACCCAGAAGAGTGATTTAACAATTTACAAAAAGCGCATTTGTATCTGTGTATGAGAAAAACAACAACAGACTACAAGAAAAGGAAAAACTGTACCAGAAACAGCAGGAATGTAAACAGCTTGTTGTTTAATGATGGTGATAAAGTCTAACAGCTGCGGGGAGCAAGGACCTGTGATAACGCTCCGTTGTGCACATAGGATGCAGCAGTCTGTCACGGTACAGTACAGGAGAGTGCTAATGTCCTGAAGTTCAGCTGTTTCTGAGAAACTACTTATCCCACTGACTTGGAATCTGCCTGTATGACTGGATAGACATTTTTTGTAAAGTGTCTTGAGACGAATTGTTTTCTGAATTGGCACTATATAAACTGAACTGAATTCTATGTAAGGACAAATTCTTTATAACTGTAAGCCATTTGATAGTTTCTTAGCAGTTTTTTTCTTTGTTAACTCCCTCAGACAGGGCTTAAGTTGGGGGCATTGACATTAGTGTCTGCAGCCCTTACACTGAGCATTAGGAAAGCTGTTTTGAAAGCTGAAAGCTTAATCTGTAAAACGCCCAACACCATATGAAAGCTGCAATTTGCATGATGTCTCTGGTGTGTTGGATCGTGGAGATTGTAAAGCAGATAATTTGCAAGGCTGGTGTTGGTTAACTGTACTGTGTGTGATACATTTTGATAAGCTTTCAGTGGCCTTCAGACTGCTAAAAAGTACCGGGATAAAAACTTCACAGGGGATTACAGGCTCCTTCCAAATGAATAATGCAAGGCAAGTTTTATTTGTATATATAACAATGTCATTTAAAATAGCTTGCAGAAAATAAAGAAATACATGAAAATACAGTAATAATTAAAAAAATAATAGAACATTTAAACATTACATAAAAAAACATTAAGTTGTAGATATGTAAATCTAAAACAAATGAATAGCTAAAACCTGATATAAATGACGAATAAACAAATTTTTAAAAATCTTTTTTGGAAAGCTTAGAGTTTTAAATGAGGTTTTCAGTCCTGATTTAAAGCAGCCAATAGTTTCTGCAAATCTTAGGTTTTCTGAAAGTTTCATACAGAGTTGAGGAGCAAACAATCCAAATGCTGCGTCATTTATTCTGGGAGCATGAATAAAAGTGTCCCTAGAATGGAGCTTCGAGAAATCCCATGTTTGATCTTTGTTTGCACAGATTCATAATTGCTGAATAACACAAAGTAGTCCCAGTCTGCCAAGTGAGATTTGAAACAGGTTAGCACATCACAAGACAATCCCACCCACTTTTCCAAAATCATCACTGGAAAGCCCTGAAGAGTTTTTTTTTTTTTTTTTAAATAGAAGTAAATATGTTAATAAACTCTTTTTTAGTAATCTCTGCCATAAATGCTATTTTAGATATGGTCCAGATATTACTGTTTAGTGAGGCGTTCAGATCAGGTCACTTATTAATCAGCATAAAAAATTAATGATGTTTGTTTTTGAGGAAATTCAAAATCTGGGAGAGAAATAAATCAGATGAGAAAACCTTGCTATTGAGCATATAAATTATACAACTCTGGTGTCAGGTCACAGTGTAATAAAGATTAATGTGGGTTCACACAAAGCTACAATAAAAGCATTTCAGACTATTACAAGGAACAGTTGGGTCAGTATTGTTTTGATTTAAAATTGGCTTGGTAGCAAAGATGAAGACCCTTCAAAGTGTGGACGCTGTTTGATCATAATGTTGTGTAGAAAAGGTGCAGAGTGGTCCATCGTGTTGAGAAGCTGAGGAGCAATCTTCTTTCCCTATCAGCGCTTGGGTCTCGAGAGCTACCCCACATGCACAGAACTATTTTTCTTTATTAGTTTGTTCAGTTTCTTTGGCTCACTGGGTCTGGTGCTGCTGATCCAACAGAGGCAAAAGGAATCACACTTTGCACCAAAGACAGAAGATGCAACATCTTTCTGCAAACATAGAAGAACATATGGTTCAAGAAAAAAGTCAGCCCAGCGCTTGCTTGTACTCCGCCTCAGTGTTGCATTTCCTGTCCAGTCTTTGGAACACTCACAAGTATCTGAAACTCCATCAGCTTCACTTGTTTTTGTATGCATGTATGTATGTATGTACGCTTTTTAAAGTTTCTATTTATTGAAAAAAATTTAAATCATGGCTTCCTTTCACTTCACAGCTATGCATTATTTTATTTAGGTCTATCACATAAAATAACAATAAAATACATTGAGGTTTGTGGTTGAAATGTGACAAAATGTGAAAAAGATTAACACAGTAAACTGTAAAAGCCCTTCTTGCTTATTGTATTTTATTGTAAAAACATGCAAAACTTGTAGAAATCCTTTTTTTACTTCCTGTTCTGTGAGGAGGACCTAACCTTTCTTTTAGGGAAAACTGTGGATTTAAGAGGAAAGCATGTCCAGAACAAAACAAATTAAAAGTATGACTTTAATTACTGCATCATGCTTAAAAAAGTGAGCTTTGTTCCTAGCAATGCAAAACATTGCTGTAATAGATGTAGATCTGCCTTAAAATATGATAACCTGATGAAATAAAAACTCAATCACAGGTTGCACTGAGATACCAAAGCCAGTCTAAAGGAAGCTATGATGAAGCCATAGCTTCCTCTACAGAGAGCATAAAGTAATTTACATGTTCCATGGTGGGAAATGCTTTAACTGCATTCTAACATATTCAAAAATGTATTCTTACCTATCTGTATCCACCATTCATATCTGGTTTTAGTTAGATTAGATGATGAAACACCAGGAGAGGCATTTTTCAGCCAAAAACAGACATTTTGGTGCTTAGTGAGAAGAGTCTAACCACATAATCAACAAACAACCAGAGTTTCCTTTTTTGTTCACTTTAGAAAGAAAGAGGTGTTTGGATACAGAAACCCACGCGGTTCTGAACGTCTCTAATGAGGATTTCTTGCTGGTTTTTCGCGCTTATGTTAAACAAAGCTCTGCACTTACTCCATATGTGCAGCTGCGAGGGAAAGAAAATAACTCATTAGATTTCAGGATATGTCTACACACTTTTAACGATAGAAAAAGAACTGAGAAAAAAAGCGTTAAAAAAAGCGGTGATGATATATATTTAGTATTGATCTTCTCTGCTGTAAAACAGTGTATAACAGTGTCTATATGTATACTTAAATATTTCCTTGACATGCAGTGCTGGTTGTAAAAGTAAAAAAGGAACTAGCTGTTTTCACTGTGAGCACTGATATGCAGCCAACAAGGGAGCCTCTAATTTTCATGTTTCACAGCAGTAACATCGATCAGTTCTCCTCATGGCACAAGGCTGCCCCTGCAACATTTTTCAGTACCACTTTATTTGTTTTTTTCTTTCAACTTTTTTGTGATTAAACTTGTAAATCTCCATTTACCACACTATCATTGTGTAATTAAATGACAAACAAAACATTCAATGTGTTAAACAAGCTAAAGATCCAAACACGTTGGTTTGCTTTTTGTAATAAGGCACCTTTATATTTGAAACAAAGGCCTTTATTAATAAAACAACAGCTGTATTGTCATGCTGAATACTTGTGAAAGAAGGAGTCGTTCTCTGGAGATCCATGAATTCCTGTGTGGTACCGTGAAAGGATGGCACCTGTACAATAAATCCAGTTGTGAAATTTCCTCGTTGCTAAACATTACATAATCAACTGTTAGTGGTTTTATAGCAAAGTTGAAACCATTGGAAACCACAGCAACAGGCCCACAAAGTGGTAGGCCATGTAAGCGGGTCTGTGGAGGCGCATAATCTGCAGAGGTGACCATTGTTCTGTAGAGTTAGTACATCTAAGGCCAAACCTCATGTGGCCTTCAGAAGAGTGCTTAGAGAGCTTCAGGGAATGGGTTTCTAAAGCCGAGCCGCTGCATCCAAGCCTTAAGTGCAAAGCGTCGGATGCAGTGGTGCATAGCATGTTGGCACTGGACTCTAGAGCAGAAAATATGTATTTTCTGGAGTTTCTTTTATTTTCTAGACACAATGCAGTCAGAATCTTGCTACTGTAATTGTTTCATCTTTCTTTTATTATTTCCCTTTTCATTTAATTTTCTGATCGTTTCTAAATCATTTCTTAACCCGAGCTAAATGGTTTCAGTGCCTAGATCAGACAAAACAAGCAGAATTGAGACTAAAAGAGGCTGAAGTACTGCACACTGAATAAACTACAACTTTGAGGACAAAAAATTTGTTACTACTTGCTTTATGTTTAGTGTCTGCTTCATAAAACAAATATTTGGTCAGATTGGTCATCTTCTAGATTTGGTGTCAAACTGAGATTTCTCATTCTGCCTCTGTTGTATTTCTGTGTTGGATGATGACTCAATTCTTTAGTCCATTTAGTGAAAATGGCTTCTTACTTTGCTTGTGATTTGTTGATTTGTGTTTGGTTACTGAGAGCTACTGCTTTGGTGGTCTGAGGGTCAGAGAAGCTCTTATTAAAACTTGTAAAAAATTGGCGTCTAATAACTTTTCATCTTTTGACTCTTTGACTTGACAATTTAGTTCTTAAATTTAAAATGAACAGTAAAAAAGAAACATCTCCATCAATATAATGACCTAGAAGGTCATCCAATTTTTTTCTGTGATGTGAGAGGAGGACATTCCTTACCAGGTCCTTCTGAAACAGAAGTCATTTTCCACCTGCTGAAGGAATCGATGAACTCAGCTGAGTTGGGGTCAGTGAAGTAGTTAAGTTCAGCTCAGTCATATAAAAAGTGTGGGTCTGTTCTTTATAAATGTTTCCAGGCTCTACTGATGTTGGTTACGGATTGAAAGATCCACTCACTACTTTCATCTGCAGACTGTCCTTTGGCCTGAAGACCTCTTCTGAAAAATGGTCATCCCTCCATGAAAACATGGACCGCTCAGGCTTATAAACACAGTTTACCTGGTGATGCTGGAGATATGGAAAACTATTTTAGAAATGATTTTAAGGTGCTGTATAAATGGTTTGGCTCAAACCTATTTTTCTGATTTGATTTTACCTCCAGAGAGAGTTAATGTTTGTAAAAGAAAAGTAAAAAATCTTTTTTTCCTGGCCTTTATCTGAACTTTGGTTATTTAATGTAATTTTTCTGTTTTTAAACTTTAATGAAGTTTATCTTTGGTTGTGTTACATTTTAAAACAAATCTTAATTTATTATTAAGATTTAGTTATATTTTTCTGTCTTTTTATTCCAGTTTGTTGCTCTATTGTAGATTTCATCCTACATTAAATGTATTTTTGTTCTGATTTGTTCTGATTTTATTTGGATTTTGTAGGCTTTTTTGCTTTGTTTTGGACCTTGCTCATGTTTGTTAATGTTTTGCAGGTGGTGCTTCAGTTTATTTCTTTAGGTTTTGTTTCTTACTTGTTCTGTGTATGGTGCATTTTATGATCTGTTACATTTGCCAGATTTTCTTTTTATTAGATTGTCTTTGGATTTCTGTTTAGCTCATTCATGTTCTTGATACCACTACCTGTCATAGTCAATTTGTAATGAGCTCTACCTGGTCCACCTCCTTCAGACAATCAGTCTTATTGCTCTCATCTGTGCCATCCACCTTATATACTCAATTGTTTTGTTTACTCCTCACTGGTTCTTCATGTCTTCATGCCAAGTCTGTTCATGATTGCTTTCCACGCTGTGTTCCTGCCAAAGTGGCCCATGTTCATCCCTGTGATATTTTGCCCACGCTCCATGCTTCATTCTTCTCATGCCTGGCTGTAAGTTTTTGCTTTTTTATTTATTAAATCTTCTCCTTTCACCATTGTCTGGTCTTGCCTGCCTTTCTACTTTTGGGTCCTAATCCACTTTCCTGACACTAACTTTATTTGTCTTATGCTTATTTTACTTTTTCTCTGTTGGTTTTTTTTTTTATTTATTTATTTTTTTGAGAATACTAGAAATTATTTTTGTATTTCCTGGCTGTTTTGGTGTTTCCTCATATATGATTGCTTGTGTTTCATTAGCACTGTGTTAATGACATTTTATTCTGCTTGCCTTTTAAATTTTTATGTTGTGTAATATTTTAGCATCTTTTTTTGTTGCTTGGTGTATGCTTGCTGCTTGTTTTGATTCATTCATCGATGATAGATTTGGGCTTGATCTCGGAGAAGAAATAACACTTAACCATAACCATTAAAACAAGCCATTTTAAATGATTATAGAAAGGATTAACTAGAATTATTAATTTAATTTTTGTGGTTTATAGATTTACGTTTGCTATCAGTGTTTTTGTAATCTGAGGCTTAAGAGTCTCTAAATATTTTTTTCCACAACAAAGAAGATAAAATGAAAATGTTAGGGTGGGAATGCACCAGACCAGAGCCATGAGCTGAATATGATTTCAATTCAATATCAGTTTCTAATGGTTTCAGAATAAGTGATGAAGACAAGATTTTAAAAAAAATATCTTCATTTACTAGAGATTGCTGGATGGATTAAAAGACTCAAGAGAAAAATAAATATTCCAAATTGTTATATTTGTGATGAGTTGGTGATCCAGTTTTGTTGTGTTTGTGTGTTGATTCTTCGGTTTCACAGCTCGAATGACTGAGAGCAGAATTAAATTTAACAAATACTGAAGCCACAAAGGTCACTCTGTGTGACCAGTGACGGGTTAGTCTTTAATCAGGCTTCCTGTGATGATCCTATCTAAATACTCTATTCGATCAATTTACTATTTATTATTACCAACTGTATGGGTCATATTGTGGTTGAACCAGTTTTGAACCAGCAGCAAACAACGTAGGGGCAACCGATCGGACATGCCTTAAAGAAAATGCAGTTGTCCAAATGAGCAGAAAACAGGAATTTTAAAATCAGTAGCAGAGAGACTGAACGTTGCCATGACTATTGGAAGAAGTTCACACCCAAGTTACAAAGGATTGGTTTTAAACTCAGTTAACCCATTTACAATAATCTGTTTAGTCTGTCAGTCATTTTCTATACCGCTTCTTTCATAGTGGGTCATGGGGAAGCTGGTGCGGGGTACACCCTGGACAGGTCGCCATCGCATGGCACTCATTCACACACCTGAGAGCAATTAACCTGACAGGCATGTCTTTGGACTGTGGGAAGAAGCCGGAGTACACGGTGAGAACCCATGCATGCACGGGGAACTCCACCTCAGAGTGAAGCTGCTGCCAAGGAATGAACATTCTTCCTTGCTAATTTGATCCACAAAATTCCTTTTCACGGTTCCTCATTCTCTATAATTGGTTTGTCTCACTTTTAATTCTTTTTTTGTTGCCAATAAATACTGCAAGTCTGACTTGATTTGACCGTTTTTGTATTTGTCTCTATTGGTTAAACATCTTGCAAAGCACTTTGTGTTACACTTGACTGTATGAAAAGTGATCTATAAATAACGTCTGACTGATTGATGGAGACAATGTGACTTTTGTGGCTAAAACACGACGTAGAGGTTTTGATCCACCGTTTCTAAGGCACCACAAGGTCTTGTAAGGATTATGATTGATTAGTTAATATTAATCAAAAATTATAATTAAAAATCATAATTCACAAAAATAATTTTCTTAACCAAAATCATTACTGACGAATAGAAGTCAGAGATATCCTCTGGTGTTATGATTATGGGCTCAAAGCCCTTACTAATTACAACTAGTAACATTTTAATTAATCGATAACTATTAACCAAAAACCACGTCACTGTTTAATCAACCGCATCACCGAAGGTGGGGGAACATCTACCTTATTTTGACAGATAAATCTCTCTTGCACGAAATAAACACAAACACTTCTCTTAATTTTGTGTGTGTGTGTGTGAGATTTATTGAAGCCACATAATTCTAGTATACAACCATTCTGGTCCAAAAACCTTCACCTAACTAACAAACGCTATTCTAAACTAAGGGGATACAAATAACTACCTAATAATAAATGAAAATATATGTGCATTGAGTGTCTATGAAGATCAAACCAGCAGTTTTATGGTCAATATGTGCTATTTAGGTTAACTTGGAAAGAGAAGTCCTCCTGGTGTGCTGATGCGTTTCGATTGCGGCGATTAGCTGGTAGACAGTGGGCTGCGCCCTTAGCCACTAGCAGCTGATTGCCCCAAATCTCGAACAAAGGGTCATAAAACTCTGACGTGGGAACTCAGTGGAAAAACTCCAGTAATGAAACTGGGACAAAGGAGAGGTCAGGCCACAAGGCCCAGACAGCAGCTGCTTTGAATGAAAAACTTTAAACGTCAAACGTCTGACTCCTGGCTGATTTGGGATCAGCCAGACAAAACATGAACACACACCTCTCTAATCACATCCGCACTCAGTAAATCAGCCACTCTTGCACAGCAAATCAAAACAGCTCAGCATAAAACACCTTAGTCAGTATTGCATGCAACAAGTTGATACCTTGGATTAACTACTGGTAATTCTAATCACCTTAACTATGTCTCATCCTGCCCAGACCTCTAAATGCACCTATCCAATTTAATATAAAAAAAGAAAAATGTTTCTGCTCTCCTTCACGTAAGGATGGGTCAGGTCTGAAGGGAAACGAGGAGGGGGGGGGGATATCCCATGTCCGTGATCAACTAAAAAAAAAAGGTAAACTTCTCATCTGTCTAAGAGGGGAAAATGTGAAGAACTGAATCACAAGGGAAACTCATCTCCTTGGAAATAAAACCTCTGTGCGTTTTTCACCTGCGCCGGGTGTCGCCGTGGTCTTCGATCGGTATATAAATCTTCTGGCCTTCTTGTATCAGACAGATTTCCAGCTTTCAAGCTTTTCTGGGAATGGCCGTGTGGAGAAAAAGTTAGCCTGCAAGCTTTTGTTTCTCCAGATATGCACCTCTGATGCGTCGTCCCGTGAGACGCTGGAAATGGCAACGAAAGTTTTATTTTCTGCAGGTTTTATAATCCCAGGTGACGTCAGAGCTGCGACGTCTGCTGAGCTGCGAATGTCGAACTGCTCGACCAAAATGGATGACCCCAACAGTCTAAAAGTACAAATATAGAAAAAAAATAACTGCATCACTTCCACAAGGGGAAACTGTAAGAATTTTTTATTCAGGAACTAGTTTCCTTAATGTGGATCTATCCATCCGTCTGAGAATGGGCCACAGGGTAACAGGTCTAGGATGGAAACCCAGTAACGCTGTGAGGGATCCCAACGCCTTATCAAGCCAGAAGTGACATATAATCCCTCCAGCAAATTCTGGGTCTGCCCAACCCACAGCTTCCGACCCCCCTCTGTGTGATGCAGAGGAGTGGCCACTCATCTTTGTAAAGGACAAAATTGGGTTTATTTTCCTCTTTTCTTTTTGAGAAAATCCCAAAAGGATGAACAAGCAGTGGGGAAGAAAGAGGCTGTTAGGTGGTGCCAAATCAAAGAAATTAACAAAATAAAACAGGGCCTAACTATCACCTAAACTAAGGAAAAATAAAATGGAAAGAAAAACCCTGCTACTTTACTCTAACGAAGAAACAGACATGTAACATGAGAAGTTATTTTCTCACTGCTGGCATGAGTAAATGTGTGCTGTTGGTGAATAGGGGCAGGTCTGACATAAACCCCATCTTATGATTGGCTCCTGAGTTTAACATCATGAAGAGGAATCATCATGCTTGTGTTGTTGCAATTATTTACAAAGAGTTGGTTTTTGTATCTACTTTACATTAGTCGCCCATAAGATACAACTTTAAAATGAAGTTGAAATGAAGAACAGGCACCACATTGTGTGATAATATTTACACAACCAGCTCCTTCTAATTTGCTCAAGGGGACACAGGTATAAATTAGATGAGTGCCATTGATTTATCAATACAATGCACAATTAGGGATTTTAAAGGCGATGGATTCAGACTTACACAAACCTCAGGTTAGATTGGATGAAGCTATTGAATGGAAAGCTTCACTGCCCCTCTTTATGCTCTTACTCAGAGGTATAATGTTAGGAGAAGGACACATTTCAGTTTTTTTGCTTACAAGATCAGTTTTTTATATTGATTATTGTAGAATAGACTTATAGCATGAATACAATGTACCAAATATTTCACTGAGTGCCTTTACATCCTTCGAACAATGCACACAGCTCCACTTTCGTCCACAGGGACAAGACAAAACAACCAAAGAGCTATGTATAACAGCTTACCTAACAGAATTTATTCATGATGTTTCCCTGGAAATGTGTGAATAAATCATTTCTTTCTCTTTCTCCAGACCAGCCTGTCCCTCTTTGTTTTGAGTTTTTCCCTCAACAGTGGGCTCCCAAGCTGAAAGATGGAGCAGAGAAAAGGGACAGGGCAGAAAAAACTACCATCAGCCCTGGAATTAATTACCAAACTCCTGGTGGAGTATCTCAGCTCATCTGTGAATTGAATATAAAAGCCGTAGATTTTTATAAAAGTTATGAACATATAGTAACTCAGAGCTACAGCGTTCTGAAATGTGGACAAGATAAATGGCAGAGTCACACTTGGTGGTATCAATTCTTTGCCATTTCTAGATGAAGTGAAGAAACTAGATTATTTATATAAAAAATAAAAGGCTCTCTTTTAAAAACTAAATAGAAAAGTAGTAAAGAAGGCAGTGCTTTCCTACTGAAGAGAGAAGACAATACTAATCCTTTCTTTCTAGACAGAAATTTTTATTTCAGAGCTGATAAGTCCAGTTAAATATTGAAAAAATGAGACCTGCAATTTAATTTATACATTTAAATCAACAATTAACATGTTTCCTCAGCTTATGTCATTTCTATTCTGTTGCACTTTATTAGCAAAAATAGTCCACATGTAATCTGTGTGCAAAACAGAGACTGGGGCAGAGGTTCACCTTCCAGCAAGGCAACAACCCTAAACATACAGCCAGAGCTACAATGGAATGGTCCAGATCAAAGTGTATTCCTTTGTTAAAAGGGCCTAGTCAAAGTTCAGACCTAAATCTGTGAATCTGTGGCAAAACTTGAAAAATGCATGCCACATGTTTAAGAATATCAAAAAACAAATTTAGGCGTTTAACCTTTATGCTTCACTTCACAGTTATGCACTAGTTTGTGTCGGTGGATCATCACAATCACGTACACTAAAGTTTGTGGCTATGAAGTGACAAAAATGTGAAAAAGTGCAATGTGAATCAGTACTATGTGAAGGCATTTTATGTGAAAGCTGAAACAAAACAAAAATATAAAAATTAAGCTTAAATGAAGGGAGAGTGCTTCCAGTTACTGTTCATTTTTTAAATTTTTAAAATGATGTTTTAAAATATGCCGGGGTTAGCCCCCGGCGTGGTTTTTTTCCTGGGGTTCGGCTCTGGGGGCCTTTGGATGTCTGGGCTCAGGTTTCCCCCGGGGTTGTTCAGGTCCAGGGGGCAGGTCTGGGGCTCCCTCACACTCCTATTGATATTTTTATGGAAAAATCTTGTAACACAACACACTCACATTTTAAACCCCAGGTGTTTAGGTTCGTGTTTAACGATGAACAATGTTTCTATTTTTGAGGCCCGCTTTTTTCCCCCTAAATGCTCTTGTATTCATAAGTACCTGCATTTTTTTTGGTAAAAAATGCTGTTATTATATATTTTTTCTGAGGTGGTAAAAAGCAGGCGGGGGTGCTATTTTGTCCCCCTCTTCGTCCTCTTTCTTCCTTTTTAAAAAATAAATGTTAGGTTTTTCTATTTGGGGGTGGGATAAAATTTCTGAGTGCTCCTCTCCCAGAGGGGCCCGGGGTAAAAAAATAAAAATAAATAAAAAACCCAAAAAAAATCCCCTGTGCACCCCTTTTTTAAACCCAAATGCCAATTTGGATCGAAAAATCTTAATATTGAAGATATTGGGCATTAAATGCCCCTTATCGGGATGAAATTTTTTTGATAAAAAGAAAAATTGTGGCACAAAAAATCCCCGAAAATTTTTTGCTCTTCTTGCAGCTCCAAAATATAAGGAGCTGCACCCAAACTTGTTTGGATTGGATTTATCGTACAAATTCTATGTCACAGGCACTTTAAGACCAGCACACTTAAATGTTTAATATTTTATTAAAATTGGGGAAAAAAAATGAACACGAAAATATGCTTTAAATTTCCCCCTCCCGTAATTTTGTGTTCAAGTATCCCCCCCTAATGGAAAACCCTTTTTTCCTTTTTAGAAATGAAATCCACAGGGAATGCAAAATCCTTGAAAGTTTTGTCACAATAAACCTTAAATGACTTCATCTAGGGAAGTTTAAAACTCAGGGAGCATGTGCACGACTGACTAAATCCCATTCTCCTCTGATAACATTAAGGATGAACTAAAAAAGCATGATTAAATCTGTGGGAAGCAATGAGTGTGAGTGCCTCATCTGTGGGTGCCCTGACTGGATCCAATTACTGCAGGAAGCTGACGACCGGTGGGTATTTAAACATAGGTTGTGGATGGCACAGAAAATAAAGGTCCTGGTGTAATATGTGACTTGTCACCTGTCCGATAGCTGAATTTGTAATGTCTTTTTCTGTTTTCTGTCAAAATCTGCACTATTTTCAGCACCTACCTCATTTTCTGTGTAACAGTGTGGCTCTGTAGAAATACAGAAGGGTTCAGCCAGGAATACATTTTTTAAAGTCGAAGTGGAATAAGTGAGAAAAGGAGCCACTGGAAATGCCTACCGTTAGTCTAGAGGGATAATTTTTTACATGTTAGAAATTTAATTCTTTCAATGCTATACTGTTTTGTCACTGAAGCATAGCTTTGTAGGTAATAAGTCAAGTACAGCAAAACTAATTTTCAAATATTGAAAAATCTGATTGACAGGAATAGAAAATTTCTTTACAGCAAAAAATTCTGCCAAAATTAACCCTGGTCTCTGCAGCTCACTGCAATAACTTCCCAGTCACACTATTGCATGTTTTCTTTTCATTCGATGTCATAAGAAGACATGAAGACAGAGGAAAGCAATGCTTTTGTGACAGCTTACTAGACATTTGATCTAGCAACCTGAGGACTGCAGCTCTCACAGCTCATGCATGCTGCGCATTTAAACAACAGCTACTGAACTGATGCAATCCCTTAATCCTACAGAACACTATACAGGTGCTTCACTTAACTCAGCATTCTGGACGCTCAAAACAGAAAGTGAAACTAAAGGTCTGATGTCCCTCTCCCCAGACACCTCCTCCAGCTCTTCCGGGGGGAGCCCAAGGTGTTCCCAGCCGAGAGACATAGTCCCTCCAGCGTGTCCTGGGCCTACCCCTGGGCCTCCTTCCAGTGGGATATGCCTGGAACACCTCCCGAGGAAGGCGTCCAGGAGGCATCCGGTATAGATGCCCAAGCCACCTCAACTGGCTCCTCTCGATGTGGAGGAGCAGCGGCTCTACTCCGAGCCCCTTCCGGATGGCAGAGCTCCTCACCTTATCTCTAAGGGAGTGCCCGGCCACCCTACGGAGGAAGCTCATTTCAGCCGCTTGTAGCCGGGATCTCGTTCTTTCAGTCATGACCCAAAGTTCATGGCCATAGGTGAGGGTAGGAACGTAGACCGACCGGTAAATCGACAAAGTTAAATCTTCTTATAATGGAAAATGTTAGGTACAACACAAATTACCTTTCTTTTAATGACCACACAGTTTTCTTTCTCTTTAATGTCATAGTAAATTGGATAACATATATCAGGGGACTTGACTCATGAGCAAAATTTGGTGCACCCAAATCTGCTTTTGAATGACTATTAAAGTTTACTAAGTACAGCAAATAAAGAGTTTTTTTGGCCTGTGAGTACTTTTGACTTGACCATTTTGGCCCATGTGAGAAAAAGTTTGGACACCATTCATTTAGACCCTTGTAAAGCATGTTTTAAATACACAGACATTCATGGCAAGACAGGAAACAGAGTAACAGCAGCTGTAATAAGCTTTCTATGAATAATCTATCAGTTTTTACTTTTCCTTCTGTTTGCTCAGTTTTACAGTTATAGACAGCATTTCTTTGCCTTTGCCTTTATAGTGACTTAGATGTGAACATTTCTCTTTCTGGCACAAGATGTACTGATGCTTCAAAGGGCCCCAAAGGCATCATGTGCTGAGGTAACAGAGGTAGAGTTGGGAGATAAAGCTTAGGCGGTGCATACTCTGAAGTGGTTGTGTGTGACAGAGCGGGAGGAAGAGGTACAGGAAGCAGACAGGGCATTCTTGGCATCAAAGAGGACTTTAATCATTTGTGAGGAGGTAAACAATGTGACGGGTCAGGCTAGGATGGATTTGCTTTTACTAGTTCCTTAAATGCACAAACATAAGATAAAAAGGTAGGCTGGCTGTTTAGACATACAATATACTGCCAAAAGTATTTGTCTGTTTACTTCTACATGTACATGAACTTGTGATGACATGATGACATCCTATTCTTAATATAAAAGGTCCAATTTGTTAATGGACCCACCGTTGCCAGCAATAGCAACTTTAACAACTCTGTAAACATCTTCAAGGTTCAAACAAGGTTTAGGAATGTGTTCATAGATGAGGAAACCAGAATTGCAGCCTCTGCTCTAATTCATCCCAAAGGTGTTCAAGAAGGTAGAGGTCAGGACTCTGTGCAGGCCAGTCAGTTTTCTCCACACCAAACTTTATACATCTGTAGCCATGGAAGTGATCGGAACACCAGAATTCATTGGGTTGGTAGTGTGATCAAATACTTTTAGCAATATGGTGCATGTATCCCTGTTTCCAATATTTTTCTCAATGATTTTTACAAGCAAATTAAACATCAATGAACACAAAGCTCTACAACAAGGACCAACTGTAGACTCGTGTCCTGAAATGGTTGGTTGATTGTGTTGCTCTTAATTCTTGCTCTTACACCATCTTCTCCTGAAAAACTCAAGATTAGCCTGTTTATAATCTAACTAGTTTACAATAGTGTCTCACAGAAATGAGCAACTCCAAACCAACAAATAAGAAATCCCCACTAAAGTGTGAAAATTAGACAAATCTGGCACCACTGTGGAGGAAAACCTTGCCATAGCTAAACAATGTCAGCACATGAATCAAAGTAAAAAGACACAGTAGGGGAAATGCCCTAAGGAAAATCACCCTGCTTGACAGTCTGATGTTTATGCTGGCTGCAAACATGAGGCATCTGTGGAAAAATACAGTGCGCAGTGTGAGATTGCAAACCAGAGCTTAAACCACTGATCTGGAGGAACAGGGCCAATGAAATACTATCTGAATGTGCAAAATATGAGAGGATACTGAAAGCAGCACTGCTCAGCAATACATGATTGCAACACTTAGAGCAGGTAAATGATCACCAGCCGTCACAAGTTCTTGACATTCTTTGAAGGCAATATGGAAATCGGAAATTGGATATCAAACTTTCCTGTGACGTCTTGCCAGACTGAAGCTAGCTTAGAGGTTTGCACAGGTTTTGCCCAACTTTTGGCAAGAACCAGTGAGAGCTGAGACAGAAAACAATCAAAGGCTAACACTGTGATGTATCCTTGCTGCATTTAGCATTTATGTGGGCTGTTTTCGGCCGGGCTTTATATGTTTTACTGAAGGCTTTTAACTTGAAAAAAGAAAAAGAAGGAAAATTTGAAAGTTTTCTCTTAATTTCAATGCCTTATAAAATTATTCTAATGTGTTTCATCAGAAATGTGGAAGAAAAATTACAAATGGTTTTCAAATGTTTTTTCACAAACACAAATCTGAAAATTGTGCCGAGCTTTTGGATTCAGCCTGCTATACTCTGACACCCCTAAATAGAATTTAGTGCAGCCAATATGGGAAGCCCTCAAAGGTTTGTTACATCAGCGAACAAAGTCGACAGACAGGTCAGGGATAAAGTTGTGAAGTTTAAAGCAGGGTTAGGTCATAAAAAATGGAAACAGGATGGAAAAACCCGAAACCTAACAAAACACGGCTGTCCACCTAAACTGACAGGTTGGACATTACTCAGCATTGCTCGGAGAAGAAGCCAAGAGATAACTCTGGAGGAGATGCAGATATCCACAGCTCAGGTATGAGAATCTGTTGACAGGACAACTATTAATCTACGGTGAAGCATGGGAAGAGGAACACCACTTCTAAAGCACCTAAAAAGCTCAATTTTCACTTTAATACAAGAGGACACAGCAAACATGGCAGAAGGTGCTGTGCTCAGATGAGAGTAAATTAAAACCTTTAACAGATGTAAAATACGGTGTGTGGCAGCAAACTAACTCCGTCATGATCCTGGGTGATTTTTCTCCTTAACATGTGCACCATATACAACATAAGACCATCAAGGGTTTTAATGATGCCTGATAGTCAGCAGCTGTTGCAGTAAAGATCCTCACCTAACCACTGAATTCCCCATATTTTGATGCATTTATTTTATTTTTCCATTGTTCATTGACAAAAACTACCTGGAATAAACCACAACCTGTTATTCCTTTATTTTTATTTTCGTTTTTGGTTTTTTTTTACCCTCTATTGGCATTTTTTTTTTCTTTTTTTTTTTGTAAACTGAAAAAAGGTTATTTTGACAGGAAAAGGGGTGGAAAAAAGGGGGGAAGAAAATGCACAAAGGTAAAGGGCCCCCGGGGGAAAAAAAACTGTAAAGGGCCCCTGCGTTGAGGACAAAGGGTCCGAAAAAAGGGTTTTCGAAACTTTTTAAAACCCCTGGCCCCCATTTGGGGCCCCCCCCACCGCCCCCAAAAACCCTGCTATTCTTTTTTGGTATACTCCCCTAAATCCACAGTTTCCCCCACGGGTTTGGCCCCTCCTTTGTAAAACCACATTTTTAAAAAAAACCCCTGCAAAAAAACCCTACCCTAAATACCACCCCTAAATTTTCCCCACTGGTTCTCATTCTGCCAATCAAACTGTAAAAACCTGCAAAAAACCCTGAATACACCAGGGGGGAAAAAATTTCCCATGCTAAACCACCCCCAGGGGTGAAACGTTTTTGATGTTTTTTTTCCCTAGGGAATTTTTTTTTTTTCCCCCGGGGTTACAGGGAAGAAAGGTCATGGATGGGAAAAGGGATGGAGCAAAAACACGGGCAATACGGGGAGAAAACCTGCTGGAGGTTTAAAGAAGACTTGAGATTGGGGAGGGGGTTTTCCACCTTCCAGCGGACGTTTGACCCCAAACATACAACCCAAAAGTTTTGGAAAGGGAATTTTTTTTGATTAAAGTTTTTTCCATGTTTTAAAGAATGGCCCGCCCAAATACAAACCAAAAACCCAAATTTTTAAAACCCTTGGGGCCAAGCCAAAAATTCAGGGCTCACGGGGGCTCCCCACCCAATTTCGACTAAGTTTTTGAGTTTTTTGGCAAAGCTGAAAAGCCAGCCCCCCAAAAAAACATGCAGCTAAAACCCTGCTAAAAAGGTTTGTTCTGCAAAGTATTGCTCATTGTTTTTTTCCTTTTGATCCCACAAGTTTTTTTTTTTTTTTGGGTCTGTCACCAAAATCCTAAGGAAATAAAATAGCCCATTTTTGTTTTTTAATAGGGAAAATTTTTAAGGGGCTTTTGAAACTAAAAAATCCCCCAATATTTTTTCACCCCCTGCATGGGTTTTTGGGAAAGGCCCGGGGTTTTAATGCCCTTGTGATGAAACTTTTTTTGTTTTTTCCCTTTCCTAGGAAAAAACGTTTGGGGAACAAAAATGATGAGGCGAGAAAAAAAAAAAATTTTAAAAATGTTTAAATCTTGAAAAGTTGGGGGAAATGGTCCAAATAAAAATTTCCCTAAAAGGGGTACTTCAGTGTCCCTTACGGGCCCCGGTCCCCCCTGGTTTTTTTTTTTTTTCCATTCTTCTCTATTCTTCCTCCTCTTTGTATTATATACTGATTTGAGGTGGCAGTGACTAAATGCTGTTGTTTTTTAGTGTTGCAACCCCATTAGGTGAAAATTCAAAGGGGCCCTTACCCCTTTAAGGTAAATGCAGAAAAAAGTCATTTACAAAAGTTTTTTTAAAAAGGAAAAAAAAACTGCTTTGGCCCAAACCAAAAATTAGGAAAACAAAACCCACAATGCAAAAAAGGGCCCCCTCTGCCCCCTCTCTTAACAAAGCCAAACACTGGTGTCCTAGTAAAAGGGGCCCAACAACTTAACCTTTTATTTTGTTCCCATAAACCCGCCAAAAAAAATCCCAATTAAAAAGGGGGAAATTTTGGGGAAAGGGCCCTTTCCCCGGAAAATTTGGACACCCAAAATTTTCCCCAAGGGAAGGGGAGGGGAAAAAAGTATCAATTTTCCCCACTTTGATTTCATCCTAGCTTTGATATTTTTTTCATGGGAAAACTTTCCATATTCTCCCTTTAAAATTTTCTACCAAAAAAGGATGTGGGCAAAAATTTGGAAATGCAGGAGTCCCACTTAGGAGAACCCCCTCCCAAAAAGGGGGAAAAATTTTTTACGCTACTACCTTTATTGGGGTTTCAAAAAGGCAGAAAAAAACTTTAAAAACCCCCATTAATACAAATCAATATTCAGCACATTTATAAACCTCCAAAAGTTGGCCCTGAAACAACTTTTTACAAAGTGGGGGTTTAAAACACTGGAAAAGGGTTCCCCCAAGGTCGTCTTTTAAGTTTTGGGGGGGTTTATTCTTTTAAAAATGGGGGAAAAAATTTGTTTGGGCCCCCCTGCTTTTACTGGTTTTTTTGGTCACTAACAAAAAATAGGAAAAAGTTTTGTTTTTGCTATGGGAGATTTTTTTTTAAAAAGTTAAAAAAAAACAAAATAATCCCAAAAAGAACCCCCGAAAAAGCCAACCAAAAAAAAGAATGTTTAAAAAACTTTTTTGCATTTCCCCCTGGTGGAAACCCGAGAGAGCCTTGAAAAACAATTTAAACCTGTTGATTTTATTTTATACTTTTTCCAGTTACAACCACAAAACCTCAGTGTATTTTTTTGGGATTTTATGTGATTGACCAACACAAAGTGGTGCATAATTGTGAATTGTAAGGAAAATTATACATGGTTTAAGATTATTTTCCTAAATAAAATTCTGAAAAGATCCAGAACAAATTCCGTGTGTGATAAATCAATCTGAACCTTGCGCTTCAACTTGTATAATCATGTTTTCTCTTTTGTCTGACTTAATTTGTGTAGAGTTGTTCTGTAATGAGGATGGCGCTGTACAATTCAAAATCCCTTTAACTTTTTGTGATTTTCTCACATTACAACCAAAACTTCAAATGCATTGATTTTTTAGCCTGTTTCAAACAGCAAACTGAACACCCAATGGCTTTCTTTCAACCATGGATTTCTTTTGTCACTCTTGCATAAAGGATAGATTTGTGACCAAATAGTTGTTTTTTGACAGATTCTCCCAGTTGAGGTGTGGATCTCTACAGCTCCTCAAGAGTTATCGTGGGTCTCTTGGCTGCTTCTCTGGGTAATGCTCTTCTTGTTCAGCCTGTCAGTTTAGATGGATGGCCATCTTTTAGTAGAGGTCCATCCCCTCTCCATGTTCAGATGATGGATTGAACAGAGCTCTGTGAGATGTTCAGAGTTTGGGACATTGTTGTACAACCTAACTCTGCTTTAAACTTCTCCACAACATTCTCCCTGACCTATCTGCTGTGTTCTTTGGTCTTTGTGATGCTGTTTGTTCTCTAATGTGACTCCTGAAGGCTCTTGGTTGCACATAACTTTATTTAGAGAATATAGAAGGGAATGAATACACATGCATTTATCTTCAATCATTTATCTTGTGTATCCACTTCACAGTTAGGCACTACTTTGTGTTGGTCTATCACAAAAAATCCAAATAGAATACATTGAAGGTTTTGAAACATGACAAATGTGAAAAAGTTCAGGTGGTATGAATACTTTTGGAAGCCCCTTCTTCATCAGATACTCCTTTATTGCCTTGGTGGCATGCGAGAGGAGGGTTCTTGTCCAAAACCCTAGAACACATTGCTGTTTCTATTGGTCCCTCAATGCATCAACATAACCCTGAAGCCTTAGCAGGTAAACAGCTTCAGACCATAATATTTCCACTTAAGTGTTTGACTGTGGGAAAATTTTTCTGCCATACAGGTCGCTCTTTCTCTCATCTGACAAGAGCATTTTCTACTTTCCCCATGAGATGAGGGGGCTAAGTGAAGGCAACTGATGGCCATTTTATACCTACTCAAGCTCTTAAAAAGCTTCTTGCAGATAGTCTTGGAGCCCCTTCCAGCCTTGTGCAGTTCTACCATCTTCTCCCTGATGTCCTTTGATAACTCTTTGGTCTTTCCCATGGTTGCATCGTAAGAAACCGAATCTGTTGGTAACAGTGCTCAATCCACATTTTGAGCTGAGGTAAGGACTATTTTTAATAGATTGACTGATTAACAGTAATCTGTGTGAAAAATAGGCACATAACCAATCAGTCGGAACACATCACATCATTAATCTTAATCTTGTGAAAATAACTTTCATGTAATTTGATTTTATCAGAATTTTGTCCGATACTTTACATGAAAATCTAAACCATTTTTTCTTTGTAAGTGATCAAACTTATGCAATCAACAGTGTGTGAGTGGTGGGTCATTACTTTACGCTTCTAATTTATTTTAATTAATAGAGTTTCCATTAGTTTGTCATATGTGCCTAGGTGTGGCCTTACCACATAGGCAAAGGCAGGCAACCGCATAGGGCCCCAAAACCAATAAGGGGCCCTGCTGGTTGCCTGACATCCTAATAATACCCATGCATTAATAATTCATTTTTGAGATAAAATAATTATAATTTACAATCAAAACAATAACAAATTATATGATCGACTCCTGCACCCCTCCTGACCTCAAACTAATTTGGGGAATTCTGTTCTTCTTCTTGTAAGGCACTGTTGCCTTACAAGAAGGTCCTGGGTTTGACTCCGGGCCGGGGGTCTTTCTGCATGGAGTTTGTATGTTCTTCATGTGCATACGTTGTCAAGGTTGTGGGTTTGGTGGCAGGACCAAAATGCAGATCATGGCGAGGAGGCTGCATGGTGAGTAGAAGACGTTTTTAATATTAAAGCAACGACTTACTGGCAAGTAGTCCAGGCGTACAGTGAGGAGATAAACAAACCATAAGGATAAACTCGGGAATACAACAAGGGTTGTCAACGTAAGGAACCCGCGGGGAACAATGAAAACTAGAGAGCTTATAAGCTGAGGGAAGTGGAGTATGGACCAATGAGACAGGGAGGTAGGTAATCAGAGGAAAATGAAACAGTTGTGGACCAGGCTGGAGGGAACTGAGGGAATATGTTACTATGGAAACGGGAACTAGAGAACGCAGAGACAGGAGGGGAAAACTAAACTAAACTAAAGACAACTCTAGGGAACATAAATAGTAATTCTAGGAAGGACTAAACAGGGGCATCGGGAAAAGCTAAACTAATGGAAAACAGACCTAAGGAACCCTATATAATATAAACCCTAACATAAAACACAAGGCTAAAGCTGGAAGGAACACTAACTAGGCAAAGCAGGAACATGAAGAACTATACTAAGAGCTAGGCTGGGAAAGAACAACTAATCTTAAGGGGAACAAGCAACTGGGTAAATAGCAACAAAAAGGGGTCTTAGGCCAAAGGGAAACTAGAAGAATGCAGCACAAACAAATAACCTAAGAGTAAACAAGCACAGAAACACTAAGCGAGAAATTAAACTAGAAAACCCAAAGAAGCAAAGAGAACTATTCTGTCAGGACTTGAACAACGGACGAACCCAGAATGCAGACTAGCAGGCAGCATGTCAGTAGGTGAAAAACGATTAATAAAAAACAAAAACTCACTCTCAGAAGAGGCAGGAACAAAACAATAAATGGGCTGGCAAGACAGACATGGCATGACCTGAAAAACAAGACATGAGCAAGATCTGAAAACTAGACATGAGCATGATTTGAAAATGATTCTGCGATGAATAACTGAACAGGTGTGTATTTATGGAGCGTGACCAGGTGAAACAAGAAGACAGATTAATAGGTGCAGGTGATCCGAATAAACTTAATTGACAGAAGAACAAAACGTGGCTGGAGCAAAACAGAGACTCTTGAACACAAACTGACAGAAACTAGAAAAACATGAAACAAAAGCATAACCAGATCCGAAAACCAAACTTGACAAAACATGAACAAGACGACAAAAATAAAGCATGACCAGAAAAACAAACAGAAACATGATTCAAAAATCTAACAATAATAATAATAATAATCATAATAATAATAATAATAAACAGAAGAACGATTCAAAACCTTAACAGTGAAAAACATAAAGAAAAAACACGAAACCAAAAAAACAAATCATAACACGTTCAAATAATAATAATAATGATAATTAATAATAACCAGAGGAGAAAACCACTGTAAGTAATAAATAAATGAGAAGGCAACCACCAAGGGAACTATGGGCGAGGGGATAGAGCACAAAACTAACATCAGGGTAACAGAAGGAATAAACAAACATAACTACTAAACCCAAAGGAATAGAAACACCTAACTGAAAAGTCAACAAAACACAAAACCATAACAAAGTCCAAAATGGCAGATCCTGACATACGTGGGTTTTCTCCGGGTACTCCGGCTTTCTCCTGTAGTCCAAAAAACATGACTGTTAGGTTAACTGATCTTTCTGACTTGCCCGTAGGTGTGAATGAGTGTGTGGATGGTTTTTTGTCCTGTGTGTCTCTGTGTTGCCCTGCAATGGACTGCCGACCTGTCCAGGGTGTCCCCCGCCTCTCGCCCGTAGACCGCTGGAGATAGGCACCAGCTCCCCCACGACCTTGTACAGAAGAGGCAAAAATACTGATGGGCACTGGCCCATTTCCGGTGTGGACAGGGACCAGGACTGGATGAAGGAAGAACAAGTGAGGAACAACAGGACAAGCAGGATGAGGTACGATTGATGGTTGTTGTTACAGAACTGTCCACTTGGATGCAGTTAAGGGTTTTAGGCATTATTTTCTACATACACTCTGGGTAAAGGGACCCACATTGACAACAAAGTCAATACAGCTGAGACAAACTGTAGTACAATGTTTACTTTTCTATATCAAAATATTGAAGGTATCCTTCCCTCGATGAATCTCATCACCATTTGGCATATTAGATTTATATCAGCAGAATATGCTTGACTTGTATCTAAGTAGAGCACTAAGTGCTACTCTTCCTTCCTGTGAAAGAAAAGTCTCAGTGTTTAAATAACTCAAACATAGCTGAGATCCCCCTCCTTGAACCGCCACCTTAACGTGGTGGAGGGGTTTGAGTGTTCAAATGATCCTAGAGGCTATGTTGTCTGGGGCTTAAATGCCCCTGGTAGGGCCTCCCATGGCAAACAGGCTCTAGGTGATGGGTCAGACAAAGAGCTGTTCAAGAATCTTTCATGAGGACAAATATATCGAGGCACGTGACGTCGCCCAGTACGGCGCAGCCGGGGTCCCACCCTGGAGCCACCCTGTCGTTTCGGCCTACGGGCCGAGCGGTAGTGCGGAGTACCCGGCCTTCTTGGTGTCCCTGTTGGGGGTGCTGGATAGTGCCCCTCACGGGGACTCCATTATTCTGCTGGGGGACTTCAACGCCCACGTGAGAAACGACAGTGACACCTGGAGAGGCGTGATCGGGAGGAATGGCCTCCCCGATCTGAATCCGAGTGGTGTTTTGTTATTGGACTTCTGTGCTAGTCACGGATTGTCCATAATGAACACCATGTTTAAGCATAAGGGTGTCCATCAGTGCACTTGGCACCAGGACACCCTAGGCAGGAGGTCAATAATCGACTTTGTTGTCATATCATCAGACCTTCGGCCGCATGTTTTGAACACTCGGGTGAAGAGAGGGGCTGAGCTGTCCACTGATCACCACCTGGTGGTGAGTTGGATCCGCTGGAGGAGGAGAAAGCCGGACAGACTTGGCAGGCCCAAGCGCATAGTGAGGGCCTGCTGGGAATGCCTGGCGGAGCCCTCGGCCAGGGATGTATTCAACTCCCACCTCCGGGAGAGCTTTGACCAGATTCCGGGGGATGTTGGAGACATAGAGTCCGAGTGGACCATGTTCTCCGCATCTATTGTCGATGCTGCTGCCCGTAGCTGCGGCCGCAAGGTCTGCGGTGCCTGTCGCGGCGGCAATCCCAGAACCTGGTGGTGGACACCGGCAGTAAGGGATGCTGTCAAGCTGAAGAAGGAGTCCTATCGGCTGTGGTTGGCTTGTGGGACTCCTGAGGCGGCTGACGGGTACCGTGAGGCCAAGCGTGCTGCGGCCCGGGCTGTGGCAGAGGCAAAAACCCGGGCCTGGGAGGAGTTCGGTGAGGCCATGGAGAAGGACTACCGGTCGGCCTCGAAGCGATTCTGGCAAACCGTCCGGCGCCTCAGGAGGGGGAAGCAGTGCTTCGCCAACACTGTTTATAGTGGGGTGGGAGGCTGCTGACCTCGACTGGGGACATTATCGGGCGGTGGAAGGAGTACTTCGAGGATCTCCTCAATCCTGCCATCACGCATTCCCTGGTGGAAACAGAGGCTGGGGACTCGGGGTTGGACTCTTTCATCACCCAGGCTGAAGTCACCGAGTGTTAAAAAGCTCCGCGGTGGCAAGGCTTCGGGGGTGGATGAGATCCGCCCTGAGTACCTCAAATCTCTGGATGTTGTGGGGCTGTCATGGTTGACACGCCTCTTCAACATTGCATGGCGGTCGGGGACAGTGCCTTTGGACTGGCAGACCGGGGTGGTGGTCCCCCTTCATAAGAAGGGTGACCGGAGGGTGTGTTTCAACTACAGGGGGATCACACTCCTCAGCCTCCCTGGTAAGGCCTACGCCAGGGTATTGGAGAGGAGAGTCCGGCCGATAGTCGATCCTTGGCTTCAGGAGGAGCAGTGTGGTTTTCGTCCCAGCCGTGGAACACTGGACCAGCTCTGTACCCTCTACAGGGTACTCGAGGGCTCATGGGAGTTTGCCCAACCGGTTCAAATGTGTTTTGTGGACCTGGAGAAGGCATTCGACTGTGTCCCTTGTGATGCCTTGTGGGGAGTGCTCCAGGAGTATGGAATCGGGGGCCCTTTATTAGGGGCCATCCGGTCCCTGTACGAGCGGAGCAGGAGTTTGGTCCGCATTGCCGGCACTAAGTCGGACCTGTCCCCGGTGCATGTTGGACTCCGGCAGGGCTGCCCTTTGTCACCGGTCCTGTTCATAACTTTTATGGACAGGATTTCTAGATGCAGCCAAGGGCCGGAGGGGGTCTGGTTTGGGGACCAGTGGATTTCGTCTCTTCTTTTTGCAGATGACGTGGTCCTGCTGGCCCCCCTCTAGCCAAGACCTACAGCATGCGCTGGGGCGGTTCGCAGCCGAGTGTGAAGCGGCTGGGATGAAGATCAGCTCCTCCAAGTCAGAGGCCATGGTACTCAACCGGAAAAGGGTGGCTTGTCCTCTTCAGGTTGGAGGGAAGTTCCTGCCTCAAGTGGAGGAGTTCAAGTATCTCGGGGTCTTGTTCACGAGTGAGGGAAGAATGGAGCGGGAGATCGACAGACGGATCGGTGTGGCTGCCGCAGTAATGGGGGCGCTGTGCCGGTCCGTTGTGGTGAAGAGAGAGCTGAGCCGAAAAGCGAAGCTCTCAATTTACCGGTCGGTCTACGTTCCTACCCTCACCTATGGCCATGAACTTTGGGTCATGACCGAAAGAACGAGATCCCGGATACAAGCGGCTGAAATGAGCTTCCTCTGTAGGGTGGCCGGGCACTCCCTTAGAGATAGGGGGAGGAGCTCGGCCATTCGGGAGGGGCTCGGAGTAGAGCCGCTGCTCCTCCACATCGAGAGGAGCCAGTTGAGGTGGCTCGGGCATCTATACCGGATGCTTCCTGGACGCCTTCCTCGGGAGGTGTTCCAGGCACATCCCACCGGGAGGAGGCCCAGGGGACGGCCCAGGATACGCTGGAGGGACTATGTCTCTCGGCTGGCCTGGTAACGCCTTGGGCTCCCCCTGGAGGAGCTGGAGGAGGTGTCTGGGGAGAGGGACGTCTGGGTGTCTCTGCTGAGTCTGCTGCCCCCGTGACCCGGTTCCGGATAAGCGGAAGACGACGAGTACGAGTACGAGTACGAGTACGAGTACGATTTATATTAGCAGAATATGCTTGACTTGTATCTAAGTAGAGCACTAAGTGCTACTCTTCCTTCCTGTGAAAGAAAAGTCTCAGTGTTTAAATAACTCAAACATACCTGAGATCCAGCATGGTACAGGACAGGCTGTCTTCTCCTGCTCCCATTGGCATTGAACATGAGGTCAGGGAAACAATGCACATGGATGCACTTATAGAAAGATTAGATTTAACTAGTGGTATCAACTGTGCTAGCCAGCTATAAAAAACAGACAGAATGAGTAAAGCTGAATAGATAAATACTGATCACTAATGCCAATAAAATAAACTAGAAACATCATCTTTCTGAAAGGGGCCAGGAAGAAGAGGAATATACAATTACAAGAGCATAAGAGGAACAATAAAGGAGAGGAAGAGGAAAGGGACAAGTAATAATTGCACAGTAGTTTTCTTATAATGTGGGGTTTTCCACTTTTTGACTTTGCTTTGTGCTTTTTATAGTTTTTGCCTTATATGTATGCTTCTATCTGCCTTTTTGTCTTGCAGCTGGCACAGCCAAAATTTCCCACTAAGGGACAATAAATGATATTTCAATGTGATAGAAGAAAAGAAAAGTACATTAATATTCCATGGAAATATACATAAAAGAGGAGGCAGAAATAGGGAGGCTAGAGGAGAGCACGATAGACTAAAATACATTTTATTAGTAAATTACGTTAATCTATACGTGTTGCAATTAACCTGTTGTGCTCTCATGTGATTCTCTCTTCAGTAAAACTAGACAGAAAACACAACTTCTTTTATAGCCATGGAAGACGGGTAAGTACTAACAGTTATCATCACTAACCTATTAAGTACATGATACATCTCTGCCAACTCCATTAACTCTGTCCTCATATTCCTCCCATCCCCTCATACATATATGGCTTCATTTGACTCTTATCATATTGAAAGACTTTTATTTTTATCTTTCATTTCTGAACATTTTATAACTGCAGTTCCACTTATTCCCTTTCCTCTCTCTGCATATTCATATGTTATGTAAATAACATATTCAATTGAAAATACAAAAAGGGAAGGGACAAATTACAAGATTTACAGCTAAAACCACTATTTACTGTTGTCCTTTTAAAGCTCATACAAGTGTCTGGACGTCTTGCTGTCCGTCATCCTACATCCAGTCCGTTCCTCAGTCCACATCTGCAATGGACCAATGTTTGCTTCCAGGTACCACTATTCTGCCTATTAGATGGGGCGCACTTAAGGCTGTTGCTGACAAGCACAGTATGGGTAAAAACTTGTGTGTGCAGAAAAAAGGCAATAAATTTGAGAACTCAGTAATGTAACAAAATAAGGGAAAACATGATTTTATCTATAGAGGAAATGTGTTTCTGGTCCCTGAAAAGGCAGAAATGGCTAAATTTAATGAATGTCCCTGCAACTGTGAAACCAGTGTGCTGCAGCCATCGTGCTGTTTGCCTGTTGATTACTTTATGGTGGAGTTTGACAAATGATGTTCAGGATGGTTGATGCTGTGCATTGGTGCATGCCTGCTCTGCTTAGATACCCACTGTAAAACACTTCACTCTTGCAGTGTGCAGTAGATAGTCGTCTTACAAGGAACACGTCTAGGACATTTAACAGTTCGAATAATAAAAACTGATACAATGAGGACTGCTTTATATATATTTTTTATATTGCTGCTGCTAAAGAAGAGTCTTTTTAAATATGACAATATGCAGAAATTTAAGATCATGCAGGAAAATAGCTAAATCTTAATAATAATAGCAATCGAGTTCTGCAAGTTACTTAAGTTGCCTGTTAGTGAGACAGAATTAATTTTCTCTCTGATTACAAAGATCTGAAGAGTTGACTCAATATTCAGCTGGAATGTTAGTTTGAATGAAACCTGTTGCAGTTATGTGAACTTTAAAATAAATAGACGAACGCATGAAGAAAATGGATGAGCTTGGTAAGAATTTGAATAAATGACTGCCTATCTGCTCCATTAGTTTGCATGGCTGAGAGTGTTCCTCTCGACTGAGCTCTGACAGCCTGCAGGCTCATGAATTATCATGAAATGAGCATAGGTAAGAATGCAAATCGTGCTCTCCCTGTGGGAAGCGAACAAATGCATTTTTGTATCATAAAAGTGAAGAGATGATTGAAATAAGGCAGCTGTCTCGGACTTAAATTCTCCAGGACATCTTTTTCAGGATGGTATTTTGTAATCAGTGCATGCTGAAAATGAACGAGCGACAGCCTGGATAGCCTCACTGAAATTTGTGTCATGTTACTGTATGAGGCTCAATCAGCAGGATAACAAGCATTCAAATTGTCTCTGTCTTCAAGTATTTTGCAAAAGCTGTCCTGTTCTTTCTGGAGCCATGTAACCAAGGGAGCAATTAGAGTAGACCAGGAGAGTGAAAGTGGAGGGAAGGTTTTAGATCCTCCTGTGTCTCATTTACTGAACACTAAAAAAGAGTAGTTGAACAAGTAAGTTCATGCTTCCATTCCCCTGGATTTAAAAGGAATTAGTTTATGTTCATAGTTCAGTATTTGAAATTGAGAATTAGAACATTCACAAAACAAACGGTCAATGTTCATTTTGCTTTTTATGAGGTCTGTTCCTTTATAAAACTAGGTGTTGATAGATGATGCCCTCTTAGTATTTGGTAATATTACTACCCCCACTATTATTATTGTGTCTAATACTATTGTTAAAATGTTGCAGTTTATAACAATTCCTTTCCTTGTCTGGGCATGCAATGAAACAATTTAAATATTCTTACTATTCTTATTGTTAATATTTATATTAATACTAGCAGCATTTATAATTATAGGCGCAGTTGCTAGCAATACTACCTTGCAAATAGAAGGTTCCAGGTTCGAATCCTGACCTGAGCTCTTTCTGCATGGATATTTTTATATATTATATATTTTATATATATATATATATACAGGGGTTGGGCAATGAAACTGAAACACCCGGTTTTAGACCACAATAATTTATTTGTATGGTGTGGGGGCCCCCTTTTGCGGCCAATACAGCGTCAATTCGTCTTGGGAATGACGTATACAAGTCCTGGCACAGTGGTCCCGAGGGATTTTAAGCCATTCTTTTTTGCAGGGTAGTGGCCAGGTCCTACGGATACTGGTGGGGGGAAAACGTTTCCTGACTCGCTCCTCCAAAACACCCCAAAGTGGCTCAATAATATTTAGATCTGGTGACTGTGCAGGCCATGGGAGATGTCAAATTCACTTTCATGTTCATCAAACCATCTTTCACCAGTCTGCTTTTGGTATTGGTGCATTGTCATCCTGATACAAAGGCACCGCCTTCAGGATACAATGTTTGAACCATTGGGTGCACATGGTCCTCAAGAATGGTTTGGTAGTCCTTGGCAGTGACGCGCCCATCTAGCACAAGTATTGGGCCAAGGAAATGCCATGATATGCAGCCCAAACCCTCATGATCCACCCCCATGCTTCACTCTGGGCATGCAACAGTCTGGTAGTACGCTTCTTTGGGGGTTCTCCACACTGTAACTGTCCCGGATGAGGGGAAAACGTAAAGGTGGACTCATCAAGAACAATACATGTTTCACATTGTCCACAGCCCAAGATTTGCGCTCCTTGCACCATTGAAACCGACGTTTTGGCATTGGCATGAGTGACCAAATGTTTGGCTATAGCAGCCCGGCTGTGTATATTGACCCTGTGGAGCTCCCGACGGACAGTTCTGGTGGAAACAGGACAGTTGAGGTGCACATTTAATTCTGCCGTGATTTGGGCAGCCGTGGTTTTATGTTTTTTGGATCCAATCCGGGTTAGCACCCGAACATCCCTTTTAGACAGCTTCCTCTTGCGTCCACAGTTAATCCTGTTGGATGTGGTTCGTCCTTCTTGGTGGTATGCTGACATTACCCTGGATACAGTGGCTCTTGATACATCACAAAGACTTGATGTCTTGGTCACAGATGCGCCAGCAAGACGTGCACCAACACTGTTAATCACAAGAGCAAAAATACAACAATGTTTTGTTTTGATTATAAAATGTTGTTTTATGTTGTAGCTGCAGGTTTGAGTTGGGTGATAGGTATTTATAAAACAGCTATGCTGGCGTCTTTCTGAGGCTGTTCAGGCATGTGGTAGTTTCTGCTTATACTAATTAGTTTACCTGTCTGCATGTGGTAATTTGCATGCTGCTGATATGACTGTTGATTATTAAAATTATTATTGATTATTAAAATTGTATCATGAATAAAGGACTTTCTCTGTGTTTTTGGGTCTTTCTTGTGTTTCAGTATTTTTATTATTCAGTATTGTTGTGTTTGCATTTAGTCTCCTATGTGCAGGTTTATGTCCTGTTCAGTCATTACCTCCACAAAGGAAATCTTTTTGTCGGTGTTGGTCTGTTTGACCGTCTGTTTGCAAAATATCTCAAAACGTTATGAATGGATTAAGGTTAAATTCTCTCTCCTTTGTATTGCATCCAGGTTCAACTTATGTAACCTTTCGGATTTTGTTTCCTTTTATACTAAATACTTTGTTTACTTCTATGTCTGTTTCCTGTCACCTGTCTGCTTTTATGTCTTACAACACCGCACCAAAACATGACAATTTAATTTTAACCCATGATGTCAAAAACCGTTCTAACCTTGGAAGTACTTTCTACAATGAAAGTAAGTGCAGGCCTGGATCCCAGAAGGCTTTGCATGTATAGGGGATACAAAGGATGGTAGATTTGGGATTTTTATTATAGATCCTGCAGTTTGAAACAGCAGATGTTTCAGTGGGGTTGCATATGAACACAAAAACAGGCATCTGCTTCTTTGCTTGTGCCAGTAATTTCCAACATCCTGCCATCTGCTTTACTTTTGGGAAATAATTGTGTGCAGGTTTGTGATTTAACTGCTTAAAATACTGGAAAACATTCTGAGAATATCATTGATAAATCTTTAATGACAAACTCTGGAAATGTTTTTTTTCTAATTCCTACTGATCAATATCAAAGGTTTTAAGGGACCCTTTCTTTTCCAAGATGTGAAAATCCTTTAGGATAAGTATCATTTTAGAACAAGAGAGGCCAGACTTATGAGCTGGATTTTAATCAAGAAGAATTCAATAAACATCTTTATTTGTACGTGCAAAGGAAACAGAGAAGCCATCACTCGTCTTTCCTCGATTGCATCACTCTCATGTGGCCTTCAGATAGTTTCAGCTTGGCTGCTAAACGATGATGGCTGTTGTAGGCAATCTGACGCTGAACGGATTTTTTTTTTCAAAATGTATTAGCCATTTGTGGTTTTATGATAGAAGACAAAGCTTTCATCTGACAGCAGTGTGGGTGTGAAAACATGCCAAGTCATTGGACAGCAAGCTTTGAGTAATCTGGGTTGCCAAATGATCAGGAGAATGAAAACTGTGGGTAGAAAAAGCAACCTATGTTCACCTTTGTTTGGGCTCCAAACTCTTAACTTAAAACTGTTATAAAGTGAATATCAAAAAGTCACTTCTTAACTAATCATCAGATCAAATCAGCACTTTCTGTTTGGACCATGCAAAATCAAAATGTACATCTATCCACAGTTTATATATCAGAAACTAGAACCAGGCGTGCCGGAAGAGCACTAAAAAAGAAAATTACACCAGTTCATTTGTATTTTTTAGTTTCCTTACTGATTTAAATGAAATATATAAAGGTGGGGTGGTGGCAGAGGGGCCTTAGTTCTCAACACAGGCTGTTGCAGGTTCGAGTCCCGGCCCTCCACCCTATTTCCTGTCAATTCACTTTCAAAAATAAAGGCCACTAGTGTCTAAAAAATGAAGCTCATTATATACACTGCTCAAAAAAATAAAGGCAACACTTAAACAACACAATATAACTCCAAGTAGATCAAACTTCTGTGAAATCAAACTGTCCACTTAGGAAGCAACACTGATTGACAATCAATTTCACATGCTGTTGTTCAAATGGAATAGACAACAGGGGGAAATCTTTGGCAATTAGCAAGACACACTCTATAAAGGAGTGGTTCTGCAGGTGGGGACCACAGACCACTTCTCAGTACCTATGCTTTCTGGCTGATGTTTTGGTCACTTTTGAATGTTGGTGCTGATGTTTTGGTCACTTTTGAATGTTGGTGGTGATTTCACACTCGTGGTAACATGAGACGGACTCTACAACCCACACAAGTGGCTCAGGTAGTGCAGCTCATCCAGGATGGCACATCAATGCGAGCTGTGGCAAGAAGGTTTGCTGTGTCTGTCAGCGTAGTGTCCAGAGCCTGGAGGCGCTACCAGGAGACAGGCCAGTACACCAGGAGACGTGGAGGAGGCTGTAGGAGGGCAACAACCCAGCAGCAGGACCGCTACCTCCACCTTTGTGCAAGGAGGAACAGGAGGAGCACTGCCAGAGCCCTGCAAAATGACCTCCAGCAGGCCACAAATGTGCATGTGTCTGCACAAACGGTTAGAAACCGACTCCATGAGGATGGTATGAGGGGCCGACGTCCACAAATGGGGGTTGTGCTCACAGCCCAACACCGTGCAGGACGCTTGGCACTTGCCAGAGAACACCAGGATTGGCAAATTCGCCACTGGTGCCCTGTGCTCTTCACAGATGAAAGCAGGTTCACATTGAGCACATGTGACAGATGTGAGTCTGGAGACACCGTGAAGAGAGATCTGCTGCCTGCAAAATCCTTCAGCATGACCGGTTTGGTAGTGGGTCAGTAATGGTGTGGGGTCGCATTTCTTTGAAGGCCCTTAATGTGCTCGCCAGAGGTAGGCTGACTGCCATTAGGTACCAAGATGAGATCCTCAGACCCCTTGTGAGACCAAATGCTGGTGTGGTTGGCCCTGGGTTCCTGCTAATGCAGGACATTGCTAGACGTCATGTGGCTGGAGTGTGTCAGCAGTTCCTGCAAGATGAAGACATTGAAGCTATGGACTGGCCCGCCCGTTCCCCAGACCTGAATCCGATTGAGCACATCTGGGACATCATGTCTTGCTCCATCCACCAACGTCATGTTGCACCACAGACTGTCCAGGAGTTGGCGGATGCTTTAGTCCAGGTCTGGGAGGAGATCCCTCAGGAGACCATCCACCGTCTCATTAGGAGCATGCCCAGGCGTTGTAGGGAGGTCATACAGGCACGTGGAGGCCACACACAATACTGAGCCTCATTTTGACTTGTTTTAAGCACATTACATCAAAGTTGGATCAGCCTGTAGTGTGTTTTTCCATTTTAATTTTGTGTGTGACTCCACATACATTTGATTTCCATTGATGATTTTTGTGTGATTTTGTTGTCAGCACATTCAACTTTGTACAGAACAAAGTATTCAATGAGAGTATTTCATTCATTCAGATCTAGGATGTGTTATTTGAGTGTTCCCTTTATTTTTTTGAGCAGTGTATATACTGTATGATAATCTGAAAAGGAAACTGAACAGATAGCTGGTGTTAACCGTATTGACAAGTAGGGAGATAACCAAGAATAAAGTGCAAATGTTGCCTCAAACCTCAAAACAGGGATATAAACAGGACACAAGTAACAAAGGATGCTGAAGCTTTGCTTTTTGCTTAGTACTCAAACAATCATTTAATGAGGGAAACTGTAAAGGCAAAGCCAAATCTCCAGTTAAGACCATTTAGAGAACTTTTTTAGTTTGTATGATTGTTAAAGACACAAAAGTGTAATTCAGCTAAAAGTGAGATACTGTAAAACAACAAAATGCCAACGCAAATTCCTTGACAGAGCAGAGAGTGGTAGGATATAAAGATATTTCACACACAAGATGGAGAGGATAGACTCGTGGTTTGTGGAAACATCTTGGAATAGTTCCCTGGTCCAATTCAGTAGCTTTTGTCTGTGACTCTTTTCTCTTTTCAACCTCCAGCTGGTTGTACTGGAGGGTTCTTCTGCTTAGTGTAGAATCTTTCCTGTTGAACTGTCATCTCCCTAAGAAAACAAAAGCAGAGTAGATGGTGCATGTGGGACAGCATAATGTCTTCTCTCCTCAGTGTGTTAATGTCAAAGTTCACAGCAAAGGGAGCTGCTCTCTTTCACAGTAAACCCTACTGGCATGGGATGGACAGAAAATCCATATTTTTATTTTAGATGAAAATGTCTTCAGAACTTGACAAGAGTGTGACATTGTAGGTCCAAATCCAAATTACTACCATTATGGTACACAATCAGTCTTTAAAAGTAAAATGTTCATTCATTCATCTCCTATACCGCTTATTCCATGGTGGGTCACGGGGGAGCCTATCTCCCCTGGACAGGTCGCCAGTCCATCACAGGGCAACACAGAGACACACAGGACAAACAACCATGCACACACTCATTCACACCTAAGGGCAATTTAGAGAGACCAGTTTACCTAACAGTCATGTTTTTTGGACTGTGGGAGGAAGCTGTACCAACAGTGCTACCAACTGCACCACCGTGCAAAGTAAAACAAAAATGGGTATTTTTCTGATTTCTTCATCATTCAAGAAGTGAAAACAAATCATGAAAAAGTTAATGAAAAGGACTTCAGCAAAAACTAGTGCTCAACTCATCTAAAACCATCGCTCTTGATTTTCTCTTTTAATTTTAAACACCTGCTAAGAAATCATTTAAACTTAAACTCAATACATTTACATTAGTATTTTGCTTGGCATCCCAACTGTTGGAGGAAATGTGTTTCGGTCCTATGATTATCATTATAATTTCAGAGGGAACTTTATATTTTGAATGTTTCATGATGGTATTTTGTGTTTTTTGAACACTTACAGTAAAGTATGCAGCTCAGAAAGATTTAAACCAAGCATCTTATTGCCTCATGGGAACAGAACTGACCATCTCTGAGCTGTGCAAAAGTCGAAAAGCAAAAAAATTATTTAATACCCTGCAAATATCAGTGCATATAATAATAATAATTAAACTACTGTAATGATCCTTCAGAAAGGATGAGTAAACACATTTAACTCATCCAACAAATAGTATCGCAGATAATGGTCAGTACTGGAAAGCAAGAATAAATCTGCAGAGATGGTAAATAAATGCTCAGTTTATTAGAACCTGATTAGTGTCAGGATGTTAAATTCTGGTGAAGAGAGTTTTACAGACATATTTACCAGTTTTACTAGTTTTACAGATGATTCATTAGGTTTTGGCTTCCAAAGCAACCTAATAAAGCATACATCTATTTTTGCATTACTGCCTAAAGTCTGATTGTAAGTGTTGAAAGAAAGTAGCAATCAGGAAAAAAATAAATTTACTGGAAAGTGACAAAAAAGAAGCAAAGATGAGGGCTGTTTTACAAATGCCCTTCAGGAGAGTTGGCCATGTCCCTCAGCATGTTCCAAGCTGAGAAGCTAATCCAAAAGGATTATCAAGGAGAAAAAACTGGTACTGGAAAACATTCTCACAAAGGCTTTTAATTTGCCTGCGTAAAAAATACAAAGGTGTTGAAAGGTAATCTGGATAAACGAGTGAATAAGTGCACTTACTGCTTTCTAGTAAATATGACAGAATGTCGTATCATCAGCAGGTTGCCAACATTTATAAAACTGATGCAATAGACATCGTTTAAATGTAATTTTTAGTCAAAACCTGTATGAACTCCTGTATGAACTGTGCCCAACAAAGCAGCATAATATCAAACACAAGGATGCACAGAAAGACACAAATAACATCAAGGACTGTTTGAAACTGTTAAAACGAGCATGCTGAGAATATTCCCTGATTTGTCTCACACTTTTAGGACTAGCCCCCATCTGTTGGCTTCGGCAATATGAATGCCTCTTGTTGGAACCCTAAGCCATGGATTTCAACATTAAAACTCCGGTACAAACTCTTCTGGAGTTTTCAAAATAAATTGCATTCAACAGACTTTCAGCACAACTTCAGAAGGGGAAAAGGGGGGTAACAAAAGACTTCCCATGATGCCACTGGCTGTATAAAAGCACCCCCTCTCCCACAAGCCGACCTCTCCAAGCCGGTTGACCATCGGATCAGGAGCAGACACAGCGTGCTGAATTCTTTTTGCTGGCAAAAAGACTTAACTCTTCAATCTGGATCCAAGAGTCTCATATGATCACCGATCATATGCAAAAGTTGAGTATTGAATGAATTGCTGTTTGTGTATCCGGTATTCATTCACGAACGGGGAATTAAGGCACCGGCATTGTTGACTTTCTCTCCGAGCCCTGCAGACGCACACGGTGTTCGAGAAAAGTCCCCTGCAGAGACGCGGTCTCTACAACCCGAGTGAAGCGGTTTTCCTTGCCTGAGAGAAGGACGACGCCGCATCACCGGTAACGTGGAGTTTTGTCCGGCCGACAGAACAGGCCGAAGGCTAACCGCTTGTTGACTGTGGACGTTTCTTCAAACTTCGCCGCCCCGGACATCTTTTCCTCAACATGGTCAGAGGTTAGGGTTTGGGCAGAATAACAGTTAGGATGAAATGATCTAAACGTTTTTCATTTTATGAAGTTTGGTTTTGTTTGTGTGAAACTGCTATCTTAGTGCTCGCAGGCTATCTGCTCACGTGATCAGCTTTGTGTTCTGTGTTTATGTGTTTTTAAAGTTAAGACAAACTTTATTTAAAGGGTGATTTTAAACACAGAAGGTTGCTCATAACGCGCTGTCCGCGCTTATGCATTTTAACCCTTTTGTTGACGGTATTTTAAGCGTGTGTGTTTTGATTCTGGATGCTAAGCTATCAGCCTCCTTTGTTAGCTTAACTGCTAACAGCCTAGGACACGTGCTTGCTGCTGAAGAGTATTTACCCAGAACGGTTTAGTTTTCAATCCAGTAAATAATGTCCCTAACATCATTTTACTACATTTGATAACTAAGTAAACACCATTAAGCCCCATTTCTCCAGGAAGATTTGGCTCTTTTCAAAGATATTTCCTTAAATAATTTACCGTTACCTTTAATAATATTTCTTTAAATATTATTTCAATAAATAAAGGCAGCTAATGAGACACCGTTGAGAATTAGTCATCCAGAAGGTTGATTTTATTCAGCAGATCATTCTTTAAAACATTATTTTATTAAAATAATATTTTATCTGATCTTGCATTGTGAATGGTTGTCTAAAGGTATACTGATTACTGCCTAAATTGGTTCCAAGACTAACTTAACTTCATTTCCAGATTCTTCAAGATAATCCTTGGTTCTCAGACATAAATAACATTGCATGGTAATGTTGCATCACTCTTTTGGTCATGATTTTCAATCATCTTTAATCAACTTGTTTATATTGTACATAGCCCATTAGTCTTCCCTATTCTTTAAATCTGCTTGGTAGTTTAGTTGGATTGTTTTAGCATAGTAAAGAGTTTGTTGATTGAAATATGTTTGACTTTGAGTTGACTTATTTTTGTTAATAAATTCTTGTATTTTAAGAAATTGTGTGAATTCATTCCATATGTGTGCAGTTTATGCTGTTCAATAATGTCAGAGCTTGGCTCACACCTTTCAACTTTGTCCTAATACCATCGCCTTACTGGGCTGGTATTCACAGGACAACCCTTAACAGATCGAAATATTATTTGATAAAATATTAATATTAAATATTAAATAATATTGTCAGATTAATAATCACAACACTCGGCCTTGCTCTGTAGAATGGAGCGCCTGAGCCAGCAAGTTTCAATGCTAAGAGGAACAATGGAGGTTCAGGCAACTGTGATGAAAATCACTCTATGCGACTATTTGACTGAGAAACTGGGCCAATCGGTGACATGCAGAAAGACTGACTCTATGCGCAACAGATTTAGCTTGTTTCATATAACTGCAGAGTGCAATGAAGTTGCTGAAAGGTACGACCCAAAACTTTGGCCAGGAGGTGTGTATGTGCGTCGCTACTTTGAGGCACGCAAACGAAAAACAATAGTGTCTGCTTGGCCCAGGGATCAGAGACTGGTACACTGCAGGAGTATTCTGAGAATGCATCTGCACCTGTAGCACCACAGATGAGCAAGGCTCACACAGATCCTGATAAATAAATGAGGGATTAAGATTGTGTCATATAATGCACAAGGCTTGTGTGTTGCACACAGTGAAGCAGACAGAGCGCACTTCTTTGTGGTGGACAAATTGTTGGAGACTTGTGATGTACTGTGTGTGCAGGAGACGTTTTTAGCTAAACAGGACCTGGAGAGGCTGAGTTGCCTGCACAAAGATTTGTGTGGTGCTGGTGAATCCACTACCAACCGAAGCACCAGGATAATCCGGGGAAGGATAGTTGGTGGTGTTGTAATATAAAATATGACCATTTGATTAATGTGATTGGACTGGATGTGGACTGGGCCATAGGGGTCAAGTTCACCTGTGGAGATAAAAACTTCATTGTTCTGAATGTATGTACACCTTATGAGTGCTCTCAAAATAAAAACGAATTTCTTAACAGATTGTCTAAACAGATTGTGTCTTTTATGCAAGATAATGCATCTACCTGCTTTTTTATTTTGGGAGATTTAAATGCTAATGTATCAGATATTCATTCTGTATTTGTCAATCATTTAATGCAATTCAGTTGCAAGAATAGCCTAATTCTCTCTAGTAAGGTGTTTCTGCCTGACAGCAGTTACACCTATATTAGTGATGCATGGCATACAACTTCATGGTTAGGGCATTGTGTCTGTATGGCGGATGCTCATGATTCCATACGGGACATTAGGGTTAATTATGAATTTGCTACCACTGATCATATACCTCTTTCCTTGTCTGTAAACATGAACTGCATACCTGCTCTTTTGCCTGTAGACTATAATATGAGAATTGGAAAAAATAGCATGGGATCACTTGTCTGGTAAAGATCTTTTAGATTATGGCGATCATACAGACATCATGCTTAGTAATACACGTATACCAAAGGAAGCCATCTCATGCTTTGATATGAACTGTAAGAAGAACCCTCAACATAGTGCTGAGTTATGCATTATGTATGAGAATGTTGTGAAGTCCCTTCTTACCTCAAGCAAGACACTGTATAAAACCAGCTCACATAATATCAAGCCAGGCTGGATTGACTATGTAGGAGAGCTTACTGGAGAGGCCAGAAGGGCTCTTAAAGCATTGGTTGCTTCGGTTAAACAAAGACATGGCACTTTGAGTATAAAAAACGGGCTAATGCTAATTTTAAATAAGCTTTTAGATTAATAAAGAGAAAAGTTAACATTATGAGGTCTGACTCTCTTGCAAGAAAGTTACAAATAATAAATTGAAGGACTTTTGGAAAGAAATTAAGAAAATAAATAATTGCAAAACACCACTTCCAACTACTATTGATAGTGTCAGTGATGTAAAAGAAATTGCTAAGTTATGGCAGGAGCACTACAGTGAGCTGTTTAACTGTGTCAAAAGTAACACCTTTGTAGTGGGTGACATACATAGTAACAAGAATCTGATTGTTTCCCCTCAAGAAATACAAAATGCAATCATGACATTGAAAGACAACAAGGCATGTGGTATGGATAACATTTCTACTGAGCATCTTAAAAAAGCAAGTAGGAAAGCCCATGGCTAGTTACCAAATTCAATGCTATCTATCATACCAGTACCCATTATTAAGGATTAAGCTGGTAAGATTAGCTCTCTGGAGAATTATTGACCCATAGCCTTAGCTAGTATTCTGTCAAAGGTCCTAGAAAAGCTTTTGTTAAATAGGTTGGAGGAGTTTGTCCTGACCTCTGACAACCAATTTAATTTTTAAACCTAAACATGGCACAGACATGTGCATCCTTGCATTAAAGGAGATCCTAGATTTGTATAACAGGCACAACACCACAATGTTTATGTATTTCACTGATGCCTCTAAAGCATTTGACTATGTGAATCATCAAAAGCTGTTTCACAAGTTATATAATAGAGGAGTACCAAAAATATCTTAATGTAATGTTAATGTTTGTTAAATGGGGTAATACTGTATTTGATGTATTTAATGTTGGCAACGGAGTCAGGCAGGGAAGTATACTGTCCCCCTACCTCTTTAACATCTACATGGATGAGCTGTCAAAGCTTTTGAATTGTTACAAAACAGGCTGTGTAGTTGGTGACCACATAATCGACTACCTGATGTGTGGTCCTATGTCCATACAGTGCTGGCCTTCAACAGTTACTAAGGATATGCTCTCCATATGGCTATACTTTGACATAAGTATAATGCCAAGAAACAAATTAGGATTGTTGAAGCAAGGAGATAAGCATGTGATAACCCTTGACTTCTCCTTCTGGTGCGCTCTCAACATATGTAAAGAGGTTTAAATATTTGGGGCACTACATGTGATGCCCGTCTATGACGTGCCCCTTTTTCGGCAGTATTTTTATTATGACAAATTAAATGCGGTCAGAAAAAATTTATTGTGCTCACCCCCTGCAAAAAAACCCCTTTTTAACGCCCTTTTGTACTCCAATGTACATGCCCCCTCTGTGGGGACATACAAAAGAGGCAGCATGCAGACACTTCATGTAGCATACAATGTACAGGGGCTTGGCTAGTGAAAAGTAGCGCTTGCAATCAGACGGTTTGGGTTGGATTCCAGCTTCCTCCTGCCATATGTCCGATGTGCCCTGGGCAAGGCACTTAACCTCAAGTTGCCTACCGATCGCGATCGGTGTAGAATGTGTGAGCGTTAGTGAGTGCGATTGGGTGAATGTGGCTCTAGTGTAAAGCGCTTTGAGCGGTCTGAAATGACTGGAAAAGCTCTATATAAGTTCAGTCCATTTACCAATGATGCTATGAGAATACTATTCAAACTACCTAGATGGAGTAGTGCTAGCCACCTGTTTGCAAGTGTTGATGTACCCACATGTCCTGCTGTGCACAGGAACCTTATGTATAGGTGTATGTATAGATTACCTGTCATGTAATGGCATAATTGTAATTTTAGTAAACCCTGCACTGAATACAGTCAGATTTATCTTGAGATTGCGGAATCACTGCTGTCATAATTTATTTGTGACTCAGTGAACAATATCATGTGCTGTGGCTTTTAGAACCTGTTATATTATTTATTTCTTTGCATGTGTTTCCTTTTATCTCTTTTTCTTTTTACTTTACTATGGACCATTCTGGTGTCTGGAATAAAAATTGTATTGATTGATTGTTTACTATACTATACTAGGAATGTATTATAGTTGTACAATCTTACTTTTCTTGACCGTACAAAGTAAATGTTGCAGTAACTGGTTGCAATGATCTGCTTTCAAGATTTCCAGAAGGTTTTTTTTGTTTTTGCTGTAGGAGTCACATCTGTAGTTAATTACCCATTGTTTTACATCCGAAAGCAGAAGTCATTGATTGTTTGTGACAGAGAGGAACAGTGAGGTGAGGCCGCAGAGCTTGTTTCCCTCAGGATGGCTGACATTTCTCCTGCTCTGGTGGGCAATCAGATTACAGGAGATCACATCTGTCTGCCTCAAACACATGTACATACAAATAAGGACAAAACAGGACAACAGCACAGAAAAACTGCACTGTTAGTTCAGTGAGGTCTGTCTGTGAAGCATCCACCTGGAGGTTCGGATGTTTTTTAATAATACAGTCACTGTTTCCTTTCCTCAATGTCCAATGATCAGCAGTTGCTTAATTTCCTGTTGGGTGTCCTATAAACAGTGCACACACACACACACACACACACATACACACACACACACACACACACACACACACACACACACACAGAAATCCCTCTTAATTATTGCCCAGCCACATTTATAAACTCACATTCCCCAAACTGCCCTGCAGCTTGAAAACTGCCCTTCAAAACCTTGGCTTTAAAACCAATAAATGCATTTTACTTTCAGACTGAGTTATTACACAAGGTTAAACTAAAGCTACATTAAAGTTTTAGAGGAATGCAAAACGTATTTCTCACAAGGTTCATAACTATCATCTTCTTTAAACTATTATAGCTGAATTATCTTCATATTAAAACTGGTTAATACAAAGTTTGCAATGTATTATGTCCACGTGGAAGCACATTTATATGCAGTTATAATCAAATAAGTTAAAGATCAGCTCATATTGTTGTTTTTTCATTAATCCAAAGTGTCACAGACATTCTTCTATGTGACTTTAAGCCCTAAAATAAATAATAATAAACTAACAAAGCAGAGTAAATGACGTTTTGCACCATACATGCAAAACCCGACTGAAGATATTTGTGTAGAGGGCTCTTGTGACTGAAACATTATATGTTTGTAGTATCTATAATGGACACTAGGAGCTAGTAATCAAAGGCTGCTAGTTTCTGCAGGCTAACCTGTTGCTGTCACGTAACATAGAAAGGAAAGGCTGCAGCGTTCTGAATGTGGTTGGTGAGTAAGTATAATACCTACGAAATGTAATGTTCTTTAACTGTATTGTAAAGCTACCAAATCTTTGACGTGTCTTATAGAAAAGAGGAGGTTTACTGGCATGTGTTGATTAAGCACATTTTCAATAGTAGCTAGTTATACAGTTTTACTGCTATAATAAGATGGAAAAAACTTACAGTCCTCTAACAAATGATTCCGTGTTATTTTACAAAAAGAAATGTTTCAAATTAATTTGTGAGTTTCCCCACCAGAACCAGAAAACATCCACAGCTTGCGTAAAATTTTGTAGTAATAAATGAACAGCATGTAGAAATTATCAATCAGATTGGTAGCTGCCCAATTAGAAAGAAGCTAAAGTAAAGCTGCTGTATTTAAAAACTAATAAAAACTAAAATCCCAGTTGACCCTGATTTAACTGATAGTTTTCAGTTGGCCGGGAGGCACGCATGTTTTTTTCTGCACTTTGGGAGGTTTCATTCTATGCTTTTGTTTTTATTATACAGGCTGACAGGAAATGTTATTCTGGACTTTTCCTATATGTGAATTCCTGCTGGAGATATGAGTTTTCATATAGCACAGCTGTGCTATACTACTCTTATCACAGTGAAATCTCTGTGTTTAGAGGTTTTATTTTGCATCATTTGTTTCAGATTGCTCCAAAACATACTTGGTTTTTGAAGCTTCTTTAAATGTTGCATGCAGACAGCGGGCACAGGTGCAGGATATACTAGAATACAATATAAAGTACAAAGCACTCGGTTCTGTACTTTTCTATTTGGAACATCATTATATATATTTCACATATTATAGCTGTCTTGATATTATTTAATATTTCATGGTTAGAAGCTTAAGAAAAGCCTGGGGAGCAAAAACATGAGCAGAGTTTAAAAAACCTTAAATAATCCAACTTTGTTTTTACACAAGCATTTGACTTGCTGTTCAGAGAAAAAAATAATGTAGCCAGCGTTTGCACATTGTGGCATTGTGGCATTGTACAGCTGCATCTCAAAATTAGAAAACATTTTAAATTAATACTAAACTAGAATGCCTTGAAAAGTTTGTTTTATTTCAGCTATTCAATTCAAAGAGTGAAACTCATATATTACATAGATTCATTGCTCAGAGCGATCATTTATTTGCATTTATTCATCCAAATCATCCTTTATTTCTGTTTATTTTGATGATTATGTCTTCAGTTTCAAAGAAGACATAATCATCAAAAGACCAATAAATGACAGATTTTTCATAAAGAAATACTGACTTATTGTCCAGCAAAAAGTGGATGATATCAGCAATGATTGTTAGCTACAAAATGCTACTGCTAAAGAAAATGGTTGTTCACAGAGGGCTGCATCCAGGCATATTAATGAAAGGTTAAGTGGAAGGAAAAAGTCCATTCATTCTCTATATTGGGTCAATCTTTTTAGAGCCTTGCATACACTTCCAGTGGTAGGAGGGTGTTATAGATAAAGGTGGAAAGGCAACAGGGATAATCGCAGCCTTGAGATAGGCTGCTGGTCCGTCATAAAGATGCTGATTTTATTTTCCAGCAGGACTTGGTACTGGCCCACACTGCCAAAAGAAAAGGTATTGAACCTTTTCATAAATTACCATGGCATCACAATGCTTGATTGTCCAGCAAACTGATCCCCATACAGAATCTATACCAGAGCCAACAATGCAGATGAGCTGAAGGCCTCTATCAAAGAAACCTGGGCTTCCTGAACTCCTCAGCAGAACCACAGAATGACCTCCCACTTGCCAAGCTGCACTGATGCAGTAATTAATGCAAACGTAGCCGCTGAGTTTTGAGAAAATGAAGTCTGGATTTTCATTAGCTTTGAGCCATAAAAAATAACAAAATAAACACTTGAAATATATCACTCTTTCTGAACTAAATCTGTTTAATATATGAGTTTCACCTTTTGAATTACATTACTGAAACAAATTACCTTCTGATGATACAGTGTATTTTAGTTAATTCAGATGAACAGGTGCAACACTGATAGACATGGTTTCAGTGTTACCAGTATATGTTTTTTTTAAGTGGCAAAAAAAAAATGCTGTACTACTGTCACTAAATCAAGCACACATGTTCAACACTGATTTACTATCATTTAAACACCTTAAAGTATTCAACTGAGTGTCAAAATGAGAAATTCAGCCGAAAAAAGCTGCCTTTTTGCTTTTAAAATAGAATGTGATATTCTCTAGTTTCTTGATTCAGTGAAGCAATCTATTTTTTCACAAGGCAGGAGATTTGACACCATATGGTGGGAGTGAGAGGAATCTCTCACCATACAGAGGGCTTTGCTTTTGTATTTCTCTTTGAAAATGTTGTCCAAAGAGGAGATTGATATGAATTCCTGACTCCCCAAGCCAGGTTTGTAATGTTGAAAGAAATAAGAAAGAAAACCCACAAAGCAAAAACTGGAAGTTTAATTACAATCATGCTTAAGGACGAAGACTTTACTTAAATTATTTTAAAAAAGAGTGGAGCTTCAAATTTGGAATTTAATGATATCCCAGGGAACATCAACATCTGTTCTCTGGAGGCAGGGAGAAGCAGTATGGAGGTAAAAATAATCTCATTCTCATCACATACGAAGAAAAAAAGGAAAACAAACGTATACAATAATTATAAGAACCCTTAAACTGTTAGATGCTTCCCAGGAAGAGGAAAAGCTTGGGCAAACTACGTAAAGCAAACTCGAATTAAATGAATCAACGACAAAAAACCCAATCTTATACAAGACTTCTTGTACAAAAACTTTGAACATGGCAATAAAATCAGGTTAGCTTTTTAAGCTACCAACTAAAAAATAAATAAAGAAAGAACAGACGATATGATTTGCAGTAAAAGACTCGACAGGGATACAATTATGATCCTGAAAAAAAAGGGGAATAAACAGCACTTTCAGAGATTTCTACAAAGCTTTATATTTCACCACAGATAGACCTCAGAAAATGAAGTGATCAATTTCTGGACAAAGTAACAATTCCGAAACTATCAGATAATCAAGCGATGGGCCTTGATTGTACCACTGACTTCAGCCGAATCCAAGAAGCTCTAAAAGCATGCCCCATAAAGGCTCCAGGCCCAACAGAGTTTACAAGGAATGTCTGGAATATTTTGGCCCCAATTATTCCAAACAATGTGCAGGAAATTTGAATAACTGGCATGACTTCCGCCAATTATAAATTCTGCCCAACATCACTCTTTTGTTACAAAACCCAGGAAAAGACCCAGTAACTCCCTTCCACTACCGACCCATATCTTTATTAACGTCGACCTCAAAATTAATCTGAAAAGCCCTCGCAAAAAGCTAGAAAAGGTAACTCCCCTCTAATCCATCGACCAAACGGTTTTAATTAAAGGTAGGCATTCCATCCCTAATACAACACGCAGATTACTTTAATTTAAATTAGACCTATTTCCTACAGTAGAAAATATTGAGACCAAGATAATTATGCTCCTAAGATTCAGAAAAGCATTTGATAGAGTTTAACTGTAATTCTTGTTTGCAACTCTTGACTAAATTTGGTTTTTGTAAGCTATTTCATCACTGATACAAATATTGGAACAGTTTCCCCAGTCGCAATGTAATCAGAAAAAATAACGAGATCTCTTCCCGCTTCTGTCTTCAGGGGGCACCAGGCAGGGATGCCCACTTTCCCCTTCACTATTTGCTATTTTTATTGAACCACTAGCGCAGCAATCAGACAATCCCAAAAAGTATTAAAGGGCATAAAATGCAGGAATATTGAACTAAAATCTGTCTTTATTCAGATGATGTATTACGTCTTTCTCCGCATGTCCAAACCCTCTTGTCGCTCAGGTAATTGAATTGTAATTCTTGTCCAAGCATTTCCAGACTATTCCTATAAATTGTGTTAAATCGACTGTCTGCTTCCATTAATGTTCTTTCCACATTTTCCTAATATACAACTACGGTCTGGAATATTACATATTTGGGCATCAAGGTGTCTCTAGATTGGCAGATTTAACAAAACTGACCACATCCCCTATTAAAAAAAGTGGAAGATGACTTGCTAGATGGAAATCTCTCCCCATATCACTCATGGGCAGGGGTTGCCTCATAAAAAAATGATGGTCTTGCCAAAAATCAATTACTTATTCTCAATGATTCCGAATAACCCGTCATCTGACTGGTTTTTTAGGACTTCCTCCATCACTAATTTCTCTGGAAAGATAAGCCCCCACGTATTAGCCTAAAACACTACAAAGACTAGATAAAGGAGGACTAGATCTGTCCTAACTTTCATCTTACTATCCTAAGCTAACAGGCTACCATTACCTCTCTCAAATGATTTAAATACAGTCCTCTAGATGACCCTTGGCTAGACGTAGAAAAGACATTATGCAATAATATAGGGATTTCCGATCTCCATTTGTTAGCTCAATATAAAACGGCATGTATGCTTCAAAAGCCTCAACGTCGATCACCTCCCTCTGACAGCATGGTGGGATTTCTAAAAATGACAGGGGTCTTCACTAAACCCATGCAACATCCACCCATCTGAACAATCCTGACATCTACAAAAAAATAAATGAATAAATTTCTATATTGGAGAAGTAAGGAAATTGAATACCTGGAACATATATTTGAAGGAATTCAGTTTTATGCTCAATTTAAACAGATTAATTATACAATACGGGATGACAAGAATACATTTTTTAGAATATCAACAAATTAAAATCTATAATAAAAAAATATGTTCAGATCTTAAAAACATGTGGTTACAGACTGCACATCAAGTGTACTAAGTTCCTAAAACTACAACCCACCCCCCAAGTTAATTTCTAAATCTACAGGACACTGTCTAATAATAGATGAATCAATTTCCCTTCCTATTTCAACATGGGGGTGGACTTAGCATTAACTTTGACCAAACATTCTGTTCAGATATGTTCCAGAAACTTTAAACTGACTAGTAACCCCGTTTTTGCAATTAATACAAATATAAAATCCTTCATAGAGTATACTATACAGGTCCAACGATGTTCCGGATGGGCTTGGCAACTTCTAATACTTGCTTTACACTGCACAAGTAATATACCAGACAATTCCATCCATGCACTAGGTTATGGTACACCCGTCAGAGGGTTCCTGGTGTCCTGCATGTGAAGACTTTCAGTGTCTGAAATGTTAATATTTCACCTTCCCCTTCAATTTTTTGCTTTGTTGGGCAACTTAGATATGTCACCCATAGAGACAAATTCAGTTCACTTGGTCTTCACTGCCTTATTCATCGCTAAGAAGACTATCCTCCATGAACTGGAAAAATGAAAAACCTCTAATATCAATCAGTATAGAAATTTTCTATTAGATTATATAAACCCTTGAGACAGCCTCTGCCTCCACGTCAGCATCGATCTCTCTGGGCTCCTTTTATCGGCTCCATCACCTAGTGCTGGTCATGGGCCCTCCTTTGTGTGGTGTATTCTGGTTGCGCTGGGCTGGCCCGACAGAGCCCAGGGGTCCAGGCCCCAGGAGGCAGCCACCGGGAGTGAGCCAGCACACACCCAAGCATCCAGCCCCGGACACCGAGAACCACAAGTACACCAGCGGGGCAGAGACTCCAACCACCGGCAGGCAGGGTGGCGGGGAGGAAATAGGCCCCCCATAATAGGGGGGACCTAAGCTGATCAGGAGAGGGAGCAGTCCAAGACCCAACCTGTCACAAAAAAAAACAGGCACTCACAGTCACAGTCACCCACTCCCACCCTCATCCACACACATAAAATCACTCGCTCCCAACGTAAAGACAAACAACAATGGACGTCGTACACTCACTCACACTCCCCATGCATACTCTATACTCCAAGGTCCGGGCGCACGGCAGCCCCTAGGGGCAACCAGCCCCCGGGCCAAGGAGGTGGTCCCCTTCCCTCCCGGGCAGAGACAGGCAGACAGGCCCAGACCCGGGTGGTCTCGGCCCGGCCCCCGCCCAGAACCCAGTCCCCACCAACCCCCATCCACTCCGGCGAGGGGGCTATGTACAAAAGAGGGGTCCACATGGCCCAAACCAGCCCGCCAACCAGAGCCGCCCAGGACGGGCAGTCCCGACCCCCCAACGAGCTCCGATCCCGACCCCATGAGTCTCCACCCCCAGTGAACCCCAACATGAACCTCGCCACAGGGCCACCCCGAACAGGGACACCGATATCGAACACACGTCCCCGAACCCAAATGCCACGAATCCCCCCCCCCACAGGGGCACACCCCCACAGGTGAACTCTATAGCCGAGAGCCGATGAGGTCACAACCCACCCAGCGCAAGCTCTACATACAGCCCCGCTCTGAGCACCCCCGCCGCACCCCGGTCCCCCACCACACAGTGCGCCGCAACAGCAAGGCAAGGGCCCCACGCAACACCACCCCCGCCCACTGGCGCAACAGAGCAGACCCCGCCGAGCACCGCACCCACAACAGGACCCCCGACCCCGCAGCATGACGGGACAGACTCACCCACCCGATCCCCGGGGTCAGTGTCCCCACCACGCCCCCACAATGCCCCACTCAGCCACAAAAAAAACAAAAAAAAAACATTCCTGCCACTGCAACTGCCCAGGGAGAAACACTATCCAGCTCAGCTCCACCATCGCCACCCAGCCGATCCGAACGCCAGCGACTCCCTATCCCAGAAGTGGATACAACCCCTCCACCCCACCGGCTGCAGCCCCTCCACGACACCCCCCCCACCCACCGCCCCGATCCCCCCTCACACATGACAGCCAGCAGAGCAGCCCACCACCAAGCCTGCCCAATCCCCCCAGACAGCGCCAGCAGCCCCAGCCCACCAGTCCACGAGAAGGATACATGCACTAGCCGGGTACCTGGGCCATGCAGGCCAACCGCTCCAAGCCAAGCACAGTCCACCAGCCGCCCCGCTGCAGTCACAAGACGCGCTCCGCCGCCCCACCCACCCGACCGGCAACTGCAGCCCGGCGCCCCAACCATGGGCCAGAACCACAGAAGCAGTGGAAGAAGGCCATGGCCGCACCAGTTTCCTGGCACCCCGCCAACCCCACCCCCAAACCCCGGGAGTGCCCCAGCCCACTCTCCACTGCTCTTCTCTGGGGGGGTTGCGGTAGTCCCGGCGGTGGTTCTCCTGGGGTTCCTGTGCTTTGGGGGGCCTTTGGATGTCTGTTGCTCGGATCTCCTCAGTGTCGGCCCAGGGACCACGGGGCAGGTCGGTGGGTCCTCACACTCGCTATTTCATATTTCTGTGGAGAAACCTGTATACAAAGCGCATCACACAGGTGTGATAGATACACAGATGATCTATATTGGGCTGCACTTCTCACTAAGTACATTTTACATTCATAATACCGTGTGTTATTTTGGTATAAGCAAGCAGGGGGTAATCTTTTATTCTATTCATCCTTCTTTCTCTCCTCCACTCTCTCCTCCTTTTTTCCCTTTTCCCTTTTGCCCCATCTCTCTCTTTGTCAAGCTTCTGTTTTCCTTTCATTCAGTCTCCGTGTCCGTAACAATTGAAATATTCCCAAAGAGTTTATAAAAAAGTTTTTTTTTTAAAAAATACAAGCGAGTTTTAAAGAATAGCTGTGATCTCGTTGTGAAAGTAAATCTTTTGGGGGCAATTTCTTGGCACTCAGACAACAATTCTGAGAGCTACTTGCGGGGAAAGGACACGGTAAAAAAAAAAAAAAAAAAAAAAAAAGGTTTAATGTTGAGACTTTAGCTGCTTTTTTGTATGCGCATACTTTAACACCTACAAATGTCATTTTAAATTCTGAAGAAAAAAAAAAAAGGGTACTGTATTTTGCCCAGTTCACAAAGCTGATAATTCGAGAAAAAAACTACACACAGCCAAGCATGAATTCAAATGCTATTTTTGAAAATAAAAAGCCTTCCAAAACCATGACAGTCCTTAGCTAATAGTTATGTTTTTCTGGAGGAAACAAAAATTACATAAGAATTCGTAAATATTTTATACATTTTAAATATTCCCTTGCATATGTCTGAAACCTGTCCACATCTTTGGATGCGTCCAAAAAAACCTATGACAGCCTGCCTTATATGCTGATCAAATTGTGCGTGCTGCAGTGTCAACTTCATTGGTGATGCCAGGGTGTTATTTTACTTTCTATTCCACTGAAAAGTAGAGCAGATATGCAATAGTGTTATTGGGGTGAACCATTTCTGATAAGACGATCGAGCCAGAATGATGCTGGACCCTTGATGGTGACTACAGAAAATACATAACTTTGACCATGTGTGGAATAGATAAAAGTCCACAATGAAATTAAACCTGTGCACACAGTTATTGTGTTTGAAATTCATTAAAGTATTTATATTTATACTTATTCTGCCCTGAAAAAAGAACTGTTCAACAAACTGTTTAAAGGTCCATTTATAACCATAGCGAGTGTATGTAAATGTTTTATCAGCGCAGGATAGTTGTATAAACAGGAAAAACAACCATCCACATACTAACTTGATTAAGGGCAGTTTAAAAAAGCTGGGTGCAAAGCTTCCTTTGAATCCTGTTGTATCAGGTCTAAAATAGAGATAATTAGAATGAAATTAGGATCTTAGGTGCCCTCAGTGAAATTAATGCTGACCCTTTGCAAAGATTTCTTATCAGAGCCCTGGTGCAGTACTTCACATTATATCAGAACAGACTCCATAGTGCTCACATTTATTTCAAGAGTGAGCTGGCTTTTAAATTCATTTCAGCTACTCCATTTGGACCTAGGTTTTGTTTGTCTTCTTCTCACTGATGTCAATGTCAGCCACATATCCTCTTGATGTGCAAACAGGACTCATTTGTCATGTCTTGTAAGCACTTCGCTCCGTTAGGGATGCGTATCGTTAGCAGGGGATGACAAGGCCTTGTTTCACAGCTGAATAAGCTTTCCAGCATGGGATCCAGCGCTTGATTAAAAAGTAAAACACTCCACAGAAATCTTAGAAATGATGAATAGCCGAGCTCACTTGAGTTAATAACATCTGAATGGAAGCAGAGCCAAGAGGCCCGTGATGGACGGCATAAATTAGGATGGCCCCCACAAAACAATTGCCAAAATGTATCCACGCAAACAAGAGCTTACATGCATGAAAGAAAGTGCACACCTTTCAATGCAAAGCTTAGTTTTACGCGTAGTACATCCAAAGCCTATTGCATTACTTTTATCCTCTTTTTATATACTTTCCTGTAGGAACTGTGTGGTTAATCTATTTAAGACCAATCACTGATAAAAGTATTTACACTCCTACTATCCATCACCTTTCGAAGACATTTCACACTTTTCTATGTTAGATAAGGAATAAAGGGATAGGATTATTTTAACTTCTTTCTCCATGTTTTCAATTTGTATGAAAGTGGCGAGCTTTACCGTCACACTAAGGCGCCATTCCTTCCTACATCTTTTATGAGGAGGTATGGTGCTGTATAGGTTCTCCTGTGTCTTCAGAGAGCATGCATGTAGCCGAGGATAGAGTGAAATATATAACATGAAAATTTAAATAAATCACAGAGAAATGTTCCACTTGGCTTTATCCAAACATATAGTGACTGGCAAGAATAGAGCCTCAACAACCATTAGACAACTGTTATCAATTTATGAGTTAGTTTTTATCATTTGTTAATTAATACAGTGTCTAGGAAAACAATTCACACCTGATGATTTTTTTTTATCATGTTACAACCACAAACCTGAAAGTATTTTCTTGAGGTTTTATCTGATAGACCAACATAAAGTAACACACAATTGTCAAATGGAAGGAAAATGAATGATTTTTTTTTACGATTTTACACAAAAACAGCAACAGCAATGAAATCTATAGTGTGCTCACTGTTTACTCTGATACCCCTAAATAAAATCAACTGCAACCAACTGTCTTCAATCATTTTATCTCAGTATACATCCAGCTGTTAAGGAAAATACCTAGAACTCAACTGAGAAACCAATCAGAAGGAGGGAAAACATAAATAAAATAGGATCTATATGCAACGTGAAGTGAATACAGACAGTTTTGATTCTTGGCAATTAACCGTTTGCTATGGAAGAAAAACCAGACTAGCAAAAACAAACCAGGAAATATGAGAATACATGAAAGAAGAATAAACTTCACCAAGATGATCATAACTGAACCACAGAACCATAAAGTGCAAAATGACAACTTAAATTTAACAAAAATGTACACCAAAAAATCACAGACCGCAACAGATAGATTACATGTTGCCAACTCAAATCAAAAAATCAATCACATTCATTAATAATCTTAACAGCCTGAGCAAAGGCGGCCCCGGGTTGTAAGAAGTTCCAAGCAGGATTTGATCTGGGGACCCATCAACAGCTAAACTTGGGGTCTGCAACCTGCGGCTCTGGAGCTACTTGTGACTCATTACCCCCTCAACAGTGGCTCTTAACTTTGGTCAAAATTGATATAAAACTGAGCAGTGTCCTTGAAGTATTTTCTTGCAATATCTGAATGAATCTTAGGGTCTTATCTAGCTGATGTGGTTATGTTGGTGTCTTCAAGTTATCCTCTTTAGCATGCACTGGAGAGGTTTAACTGTGAAGAGGCTGAAATTAGTCAGTTCATCCACATTTGAGGCCATTAAAAATATGGATTGCTCCATCTGAGGTGGGGGTTAGCCTCTGCCTGAAAAGGTATCATGATGTCTCGTTATTCAGTAATGGTAGGATGGAGTGGAAAGTGGATAGAGGGACTGGGACCTTTAGATACACAAGAAACGAGGAGATCTGATCTGTAAAAATGTAAAACATTTATGAATATGGTTTATACCCTTAATTAAATAATTCTGGTGCTTGAATTAAGTAACAATTGTGATATTTTAAAATATGTATTAAGAAATTAAACCCATTTCATCCTCTGCAGGTGGATACAAAATTATCTGCACCTTTTGGACCTCTTTACAGCCAAGAAAATGCATTTGCATTCCATGTCTCTCCTCATGGCACCCCTATTTCAGTTTTTGGTGAAAGCTCTACCTTTCTGAGCAGTTTCTATTATGCTGACGCAGCCCTACGACTTGCTCCACTTGTCTGTATAATGGGGGTATCACCCCACTGACAGCATGTAGGTAAAGTCTATTATGGTTCATTGTTCCGGTACGTTTTTTTAAATCTCAGAGTGGCTTTTAGCACTACCTGGAATACGACGGGTCATGTGAGATCACAGGCGTGGGTTCAGTCTGAGCGATGGACAGCTCAGCTTAACTGTGTGACTGAATCTCAATTACTTTTTCTACATTTTACCACCAGATGAAAATGCACTCATCCAACGTGACCTGCAGCTGTCAGCGAGGAACACATCATCAATGTTTCCTGTACATGTCAGATATCTGGCTGCCGAGCAAACCATGAGGTGCTCTGGTTAAGAATTGAGCATTCATCATCCACTCTTTATTACTGTTCCCTGTCCCTTTTATTCTCAACTAGAACCTGAAATGGTCTGCATAAAACAGCACTGTTTTCCACCCATTACACTTGCTACTTAAGGAGATTCTCTAAGGTTCACAACCTCCTCCGCCGCTGCCCTTTCTTCTCACTTGTCTCTCTTGCCCTTTGTATGTGCAGCGCATTTTCTGGGAATGAGGAAGGCCGGTCATACGTCCCGGTTGGCCAGAACTGAGTGTTGTGAATAAAAAGCAAGTCATGGGGGCGGCCCCATGAGAAACTGAGTGAGTATGAATGAGAGTAAAAGCCTTTATCCACCAGCGTCCTTTGGGGCACTGCTGGAAAACAGCAAACAGCGAATCATAAATCCAGCTAAAAAAACAAAAAACAAAACAATTGGACTCTTAACAGCTGGTGCAAATACATGCAGGTTGTGGGAATGTTTTGGAAATTCATGGAGATTTTATAGGTAAATCATTTTCTCCCACTCTGTCATACAGCAGCCGTGGTACTGCAATTCATAAATAACAGGCGAAGAAAATAGTTTTAAAACTCAGTGTGCGCCTCCCCTGCTTTCTGTTAAAACTCACGAAACAAACCTAGTCTACTCAAGCATGGAGTCAGACTAGACTGAAAATTAAAGAACAGAGAGAACAGCAAGAGCAGCCTTTAACTAACATAGTCATAATGCTGAGGCCAGTTGAAAAGCACATGCAGAAGATTCATTTTACAGGGAAATAATTCCATATTTGACCCAGATTGTGTGCATTTTTGATTTTTTCCTCTTTTGAGAGAAGTTAAATTCTCTCCTCAGCTCTGTGAAATGACTGCAGCATTAAACCTGACACAGACATGCAGCTGCCTGAAAACAAAGATAAAACTTCTGCACACAGCAGCCTGTCTCTGCTGAGAGCTCTGATAAAGATTGTAACTCTACCCTGCATGTGGCAAACTCAAGGCCCGCGGGCCAAAACCGGCCCACCAGAAGTTTATGTGATTCTCTAGAAGTAGAACCTTAGATATGATAACTTTTTCTCTCTCAACAGGGGGAAGTAGGAAAACAGCAGAAGTCTCTGTGCTGGTTCAAAGCAACAGGTCCCATTTCTCAAAAGTCATAAGTTGAAGGATAATTTGAAAAATGTCACAACATATTTTGTGCAACCGTCTGAAATCTGCAATCAGTTTAATCAAAAGGTTTCATTAAAAGCAGGACTGGGCAGCGTTCCAGTCTATAGTGCTCCATGGAAGCAAATAATGATTGATTTTACTAACATGGGAGCAGAACACAAAACTGAAGGAAAAGGTTCCTTCTAAAAAGGGAAAGACCAGGAAATCACACCATGGGAGTGCCTGAAATCATGAGATCTGACGATGGCACTCATTTTCTCCAATAAAGATCCAGGGGAAGTTGAAAGATGAATGGGAGTAAAACGTTAATTGCAGCAGGTTTTCAAACCAGCATCTCATGGGTTAGTATGGAGAGCTAACAGAACTATGTATACAAAAAGAAAAATTGGCTAAAGTCTGCAGACACAAAACTAACCTGGATTGAAGCTCTAACTAGGTTTATTTAATCAGAGATCCTCTCCAGTATATGTCAGTCAACATGAGATACTAACAACTTAACCTACTGCAGAAATAACATCACACTGTGTGGAAGGTTTGCTGACTGATCAAAGGCTGGATCTATGAAACATTATGTGCACAGACCAAATGACCAAACGACCCGAGACCAAAAGACCAAGGTTCTGACTGACTTGTGAACCTCACTGACCCGACAATGATAACATGACACTTCTCCAGACTGGACGGACCGGACAAACAAAAACAAACCTTTAAGGTGGACCTCACTAAGACCACCTTATTGATTCTTGGTGGATTAAAAAAGACTTGAAGCATTCAAAACAGACCTAGTGGAAACCAGAGAATTTCAGAAAGGATTTCTAAAGTAAAACTGTGTGAATAATCAACAATAAAGGGGCCCTTTGTTTTTTTTTTAGCTGGATTTATGATTCGCGTTGCTTTTTTCCAGCAGTGCCCCAAAGGACGCTGGTGGATTAAATGGCTTTTACTCTCATTCATACTCACTCATTTTTCTCATGGGGCCGCCCCCATGACTTGCTTTTTATTCACAACACTCATTTTTTGGCAACGGGACGTATGACACGCTATGTTCCAGCTCCCGGTCCAATTGAAAGCTCTCTAATTGGCTTCCAAGACACCAGAACCATTCCCCTCCACCAGAGGAGGGATTCAGCGTGCAGTCGTTGTTATCACCGCTAGGTTTCCAACTACCACTTCCCGCAATCCACCGATCTTTTTAAACCAGTAAAACTAGTTATTTTAAAAATATTAATCATCATTTACAATACTGCTGTTTACCGAGGCGCGCCTGTAAAAAAACAGGTGGGGGGAGGACTATGTTTTTTGCTACGCCGGAGTTTTCAACCGATCTCCATCCTCCAAGCCAATGCTCTATCTTTTTTCAACCACTTTTGAGAAATTTCCTGATTTATCTCAATCAACATAAAGCTATTTTTTACGTCAGGCGTGCCTGTAAAACAGTGGGGACTTATTTTGAAAACTTCATACGCATTTTCCCGGAGTGTCAAGATCATTGAGTCATCTTCTCACCTTTAAACCCCAAAAAATCATATTTATTTTGTAACCCATTTTATTTTCAATTTTTGTCCTTTTAATTTGTAGCCAAAGTTAGATTTGTTCAAACCTTAATTTTCCATAAACTTTTTTGAAATCATCCCCAGAACAAGTTTTCGCATCATTTACCTGAAGTGTCCAGTGTTTTTGGACACCTACTTTTAAAGCACATTGATAATTTGATTATTCTACCTAAATTAGACCTTTAGGGGCCTTCCCCGTAACCTCTACCCCCAAAAGGTAGATAAAGTAATTTGCATATCCTGTACACCCTTAATTATACCATTATTTAGTTATTCATTCCCGTTAAACATTTGATCACAATAAACAGGCCTTTTTTCCCAATATATCCTTTCCAAATTTATCCATCCTATGATTATTATTATTTCTTTTTGTTTTCTCTGAAGTCTAAAGGTTAGTCAGACAAACATTTGAGACAAACATTGAAAACAGAAATTTAACAAAAACTTAAGACACACAACACATGCCGGCTTCAGCCTCCCCTCTTAAGGAAGTTTTGTTTTTTTTTAAGTTTTTTAAGTTGTTTTTAAGTGTTTTGTAAGGAATCTGCCCTTGTGCCCCATTTTGCGCACCGCTCACTGCTACACCTTAACAACATAACTGCTGATTTTAAAATAAGATGCAACACACATTTGTCAAAGATAAACTGATACACAGGATGAAAACCCTTTAGGCTCTCACCTTGGGTAAAACTAAACCATGGGACCGGGGGGACGGGGAATCCCAACCCCTGCAGATCCGAGGGTTTAAAGGGGTGGGCCCCCCTAAAATCAGGGTGAAAAAAGGGGGGGCCTGATCAGGCTCACTGATTGCAGGGGAAAACCCCAAAGGAAAAGGGGGGCCCCGCGTCTGAACTGATATCCTTTACAGTGATTTCTGTGACTTAATGATAATGTTGTTTTAAAAGGAATCGAATATTTCATTTAATGGTATGAATGCTGTAAGATAATCAGATAAAGTTAATGCAGATTGTTTAAAAACCAAAAATTAGTTAAACACTGTCATAAATGAAAGTATTAAATGGCCCTCACGGGTTTTTTTAAGTTTGGGGGTTCCCCTCTCCTATTTTGTTTTTTAGGACTTTGGGTTTTGGTAAAAAATGGAGACTGTTTTAAATAAAAATTTTTTCTATATGCAAAACGGGACATTGTTTTTGATAATGATGAATTTTTTGGCAAAGATCCATTTGATTTAAGCCACTTTTGGGGGCCTGCCCTTAAAAATGATAAAAATATAGTTGTTTATTACCTACTGGGGCATAATCTGCCCGGTATGAACATATATTCTATATTCCCTGTTTTAAAACTCCCTTTTCAGTCTGAACCTGCCAAAGGGGGCCTCAGGGGTGTCGCTCAGGGGGGGAGAGAAGATGGACGAAGAAATCACCTTAGGGTCTACATTACTATTCCTGATTTGCAGAATTTTTCGTTGCTTCAGCTGTTCTCTCTCTATTTTTTTCTAATCATGCCATCAGTTTGGTGGGGTTGACTTGTCTCCACTAGGTTTTTCATGGTTGCTTAGACACAACCAGGGTCTACCGGAGGGATGGGTTCCTCCTTGGGGGGGGGGAAAACCACGTGACAGCTGGAAGGAGATTCCCCGGTCATATATAGGTTTAACACAAAACAACAGGGTTAATGATTTTTTTTTGGGGGGGGGGTACCCTTTTTCAGTTGGGCCACTACCCATGCCTAGGGGGGGCACTGACTAAATTAGTGGGGCCTTTAAATGACACCCATCAGGGGGGTTGTTAGAATAATTTTTAAAATTTCCAAGTGTTTTCCCCATTTATACTATAGTGAAATAAATATAAGTTTCTAATGTTTTCCTTTTTTTCAATAGGATAAGAATGCTCATAAAAATACAGTACAAGGATAAATGGCCCAAGGATTGTATAAATGACCTGAAGCTGGGGCACTGGGGTAGATAGTGGAGCAGCTGATATCACTGGTTTGTTTAAAAAGCTACAGCACACTTAGATTAAGTATGGACACCCGCTACTACACAATCTAACAGATAGACACCACAATGGTGACACATAGTCTACTGATATCACTGAGGGAGAGCACATCCATTGCATTGGAGTGCCAGATATAAAACTACATGTGACCTTCTATCGGGTCCTTCGTCATGCTCTAACAACGGCGACGGTCCGAGACGGGAGCCTCGCGCTGATCTCTGTAATCATTCCTCTGGCCTTAACTTAGAATAAAAAGAGATAAAATTAGAAACTGGTTGAGAGTCGTTCCTTTAAGAGTCCTTTAGATAGAGTGTGTGATCGCTTCATGGGGACCAAGTACCGGAGGAGCTCCGAGGCGTCTGACCGCCAGAAGGGTGCGGTAGCTCGGACAAAAGCTACCCCTAAATGCTACTTGAAGAAGTGCTGCTTTCTGTCACTGTCTCAGCTTAGACAGGAGTGCCTCTGAGGAGGTCTCTTCTGCCATCTCCTGGACAAACATTAGATTGCGGTTTTATTATCATACCCACTGGTTGCCCATATATGGGAAGGCAGCTTAGCCTGTGAATGTCACACAACCTTAGGCCTGGTATCAAACTGTAGGAGTGATTATGCTCTAAAATCACAAGATCATCTTACTTTAAATTTGGGTCGTGTGCAATGCATGTCTTTGAAGCACCCCTACATTTGTGTTGCAGTTAACAGCTTTTCAATATTTGCAATAAAGTCTTACCTCTTAATGAACTTCACCTTCTCCACTTTGGCCTTCAGAGATAGATGTGCCTCTGAAGAGCTCTGTTCTGCCATTTCTCCAAGACAAACTTTAGATTGAAACCAAACAATTTTATTGATTGTCAGTGGGCACCTACATGACTGTTTTGTTTTAGTTCATAAAAACACGTTGCTTTCTTTGCTCTTGGAGAAAGCAGAAAATCTTTAAGCACCATGAGAAGAAGGGAGTTTCCTCCCCAGTCCTCAGTTTCCTTCCCACAGAAGCTCCAGGCCGAACAAACACTAGACATCTCATAGATCAATTTTTGTTTATTTGAAAAGATGTCAATCCAATTCAATTTATCTATTGTGAATAGACCAATGTCTTTCAACTGCACCTCTTCATGAATTGAGTTGCTGCATTTTACTAACTATTCTGTTTTTGTCAGCCAGGATCCTCAGCAGAACAACAAGTTTAAGCTTGATTTGCTTGATTTCAATATAATAGGCCTATTATCTGCCTATGGTCTGACATAAGAGAGTCCAACTGTCTCTTTCCTGCCTCCTGCTGGACAAATGATTAATTGCGTTTATGACAGAATTCATAATAAAATGTGATCAAAAATGAGAAAAAGGGCATGCAAACCATGCTTTCTCAGAGCAATTCTGTATATCAGTTTTTTCTCAAGGTTAAGGGGTTGAGGGAGCATAAACCAGGGGATTCACACTTCGATCACCTCATTAGAAGTGCACACAAGGCATCAAAAGGACATGCCGCACTGACGATGATGCCGTTGAGCTGCAATATGAAGACATGAATGCACTCTCCTCAATTCATGCTTTTTGAGAGACTAACATTACAAAATGCACAATGGACATGTTGTCTGATTTTATTTCTTACAAAAATGGTCTGGGGTGGGAATTGCGACACATGAGTCGCATAGCTGCTTCTCAGCTGTAGGATTTTTGCCAAAACATATCAAAGGAAGAGATTAAAGTGTTGAGAAATGCGATGGAAGAAGCCCAGATTCCCGAAGGGCAAAGCAAACCCACCCGTGAACGGCCGCCACGCCGCTGCTGCTAGTCTCCAACATATATGCGACGGTGGTGTACAAATGTGTTGATGCAATTCCCGAGTCAACCTCAACCTGCAGGAGAGCCAGCCTCCACCCTCTACGTGCTGGAGAGCCAGGAGAGGTTAAATCAAGCTTATTTCTGTTTCTTTTTACTTTGCATTTATTTCCTGTGTTTAGTTATTGGTAATTAAGTTTGGATTTATGTTTCTTATTTCCCTGTTAGTGTTATCCTCCTTGCTCTACTGTTTTATCTCGTTCTCTCTCCCCTCACACCTGCACCTTCTTTTCTAAGTATCACTGGTCCATTGTTTCAGCATTCAACCTCCAGTTTTTAAGCAACTTTCCTTGATTCACTTCTCACATAAGCCTCTAGTTATTCTCCATGTGCTCCTTGTTCTCGCTGTCATCTCCTTGTATGTAAGTTATCATTTTCATTAAACTTCCACTAACTAACTACTCTCCACTTCCACCTATTACATTTGTGTCCAACACCATCTACTAACTTGACAATTACTTGTTGTAACAACAATGTACCCTTTAAAATATTGTACGTTAACAATGTACCTGTCACCATGTTTTCTGTTTGTGAGCCTTGATTTATAAGAAAAACCCACCCACTTATCGATGTCTTTTGTCATGCCTGGCCAGTAAAACCTTCTGGTGATAGCGTCTCTGGTTTTAACTATGCCACAGTGGGCACCAAAAGCACTGCCATGAAACTCCTTAAATATTTGTTCTGCTTCATCTTTTGCATTCACAGCCTTCCGCTTTGATTGACTTACTGCTTACCTTGCAGTAATATGGGGAACGGTATCTGATGGAGTTTATAGGGCTGTCAGATACCGTTTCCCCTGTTTAATAAAGGGGGAAAGGTATCTGATGGAGTCTATAGGACCGTCAGATACAGTTTCCCCTGATTAATACAGTGGGAACCTTATCTGATGGAGTTTATAGGACCGTCAGATACCGTTTCCCCTGTTTAATACAGGGGGAACCGTATCTGATGGAGTTTATAGGACCGTCCATCCATCCATCCATCCATCCATCCATCCATTCATCCATCCATCCATCCATCCATCCATCCATCCATCCATGGGTATATATCTGTAAAATGATGATATATCAGTTTATCTAATGAGAAGACACTAGCTCAACAAATGTAGATCAACTTCTCAAAACATGATGTTTGAGCTTTCAGGGTTACCGTAGTTCCCCTGTGGTGCCAGCACAGCGCGGCGGTTTCCGAGCCTGCAACAAGCACGCGCGCTTTTTGCCGCCTGGGCGGTGCGGAGATGCAGGGGAAACCGTATCTGATAGGGAAACGCGAATCGACGTAACAACGGCATCCATCCCACTTTGGATGGAGCAGCTCTTCTTTCTAGGAATCTGGCCAAATTTATTAGTTCTCCAAAACACTGACAAACCCAGGGTTCAGACCAGGAAGCAGGGTCGTAGTTTAACACTCCTCTCTGCAGCTTCTGTACTGCTACCCACCCATTACCCTATTAAGACTGTGTCTCGCCCACGGCCAAAATTGAATAGATTAAAAAATAATCTAAAAGGAGGAAATCAAGAAAATTTACTAAAAAAAAACACAAAATCCCGACCTAAAAAAAAATTTAATAAAACAATTAAATGTGGCTTACTGAACATAAGATCTCTCTCTTCAAAGACTTTGCTAGTTAGTGACCTATTTGTGACAACAGAATGATTTATTTTGCCTCACAAAAACCGGGCTGCAGCAAAAGGATTATGTTACTATAAATGAGAAACCCCCTAAAATTATTTAAATTTTTCACATTCGTCGAAATACGGGGCGAGGAGGAGGAGTAGCAAACCCCCCCTTTCAGCCCAATTTTATTGTTTTCCCCAGACCAATCAAAGCACAACTCTTTAATTTTTTAATCCTTATTTTTTCTTCATCCAAAGCAAGCACTAAAAACCATTCTTTTTGTTGTTTTTACCGTCCCCGGGCCCCCTTATCTCAATTTTTAGATCATTTTTCAGACTTTTATCTGATTCGTGTTAAATATAGAAAGGTTTTAGGGGGGGGATTTAACATCATGTTGACACTGAAAGTGATAGCCAAAATATGGCCTTTAATGCTATCTTAGACTCAATTGGTTCTAAAAAAATTTAAAAAACCCCTACCCCCTTTGTCTTCTTCTTGGCCTTGTGCAGACATTACCCTGAGTGTAAAGACATATAAAATTTTTCCAACCCTGTCCTGTTGACCTTTTTGTAATAACTTTTTGAGTTTAATTTAACTGAGTATACACCTGAAAAAAAAATTTAATTCTAATTGATCTTTTCAGACAATGCGAACAAACCTTTAAAAAAATCTGTTCCCTTTTAAATTTTTTCCTCATTATCAATGAAAAACACGTGGGGGAAAAAATTTTTTTTCCCCCCCCTTCACAAAATTGTTCTCTGTTCTAGTGTTAATTCTTATTCGTGGTGCATTAGACAAAAGCAACCCCTTGAAAAAGAGGAAACATTCATGGAGGCTGATTCCGGTTTAATTGGAAACCCCCATGCCACTGAGGGTTAGGGAGGCAGTTTCACACTCTCCCCGGTTGCGCCCCCCCTGGCGAAGCTCCCCTCCTCTCCCGTAAACTGCACATAATTGCGGCAATTCTGAGGTCCAGTGTCTAACAGACTTTTTTTTTCCCCCAGCATGGGTCCCCCCGTCCCTGATTCCCCCTCCTCCCTCTTGTTGTCAATAAACCACCTTAAGAACTTTGCTTTTTCTTGGGTGTCTTGATGTGGGCAGGTCGGGGGGAAGTAATAGATGATGTATTAGCCGGAAAAAGACTGGCGGGTTAAATATTTCTATTAAAATTTTTGTGCCTTTTGGGGGCCTTTTTCCCATCAGCGGACCAAAACCCATACATTTTCAGCAAAGTAAAAAGAAAATAGAACCAAAAAAATTTTTTATGTTTCTATGAAAAGAGATGGAAAACCCAAAAGAAATAAGATGAATGAAAAGATAAGTACAAACCCCCGATTCAAAAGCTTTTAGAAGTTTTTGTAGAATAACTTGAAGTAGTCTTTTTTTTTGACTTTTTTTAGTCTCTCAGATTAAAAAGGGGAAAAAAATTTTGGGCCCCCTCTCTTTCCAGGTTTCTTTTTTGCTTTTATGACCCAAGTGGCTCAGTGTAGTTGGGTAGCCGCTGTTGGTAGATGACCTCATGGGTTTTGATATTAAGTCCTCGGTTTTAGATGGTTTTTTGGGCAACCAACAAATGGCCAGCTACTCTGTCCCGCGGTTTAAATCGCAGCCCTCCCCACACACTCAGCATGTTCTGGTTGGGAAACCACTCACGATGGCGGTTACAAAAAAAACAATGTAAATAGGTAATTCAGCGTAGCTGTAAATTATAACACTAAAAAAAAACTAGATTTTTGAGCCCAAAGAATTTTAATATTTAATGTTAAAATGACTCACCACTTCTTTTCTGTTTTAGTGTTTGTTAATTATTCCACATCCCCGAACTATGACTGCAGCTCAGTCACGAAGAGTTTTATAATGGCTCTGCTCATGTTCACGTGATGATAATGATGTTAGCATGAATCATGCTCCTGTAGGCTTGTTGACGACTGGCGCTTGCTTTTTTGCACAGTGCATCAAAATAAAAAAAAAACACAAATTACTGTAATCTACAGTTGTGATTTAATTTGTAAGTCAGGCCTTGTTATATTGTTACAGTTCCAGGTTTCACTACATTACAAAGAAATGTTTTCTGATGGTTTTCCTCATATTTCACAATAATTCACTACTTTGTGTTGTTACGTCACATAAAAGTAATTTCAGAGGGTAAGGACTGCTTGAATTTTTGTTCACTCTTGAGGGATAGATCTAAAGGAAATTGTTCAAACTTGATTAGAATGAACGCATACTTTAAATAGGGAAGGAGTTTCTGGTAGAAACTGACTTGAAGAAAAAAAGAGAGCTCTCTCTAGCCTCGATGAATGGAATTTCCGGTTGCAAGTTGTGTGTGTGTGTGCGCCTGCACACACGCCGTGTCTTGCTTTCCACCAGCGTATAACGAAGAGAGTGTGCTTGTGTGATACACAGCACCCACACACGAACACATACACATGCATAGCACACAAACATACAACACACGAACGCACACACGGAAACAAGGAACAGACACACAAATGGGGATCAAAATGTATATATGATGTATAAAAGTATGAATGTTAAATGCCGGCATATGTCTGTCTAAATGTTTGTCTAAATGTCTGTCCATGTGTCTGTGTCTGTGTTCATCTAAATGTTGAATCCGTCTGTCATACATGTGGGTTCATTGTCACTAACATTTGTTTATCCAATTTTAACCCTTTCATTTGTTCTTTATTTTTGATAATTTATTCACAGAAGTATGACAGGTTTTTAGGAACTCCATGGCTGCGAGCCTCTCAGTGCTCACAAAGTCCGGACTTATGATTGAACAACTAAATAGTTTAAATTCAAGTGAACGCGGAGTGGTCTGCAGTTACCTTGGAGTCTAAATTAACTTCACAAATGTGCAAGAAAATTGATAGAATGTCCATATTTAAAGTGAGAATCCAGGTTTTATCTAATTGTTTTTCTTTCTTTTCTAGT
>JAHHUM010001798.1:95000-146785 GCA_036173005.1 Crenichthys baileyi
CGGCAGCCGCACCGATCCGTCTGTCGATCTCCCGCTCCATTCTTCCCTCACTCTTGAACAAGACCCCGAGATACTTGAACTCCTCCACTTGAGGCAGGAACTCCCCTCCAACCTGAAGAGGACAAGCCACCCTTTTACGGTTGAGTACCATGGCCTCTGACTTGGAAGAGCTGATCTTCATCCCAGCCGCTTCACACTCGGCTGCGAACCGCCCCAGCGCATGCTGTAGGTCTTGGCTAGAGGGGGCCAGCAAGACCACGTCATCTGCAAAAAGAAGAAACGAAATCCACTGGTCCCCAAACCAGACCCCCTCCGGCCCTTGGCTGCGTCTAGAAATCCTGTCCATAAAAGTTATGAACAGGACCGGTGACAAAGGGCAGCCCTGCCGGAGTCCAACATGCACCGGGAACAGATCCGACTTAGTGCCGGCAATGCGGACCAAACTCCTGCTCCGCTCGTACAGCGACCGAATGGCCCCTAATAAAGGGCCCCCGATTCCATACTCCTGGAGCACCCCCACAAGGCATCACGAGGGACACAGTCGAATGCCTTCTCCAGGTCCACAAAACACATGTGAACCGGTTGGGCAAACTCCCATGAGCCCACGAGTACCCTGTAGAGGGTATAGAGCTGGTCCAGTGTTCCACGGCCGGGACGAAAACCACACTGCTCCTCCTGAAGCCGAGGTTCGACTATCGGCCGGACTCTCCTCTCCAATACCCTGGCGTAGGCCTTACCAGGGAGGCTGAGGAGTGTGATCCCCCTGTAGTTGGAACACACCCTCCGGTCACCCTTCTTATGTTTTAGATACACTTTCTCACTTAATGGGTCTCTTTATTTTCATGACTATTTACATTGTAGATTCTCAGCAAAGGCAACAAAACTTTGAAGGAACACATGTAGAACACATGGCATGTAGTAAACAAAAAATGTGAAATAACTCCAAACATTTTTATATTTTAGATTACAGCTTTATTTTAGATTTACAGCTTCGATAAAAGCTATAATTTTTATATTTTAGATTCTTCCAAATAGCCTCCCTTTGTTGTGATTACTACTTTGCTCTCGTAACATTCTCTCCATGAGCTTCATGAGTTGGTCACCTGAAATGGTTTTCCAAAGAGTCTTGAAAGAACTTACCAGAGGTTCATTGAGAGACGGCCAAAGGTTAATAATTCAGTCATCATAGCAAAGGACGGCTACTTTAGGCAATCTAAAATATAAAACATATTTAAAGTTCTTTAACAATTTTTTGTTTGCTACATAAATCCATATGTGTTTATTTACAGTTTTGATGCCTTTAGTGAGAATCTATGTATGTGAGTTCTATTTGTTAAAAAATTGGAATCCAGTTAAACATTTTTTCACTAATTCTTATTTTGTTTTATTTAATCATTAATCCTTCAACCCACATCATGTCATAGGCTTTCTCTATTTAAAGAAAACAGCCACTACACTTTCTCTATTTTCCAGCGCTCTTCTGATTTCATGTTCTAAACATTTTATTGGGTCATTAGTATTTCTCCCTGTTCTAAAACCACTTTGCAACTAGGAATGTACCCATTCAATTCAATTCAGTTTATTTATATAATGCCAATTCACAACACATGTTGTCTCAAGGCACTTCACAAAAATCAGGTACATATACTCTAATTAATCCTAACCAACATTTGATTAGCAACTATTTTCTCAAGAATTTTAGATAAGAATGGAAGATTGCATATAGGTCTGTAATTTTTCAAGTTATCTCGATCAAGCAAAGGTTTCTTAAGTAACGGTTTAATTACAGCTACCTTAAAAGCTTGTGGTACATATCCATTTACTAAGGATAGATTAATCATATCTAAAATGGGGCTGGTAATCAGAGGGAACGCTTCCTTAAATAATTTGGTTGGGATTGGGTCTAACATACAAGTTGAAGGCTTAGATGAAGCTAGTATTTTTAATAACTCAGGAAGCTCCAAAGGATCAAAACAGTCCAAACACAGATCAGGTTCTACAGTTACTACCAATGTTGTCTCACTTTCTGATGATGAAGTAATCATCTTCGAGAGTATGTCAAAGACTTTATTTTTAATAGAATCAATTTCATTTAAGAAGAATACCATAAAGTCATGACTGCTGAGAGCTAAGGGAATGGATGGCTCAACAGACCTATGACTCTGTGTAAGTTTAGCAACTGTACTAAAGAGAAATCTAGGATTATTCTTGTTCTCCTCTATTAATGATGAGAAATAAGCTGTTCTGGCTTGGCGGAGTGTCTTTTTATACAACAGTAGGCTATTTTTCTAGATTAAGTAGGAATCCTCTAGGTGTGTAGAGCGCCATTTTCTCTCCAATTTACTAACATTGTGCTTTAAAGTACGCAGCTCTGAATTAAACCAGGGAGCCAGCCTCCTGTGAATAATTACCTTCTTTTTCAAAGGGGATGCATTGTCTAATGCACCACGCAATGAGAAAGTAACACTATGAACAAGAAAATCAATCTGTGAAGGGGAAGAAACAAAATTATTGCCCTCCATTGTGTTTCTCTTTGACAATGAGGAAATTAAAAGTGGAACAGATTCTTTAAAGCTTATTATAATGAAATTTTCTTTCAGGTGTGGAGTACTGCGTTAAATTAAACTAAAAGGTTATTAAAAAATGGTCAGACAGGACAGGGTTATGAGAAAATATTATGTCTTTACACTCAATTGCCATATGTCAGCACAAGGTCCAGAGAATGAAGACAAAGGTGGGTAGGTTTGTTATTGTTTTGAGCAAAGCCAATTGAGTCTAAGATAGCATTAAAGGCTATATTTAGGCTATCACTTTCAGTGTCAACATGAATGTTAAAATCCCCCGCTATAATAACCTTATCTGTATTTAACACTAAATCAGATAAAAGGTCTGAAAACTGATCTAAAAATTGAGAGTAAGGGCCTGGTGGACGGTACAAAACAACAAACAGAAGTGGTTTTAGAGCTTTGCAATTTGGATGAAGAAAACTAAGGATTAAATATTCAAAAGAGTTGTAGCTATTGATTGGTCTGGGACTAATCAATAAATCGGACTGAAAGATGGTTTATACTCCTCCTCGCCCAGTATTTCGAGGAATGTGAAAATTTAAATAATTAGCAGGCATTGACTCATTTATAGTTTCGTTGTCCGATGAGCTAACCCCTCCCTCCTACTTCCCTATGTCTAAGGGGATTGCTCAATCCAGCTCTCCATCCAACGGGTCCGGACTTCCCTAATCCTGAAAGATCTTTCTAAGCAGGTTTACTGAAAGTTATGTTTAAGCTGGTGTCGGGAAATGACTCGCCTAGCCTCTGACAGCCTGCATCCAGAAGTCTCGCCCTTCTTTAACCGGAGGTCTGGACGACTGAGTAGCCCATGCAGTCATCCACACCCCAACAGTCACTTCTGCTAACGGCTGCTCTTTCACTAATATTACAACTGGCTCTTGGTATATGGGCTAGGTTCATTTTAGTGACTCGGCACAAGCCCTAAGGGCGCTGTTTTAACAAACTTGGCTAAGGCAACCTATTAAAACCTCCTATAATTTCTTAGAACCAGGCAACAAGACTTTTTACCACCAATGAAAAACCAAAAATAAGGTGACCCAAATAATTGGATATCCACGACTTATCTAGAATTTTATATGCTTTCTTTAATTAGTAACGCTTTTGCCGGGGTCAGTAACAGCTTAAATTCAGCAATACATAATAATTTCAATAATAGAAATGAATCAATCAACTCAACCTGTCTTTCCCTGATGCTGAAACTAATGAGTTTGGAGAGGCTTTGAAGACGGAGGCTCATCCATGCACCTGATGGAGATTTTTCTTCTGGTAACAATGAGTGATTTCTTGAAGGAAATACGACTTAATCTTCAGTTTTCTTCCTCTGAGTGGACAGGCACTGATGCTCCAGGTTTCGTTGGTCAAACAGGAACCTTGTTGTCATATATCTCAGAAGACGGTAGCTTCCAGAGGCTGATGAGTTCAAGAAAGCCCCGGAGACATAGATAAGGTTTATTCAGGACTTCCAGAAGCCTGAATCTTAGAGCAATCAGCGGTTCACCGATCAAGTTCACTTCTGTTGTCTGGATAAAAAGGCTGTAGATGACATTAGATTCTTAATTTTGAGGCACAGTCCTTCGATCCTCTTTTTAATGCCGTCGATCAGCTGGGCTGTGTCTCTGGTCCTTTTTCATCTCAGCGTCTTTTCTCTGTTCGATCTTGTTCGCTGGTCTTCTGTGAGGAAACAACCAACTAGTTCCTCTATTCTTGCCCATTTTATAGAGCATTTCCACCAAACTCTTTGTGCTCATTGGCCAGTGGTTGTTGCTATGGCTGTCCCATTGGTCACCTGTGACATAAGGAGATCTTTTTTTCTGGAATTTCCCGAGTCGTGTCCATTTCAGACATGTCATCATCACCTCAGTCCTGAGCTGTCTGCTGGCCTCTTCTTTGACCTGCGCCCCGCCTCAGTCATCAGCCTTGTTCTGTAAGCTACAGCTCTCACTTCCCCAATTCCTGACCATCTGCTCTATTCCTGTCTCACTCAACATTACACTTCCTCTTAAACAGAGGCTTTAATTCTTACATCATGCTGCTCAAACGTTTAGTTACAGCGTTCACTTCATTTACAGTTTAAAACCATTACTTAAACTTCATCCTTTTTATTCATACACCACACAACATTATCTCTTTCATATATAGCTGATTGAGAATTTCTAAACCTTAATGTTTTTTATTTTAATTATCAGTTCTCAATCATATTTCAATCATATGTGTTTTAACTTGAAAATCAAAGATTACTTGTTTCATTTAATACTTGTTTAACTTGATAATCAAAGATTACTAATTTCATTTAATACTTGTAGAAAATGGAAAATCATCATACATTATTCCTTTGGTTACACTTCTTGGTTATATTTAGGAGCGGGCGGTCATTTGTCACTGAGCGAAGATATTAAACAGACTCAGCAGAATTCTCTCCTCCCAGCTCTCCACGAGGGAACCTTTATTCTTCAAAAGTCGCACAAAGTCATTTTCTTCATCACCATTCCTTGGTGTTACAAAGTGCTCCAAAAGTGTTCTTGTGAAGCAGCCTTTTTATAGAGTTACAAAGCATTGGTGTGTGTTGGGATCATTTACGTAATACATCTTGGCTCCCACACATTGTTTTGTCCACTTTTTCCAGGAAACCACATTCAGCCAACATCTGCAAACCTTTAAATGGGCGGACGTGACAGTTTGCAATAAAAATTTCATCACTTATCTGGATGCAGATTCCATGTCACAGTGACCTGGCAACACTTTAGGGATGTCAAAACTTTCCCAGCTGGCAAGGGTCAGAATATCACAAGATTTCCTGCAATAACAAGCATCAGTTTTCCCTCTCACCAAGGACTTTTCTCTAATGCACTCTGCTCTCCAGACAGTCAGGCGCATGTAAGAACCATCCTTCACAAAGTTCATCTTGTAATGGTAGAAACAATAATAACACTTTTAATCTAGTCAAAGCAGAGCTTTATGCCTCCACATAGTCCCCCCTAATTAGCTTTTAAGCTAATTAACAGCTGAGAGAGGGTTTTTATTCATATTGTAAACATCCTGTGAATATATGTGATGTATTTGAGTGAGTAAAATGAAGTAAAATGTGAATGATTATGGAAAGCAATAAAATTACATTATGTACAAAGGTAATAAGCAACCCTAAATCATTGCTGTTATTTAGGTCTGTAATTTCGGGTTCAACTAATTAATTAAAATCCTATTTCAAGTTCCTATGCGCACATTATTTTAACTGTGTTAGACTATACTGGACTAAACCTAGTCACTAATTAGACCAAATCCGGCTACTCTGTAGCTCTTCCCAAAAGTCTCCTTCAGGAACACATCTCATCAACTCACCCATGGAAAACATCCGTGTCAGTCTAACTCACAAACTATGTGTCGATGAAGGGGACCTTTTTTAAAAGGACGGGCCGGCTTTTGGTTTGGAAAATTAAAAAGAAGAGAATTTTCCCCCAGTTAGGGAACCCCTTTTTTTTCAAAAGGGCCCCACATTTTTTAAAACCCATTTTTTTCGGTCCAAAATGTTTTAAAAGCCTTTTTTATGATTTCCTGGTTGTGTATCATTCGTTAAAAATTTGGCCCCCACAATTTTTTTTCCATTTTTTAAAACCTTTCAAAACTCCTTTTAAAATTTGGAATTGAAAAAAAATTTTAATTTTTGGTTTCCCTGAAGTATGGAACCCTTAGGTTCAAAAAGGGAGGGTGAATTCAAAGGTTTCAAAACCCAAACCCCCCAAAATTTTTTAAAAAATAAAAAAAAATTTAAAATTTTTTTTTTAAAAAAAAAAAAAAAATTTTTTCAAAAAAGTTTTGTAAATATTTTTTTAATAAAAATAAATTTTGTTTTTTTTTTTTTTTTATATTTAAAAAATTTTAAATTAATTTTTTTAAAAAATAATTTTTAAAATAAAAAAAAAATAATTTTAAAAAAAAATAAATTTTTTTTTTTATTTTAAAATTTTTAAAAAAATTTTTTAAAAATTTTTAATTTATAATTTTTTAATTTTTAAATTTAAAAATGTTTTAAAAATTTTTATATTTAAAAAAAAAAAAATTTAAATTAATAATAAAAACCCTTTTAAAATAAAAAATTTTTTAAAATTTTTTAAAAATCAAAAAATTAAAAAAAAAAAATTTTTAAAAATTTATTTAATTAAAAAATTTTTTTTTAAAAATTTTTAAAATTTTTTAAATTCTTTTATTTTTTTTTTTTAAAAATTTTTAAAAAAAAAAAAATTTTTTAAAAAATTTTTTTTTTTAGTTTTAAAAATTTTTCTTTAAAAAAAAAAAATTTAAAAAAAAATTTTAAAAAAATTAAAAAAAATTTAAATTTTTAAAAAAATTTTTTTTTTGGGTTTTTTCCCCAAAAAATTTTTTTTAATTTATTTATTTAATTTTAAAAAAATTCTTAAAAAAAAAAATTTTTACCCATTTTTATTTTTTTAAAAAAATTTAATATTTCCCTTAATTGTTTTTTAAAAAAACCCTTTTTAAAAAATTTTTTTTTATTTAAAAATTTTTTATTTAAAATTTAAAAATTTTTTAAAATAAATAAAAATTAAAAAAATTAAAATTAAAAATAATTTTTAAAAAAAACTTAATTTAAAAATTTTTTAAAAAAAAAAATTAACAACCCAAAAAAGATCTGCTTTCATGGTAAACTTACCGATGAAAAAAATTTAAAACCAAAATACATTATCTTACCTTTTCCCAAAAATTAAAAAAAAAAAGGGGAAAAAACGGGGGAAACAAAAAAATGGCAGTTGACCCTTATTAATCTCCTTTTATTTACTAACATACATGATACCCCAAGCTTTAGATCTCAGGGGCCTTTTTTCGATCATAGTTGTAACAGAAGTATCACAGTAAATTGGGTGTTTTGCATCGGTAGCATCACCTTTTCGTATTTCTTAGGTAATTTTTCCTGTATTCCTCAACGTCCCCCTTATCATAGCCCCAATGCGATGATGACGTGGAAACGGGGGGTGGAAGATTTTCAAGCAGGCTCAAACTCCACCCCCCAGTACATAGGAATCTCAGAAAAAAAAAATAATATGAGCAAAACTGAAAATTTAAAAACCCAAAATGTAAATTTTTTAGTTTTAATTGTGTCCCAGCAAAAAACAATACAAAAGGGTTTCTTAAAAAATAGAAAAAAAGGGTCAAACCATTTTCCATTCAGGAAAAAAATTTTCTAAAAGCCCCCTTTAACGAAAACCCAGGTCCAGCCTCCCCCATCAACGAAGGGTAACGTTCGGAGGTCAAATTTGGTTCCCTCTCATCCCTGTTAAAAAGGCTATGAAGAGAGATCTGAATGCTCCTTTTCAGGATAATCAATATATTCACTCAGGGGTTTTTTCATGCAAAAAAAGAAACCCAAATTTTAGCAAGGATAGTTCAACAAACACCTTTTCCCGGAAGCTGTTGGTGCCATTCTAACTCCCCCTATCAGCACGTTTTTTGTCCTAAACTATGTTTTTCTCAAAAACATTACCCTGAAAAGAGATAGTTTGACTTTCTAAGTCTTTTTTTTTGTACAGTAAGCAAAATAATTTAAAAAATTTTAAATTTTTACCCAGTGCCTGAAAATAGTGCTTGGTGCGCATTTTTTTATTTTCAGAAATTAACATTTTAAAAAACCGTGGTCCCCTTACCCATGTGTTATTTATTCTTTAAAAAAATTGATCTAAAAACTTTTGACTTAACCCCCATTTGATCAGAAAGAGCTAAGAACATTTAGATGTTTATTCGGGTTTTCAAGATAAGCTAGGTTTCCATCTCATTTAAAACTTAAGTCATGAGCCTTGTCTTTTTTGTATTTAAAGGCCTTCCACTCACAGTTAAATAATCTTTTTTTTTTGGGTATTAATGCCTTTTTTTTAAAGAGAGACCCAGTTTGGGATGATGCACCCAGTTTTTTTAAAATGGAGAAGAAGATCTTTAGTTTAACTTTTTTCCACTAAATGTCATGGGGGCTGCTGAGATAAATCAGGAGGATAGAGAATGGAGGCCAAAGCCAGTCCACCTTACTCACTCTACGTCTGTCCGTCTCCTCTCTCTCTAGTTCTTTAGGCAATTTTAGTTTTTTTTTTGTCTTTTTTTTTCAGTTTTTTGTTGTTTAATTTTTGTTGCATTCATGCCTTTTTATTTTAACATATATTTCATTGACTTTAGCTTCTTTAGGTTATATTTTCCCCAGTTTGCCCCAGTATCTTAGCTCAGCTGGGGTTTTTTTGGGCCGTCCGTATTTCATTTCAATAACCATTTTAACAAAAATTTTTTAGGTAACTTACCTAGTTAAGCATTTTTAATAGTAGTGCTAATGTTTCTGCTATTTTGTTTAATTTATCGATTTCAGCTGATACTCTATAGAACGTCATCTGTTACCCCAAGCTTTTCAGAGGAGAAAACGGCTTACAGCACTAAATTTTTCTGTTTTTTTGCCTTTGCGCGTTGGGTGTTTGAATAAAATTGCATCTTCAAAATTACTAAACTTTATTTTAACCCTGATTCTTACTAATATTCAAATCATGATACTTCGTCTTCCGCTAGTATTTTTACATTTTTTTTAGTTAAAAGCGGCTCCAGTACCAGAGATCACAGCCCATTAGGGTTTGTTCCCCACAATTTTTTATCTAAAAAATTAGTTTTAACTTTTATGCCCAGTTTTTAAAACCCCTTTTTCTCTTTATCGGGGTGCGAAAACTTATTGGAGCGCACTTTTTTGCTTTTTCGCAGGAATGTTTTGTTTGGAATTTTTCTCTCCCTCTCCCGGGACTTCTCAAAAAAAAAAAAAAACGAGTGCCAAAGGAGGCGTTTATCCTCCCTCCTTGATATAAACCTCTTGTTTGCTGACAGTCTGAGACTTTATTTATAGCCACGTCAAAAACGGGTTTTGTTTTCACTAACGGATTTTGTTGATTTATAATTTTCTGTAAACGATCAAAAATTCACAATCCAGATCACATTGTGCTTGCTCTTTTTCAAAAGAATGTCAAACCATTTTTCTTAAAAGGGAAACTGTTTTTTCTGAGATCTTCCCCTTTAGGGACAAATTTATTAAGATTTATTGTTTAAAAAGAACATTTAATCAAGTTCCCAGTTTTAAATTTTCTAAAATTCCGTCCCCTTTTGTTTTAATTTTTAGCGATTCAAGTTTTTGTATTTAAAAAAAATCTCTATAAAGTTTATTTTGTTGGAATCCACCCCTGAATATAGTTTTATATGGTATGCTTTACTTTTTTAGCAACTTTCCTAAGTCAAACATTGTTCTTCATGTGTTTTTTTTTTTCGTCTCTGTTTTGGGATCTTCCCAAAAACCCTTTCCGACCCATGGCCTTTGAAAATGTTTTTGGAAAATTCTCAGCTAGGGTTAGAGGTTTGTCCCACAACACATGAGATTAGAAAAGCTGTTGTTTCAGTTTTTGTTGGCGACTTTTAAACAAAGAATGTTCATAATTTCCCAGAGCTCTAACTGTCTCTTTCCCGTAGTTAGTAGGGTTATAAAAGGGGTCAATCCCAAAATAAACTCAGAAAGCCCCCATAAAGGATCCGTTTAAACCCTTTATTTTTTTTATGATCATTATCCCCAAAAAGTCTCATTTGTCTTTAAGTATGTTTGATTTTGTGCATAAATCATCGTCGTTTTGTTTTTTCCAGTTCCCCCCTTTCCAACTTAAAAAAGCACATTAATAATATTTATTTTGCAGCTAGTTTCAGGGGTTTGTAAGTCTAAAATCTATTACGCTTTACATCTGAAAAACCATTCCTGTGATCAAATTTCAAGGTTAAATTTTTTTGACCAAGATAAAAAAAAAACCAAAATTTCCTTTCCTAGCAATCCTCGCAAAACAAAAAATAACAACCCCTTTGACCAAAAAACTAGGACTGCCGTTCTGTATGTAAAAAAAATTTCTGTTGAATTGTATCCCCTAAAAGCGCACTTTAAATAAGTCACCTCTAGTTTAAAAATCATGAAAAAAAACTATTGGAGTTGTGACATATTTTTCAAAGTTTCCCCAATTCTCCTCCTCAACTATTTTCCCTTTAATCCTTAGGAAACAAATTTTTTCTAACGTTGATGTTTTTCAGACTTTACATCCCGCCAAATACTTAAAAAGGTTTTGAAAATGAACAATATTCAAAAGTTAAATTTTTGAAAAAAAAAAAGTAGTAAATGCCCCCACTGGTTTTTCCATTTGGGAAACAAAAATATTCAATTTACTTTTTTTTTTTTTATCCTAAAATAAGTGTGAGTAAGTAGGTCTATATTATTTGAATAATTTTTTTGTCCAAAGTCAGTAACTTTATTCAAGGTTATTTTCTTTCATGCCCAAAAGTTTTAATTTATGTTTAGCCTATTTTAAAACTTTTCCCTTTTTTAAGCTAAAATATGTCACAAAAAGTCAAATATTTCAAGTGACCATGCCTAGTTTGCTATTAGTCTGCTTGCCAAATAAAAAAAAGTCTGTAAATGTCCTTCATTTTCTTGTTGTCCTAAATATGCAAATGTTTACTTTTCAAATGTAGTGACACTTGGGTTGTTTTTTAGGAATGATCAAGGTTCCCTATGGCCCTTTGAAAATCATGAAGCAACATGAAAAATGTTTCTGTACTTTCCCTTTTTATGTAACAGAGCAATTGAAACATCGCATGTCTTCCCCTAAAAAAGGTGGGGAGAATGCGAAAAATTAGCAGCTTTGAAAAAAAAAAAGAGAAAACTTAAAACAATACTGTGTTATTTTTTGTCGATTTTAAAAAGCAAACTCATGCAATCCAAACCCTGGGGTCGTTTTTGCACTTAATAATGAGGTGAATCTGTTCCACCATGAAAATCTTGGTCCCATAATGTTCATCTGTGTCGCCCGACATGTTTATTGTTGACAGTTCAGAGGAGATCAGGGTAACGTTTGGACATGAACCTTTTTTATGTAGAAAGAAAACAAAGTAAAGAAATTTTTTTAAAAGATGCTTACAGAAAGTCAATTTTTTTTCATCTTAAAACGATTCCAGTAAATTAAAGTTAAAAAAAAAAAAAGGATTCAAATAAAAAAGGAAAATAGTAGCTTAAAAATTTGGAATGCAGAATTATAAAAGTTTCAACCAAACCCGGAATCGTTTCTAACCCGTTTTGATTTCTTTTTTGGTTTTTGTCACGTTTCCCTAGCGATCCCATTTAAATTTGCTTCTGAACCCCCCAGCGTTGTTTTTAATATCAGCTTCAGCTTTTGAGGTCAAAGCATCAACAAAATGAAACATTTTGTTAATACCCAAAATGTATTTAAAATAGTAAACTAAAAATGTCTATTATATATATACATCTTTCGGCTCTCCTCCTCCCCCTTTTTAAGTCTTAGTGAGGGGGGGGTGAGAGATTTTGCAACTTTTTTACTTTGTTTGAAACCTAATTTTCCCATTTTCAGTTTTGGTCAAATGCAGTATAAAATTTTGTTTCAAATGTTGGTTTCTCGAGTTTCACTTTGTCCCATTTCGAACTTGAGAATTTATCAACTTTTTTTTTTTTTTTTTTTTTTTTAATAAATTTTGGGTTTATCATCTGGTTTTAGCTCAAAAAAACAAGAATTCTTTGCATGGGAAAGAAATCATGAGGCCCCTCAATATTTGTTCTTAGCTGTATAATGTTGTAACTCATTTTAATTCAATTTCAGAAATACTTTATTAGTCTCCAAGTGATTAATAAACAAATTTGGCCCAAATTGTTCTATTTATTTATTTTTATTTTGCGCATTTGCGAAGTTAATTTAGACTCCAAGGTAACTGCAGACCACTCCGCGCTCACTTGAATTTAAACTATTTAGTTGTTCAATCATAAGTCCGGACTTTGTGAGCACTGAGAGGCTCGCAGCCATGGAGTTCCTAAAAACCTGTCATACTTCTGTGAATAAATTATCAAAAATAAAGAACAAAGGAAAAAAAAAAATGGATAAACAAATGTTAGTGACAATGAACCCACATGTATGACAGACGGATTCAACATTTAGATGAACACAGACACAGACACATGGACAGACATTTAGACAAACATTTAGACAGACATATGCCGGCATTTAACATTCATACTTTTATACATCATATATACATTTTGATCCCCATTTGTGTGTCTGTTCCTTGTTTCCGTGTGTGCGTTCGTGTGTTGTATGTTTGTGTGCTATGCATGTGTATGTGTTCGTGTGTGGGTGCTGTGTATCACACAAGCACACTCTCTTCGTTATACGCTGGTGGAAAGCAAGACACGGCGTGTGTGCAGGCGCACACACACACACAACTTGCAACCGGAAATTCCATTCATCGAGGCTAGAGAGAGCTCTCTTTTTTTCTTCAAGTCGGTTTCTACCAGAAACTCCTTCCCTATTTAAAGTATGCGTTCATTCTAATCAAGTTTGAACAATTTCCTTTAGATCTATCCCTCAAGAGTGAACAAAAATTCAAGCAGTAATTTTAACCAGTAACACATCTATATCTACATTTGATTTGGGCATAACTCAACACTTAATTCATAGGAACCATAAAACAAGTCATAGCAAAGCTTCTGGTGCGCACCACAAAAGCTCATTTGTTGTTTTAACACAGCAAATGAAACTTGGAAAACATTTAAGGTAATCAAAATCAAAACATGCAGTTTTCGTCTCTCATCACATGCAGCTCGCTTCAGTGGCCACACTCATACAGATTTCAGTCTGATATCGCATACAACTCACATAATTGCAAAACACCATCGTTCATACATCATTCGGAGATTCACCCATTCATCTATCTACCATACGCTGCGGATCCAGGCCTTTTATTCTTACATCTCATCCACACTTTTTCATCCCCCCCGGATCAGATCAGTGGGGATCTGATCACATGATTTTCTAACTAATAAATTGAGACTGTGTGCAATACAATTTCAGAGTCGAATTTGGACCTGTCTAGTGGATCCAATCATGTTTGGTGCTGCGTTGGTCACAAGACATTTTACTTTGTTGGTTATGGCCCTGTCCTCCTCATGGCCCTTTTGACTTGAGCCAAATTATCAACACTGTGACTTTGTGCAAAGTATTGCACTCCCAACACAGATGTACACAACTGCAAACTCTCATTAATGTAGTGAGAGCCAAGTAAGCCTTCATGTTCACAGATGTCCACGTGTCAGCTGTTATACTCACGGCCACATCTTGCTGTACTTCCATTTTCACTCGTTCCCTTTCCTCCTCATACTTTTTGTCCACCATTTGTTTGATGGTCTTAAAATTACACCAAGTCAAACCAAAAGCAAATAAATACATTTAAATGAAAGATTAAATAAATTGAATATATCAACTACTACTTTAGATAATTTCTACACAAACCTTTCTGGTTGGCAAAACATATGAGGACTGAAGGACCTGAACCAGTTCCCTGAACCCTTCACTCTCCACAATACCGAGGGGCTGGCAGTCCTTCAGGATAAAATTCAGCAGAGCCACATCCAGCATCTGCTTCCTGGAAGCCTGATGGTTAAAAATGAGATAAAGAATAAATTAACAGGGATTATTTATCAATAAACCAACTGTTAGTAAGTTGCAGAATGGCTGTGTACCTGAGTTTATCCTGGGTGTATCTGAGAATTCTTTCTCATGTCTGGCCCTATCATGCCTCAGCATTGAGGAGGTGCTTTTGTTTAAATAAGAAAGTTCTGTCGAACAAATGCAACATTTAACCTGCAGAAAATAATATGAACAGTAAACAAGGTGTCACATTTGTCCGGGCTACCGCACCCTGTTGGCGGTCAGACGCCTCGGAGCTCCTCCGATACTTGGTCCCCATGAAGCGATCACACACTCTATCTAAAGACTCTTAAAGGAACGACTCTTAACCAGTTTCTAACTTTTAGCTCCTTTAATCTAAATTAAGGCAGAGGAATGATTACAGAGATCAGCGCTGAGGCTCCCGTCTCGGACCGTCGCTTCTGTGTAAGGATGACGAAGAGCCTCGATAGAAGGTCACATGTAGTTTTATATCTGGCACTCAAATGCAATGGATGTGCCCTCCCACAGTGATTATCAGTAGACTATGTGTCACCATTGTGGTGTCTATCTGTTAGATTGTGTAGTAGCGGGTGTCCATCCTTAATCTAAGTGTGCTGTAGCTTTCTAATCAAACCAGTTATACCGGTTGCTCCACTATCTACCCAAGTGCCCCAGCCTCAGGTCATTTATGACAAACCTTGGACCATTTATCCTTATAATGTGTGTCAATGAGCATTCTTATCCTATTCTAACAAAAGGGAAACATTAGAACTTATTTTTTATATCACTATAGTATAAATAGGAAAAACAGCTATGAGCATATTAATAAAGGTTATTCCTAACAGTAGCTTCTGAAAGATGGAATTCGCGTTAAAAAGACGTTTTTCATCAGAGATTATTGGAAGTATAAAAGCTAATAGTGCATATAGTAATCCTGATTTAATTCCAGCTTGCCGTACCTTGTTTGAAAGGTTAGTATCTCCACTTTCTAGATAGAGTGTGTGATCGCTTCATGGGGACCAAGTACCGGAGGAGCTCCTAGGCGTCTGACCGTCAACAGGGTGCGGTAGCTCGGACATAAGCTAACCGTTTAAACTGCTTTACAGAAGTCTGACTTTAGCAAACATTTCACGGCACATTTAATGGCACCCCACCTTATTCGGGTCAGTGTGCAAATGCATGTCTTTGAAGCACCCCTACATTTGTGTTGTAGTTAACAGCTTTTCAATATTTGCAATAAAGTCTTACCTCTTACTGAACTCCACCCTTCTCCACTTTGGCCTTCAGAGATAGATGTGCCTCTGAAGAGCTCTGTTCTGCCATTTCTCCAGGACAAACTTTAGATTGAAACCAAACAATTTAAATACATTTTTGTTTATTTGAAAAGATATCAATCCAATTCAATTTATCTATTGTAAATAGACCAATATCTTTCAACGGTATCTCTTCATGAATTGAGTTGCTGCATTTTACTAACTATTCTGTTTTTGTCAGCCAGGATTCTCAGCAGAACAACAAGTTTAAGCTTGATTTGCTTGATTTCAATATAATAGGCCTATTATCTGCCTATGGTCTGACATATGATATTACATATTGTCTCTTTCCTGCCTCCTGCTGGACAAATGATTAATTGCGTTTATGACAGAATTCATAATAAAGTGTGATCAAAAATGAGAAAACAGTGCATGCAAACCATGCTTTCTCAGAGCAATTCTGTATATCAGTTTTTTCTCAAGGTTAAGGGGTTGAGGGAGCATAAACCAGGGGATTCACACTTCGATCACCTCATTAGAAGTGCACACAAGGCATCAAAAGGACATGCCGCACTGACGATGATGCCGTTGAGCTGCAATATGAAGACATGAATGCACTCTCCTCAATTCATGCTTTTTGAGAGACTAACATTACAAAATGCACAATGATTTTATTTCTCAAGTCAAAACATATCAAAGGAAGAGATTAAAGTGTTCAGGAATGCGATGGAAGAAGCCCAGATTCCCGAAGGGCAAAGCAAACCCACCGGTGAACCGCAGCCACGCCGCTGCTGCTAGTCTCCAACATATATGCGACGGTGGTGTACAAATGTGTTGATGCAATTCCCGAGTCAACCTCAACCTCCTGGAGAGCCAGCCTCCAACCCTCAACTTAATGGAGAGCCAGCCTCCACCCCTCAACCTGCTGGAGAGCCAGCCTCCACCCCTCAACCTGCTGGAGAGCCAGCCTCCCACCCTCAACCTAATGGAGAGCCAGCCTCCACCCCTCAACCTGCTGGGGAGCCAGCCTCCACCCCTCAACCTGCTGGAGAGCCAGCCTCCACCCCTCAACCTGCTGGGAATCATCCTCCCCCCCTCAACCTGCTGAGGAGCCAGCCTCCACCCTTCAAGGTGTTGAAGCTGCTACGGATCCTGCTGTGCCACCATTTTCAGGCTCTACAAAAGTAGAGCAGGGTATGTTTTTGGACAATTTTCTGTGTAAATATAATATACATGTGTATTGTAAGAGTTTCACATCCAAAATCTCAAATTCTTTCCTATTTTATTTTAGATATCCGGAAAGCCTGGGATGGCACGACAGCGGCTGTTCTTCTTTCTATAATTGGGCCTTATAAACTGTTTTACTTTGATATTTTCAGAACAGCACCAGGAAGGGAACTCGAAAGCAAGGTTTGTCTAACAATCCCCAATTTAGAAATGTCACTGCACTGGATGGGTATTCTTACAATAATATGATTGTGCAGGTTAACAAGCAAAGATCTGTCTTTTTAGCTGATCAATGCCTACATGAAATTTTTGGAGAGAAAATAAAATACATCCTCAGCAGAGAAAGTGGACTTTTTCTGGACTCACTTGGGGAAAGTAGTCAGAAGTTGAAGAGATGTCAAGAAATATGTCTCAGTTTGGTGATTTGTTTATATTCATAACAAAGCTTTATTACGTTTGGGTAGTTGAGGATGAAATAATTTGAAATAATCAGTAGCTCTACATCAGACAAACCTAGAGGAGTTTATTTTTCAATATTTTCGATGACTAAGCATGCCTTTTTAAGTGTGGATGCAGGCTGTCCGTGGTACAATGTGTCACATTGTAATCGCTGTGATATACAGCCTTTTTATTCTATAAAATGACTTTTAGTTGCAAACATCAAACTCATAAATGGCACATACAGGGGTTGGACAATGAAACTGAAACACCTGTCATTTTAGTGTGGGAGGTTTCATGGCTAAATTGGACCAGCCTGGTAGCCAGTCTTCATTGATTGCACATTGCACCAGTAAGAGCAGAGTGTGAAGGATCAATTAGCAGGGTAAGAGCACAGTTTTGCTCAAATATGAAATGCACACAACACATTAATGGGCTACATACCAGAGTTCAAAAGAGGACAAATTGTTGGTGCACGTTTTGCTGGCGCATCTGTGACCAAGACAGCAAGTCTTTGTGATGTATCAAGATGCCACACGGTATCCAGGGGTAATGTCAGCATACCACCAAGAAGGACGAACCACATCCAAACAGGATTAACTGTGGACGCAAGAGAAGCTGTCTGAAAGGGATGTTCGAAGTGCTAACCCGGATTGTATCCAAAAAACATAAACCCACGGCTGCTGCCCAAATCATGGCAGAATTAAATGTGCACCTCAACTCTCCTGTTTTCCACCAGAACTGTCCGTCGGGACTCCACAGGTCAATATACACAGCCGGCTGCTATAGCCAAACCTTTGGTCACTCATGCCAATGCAACGTCGGTTTCAGTGGTGCAAGGATCGCAAATCTTGGGCTGTGGACAATGTGAAACATGTATTGTTCTCTGATGAGTCCACCTTTACTGTTTTCCCCACATCCGGGAGAGTTACGGTGTGGAGAAACCCCAAAGAAGCGTACCACCCAGACCATTGCATGCCCAGAGTGAAGCATGGGGGTGGATCAGTGATGGTTTGGGCTGCCATATCATGGCATTCCCTTGGCCCAATACTTGTGCTAGATGGGTGCGTCACTGCCAAGGACTACCGAACCATTCTTGAGGACCATGTGCATCCAATGGTTCAAACATTGTATCCTGAAGGCGGTGCCGTGTATCAGGATGACAATGCACCAGTACGCACAGCAAAACTGGTGAAAGATTGGTTTGATGAACATGAAAGTGACATTGAACATCTCCCATGGCCTGCACTGTCACCAGATCTAAATATTACTGAGCCACTTTGGGGTGTTTTGGAGGAGCGAGTCAGGAAACGTTTTTCTCCACCAGGATCACGTAGTGACCTGGCCACTATCCTGCAAGAAGAATGGCTTAAAATCCCTCTAACTACTGTGCAGGACTTGTATATGTCATTCCCAAGACGAATTGACACTGTATTGGCCGCATAAGGAGGCCCTACACCATACAAAAAAATGATTGTGGTCTAAAACCAGGTGTTTCAGTTTCATTGTCCAACCCCTGTAATTGTCGTTGAAAACAAATGTGTATCCTTTGCATTATCAGTTTTTTTCCCCTGTCATGCTTTGTATTTCTTTGAGTTGTATCAATAAAAATGTGACGGCAGGATAATTCTATAAATTTAAATTGTCTTTATTTATGTGGCACAAATCCTCCAGGATGAACCATAATGCCAAATTACATAACAAATAGGTCAAATCATATACACAAGTAAATATCTTTGACGTATGCTATTTATTTATTTTTTTTGGTGCGTTAGAAAGGAACGCAAGGAACTTTAGCTAAATATGCTTATTTTTAAAAGTTATTTGTCAAAGCAAGCCTACTGTTCTGCATGAAACAGGCATGTTTCATTTAGATAATTGCTAATACCTTGCTGTTTTTTAGAGCTCTTGTGAAGAAACAGGGCATGAATGTGTCAAGGTGGGAGTGCAACACACTTCCACATCCCCTTCAACCTGACTCCAGCTCTTGCGGCGTGTTTGCCATAAAGGTATTAAAAAATGTACTCTTATATACTGTTTATAGCATAAAGGAGAGTTAGACTAACCTTTATCCTGACTTTGGACCAAAAAATAAATATAAGACTCAGTTCAACTCTCTGGGGTAACTTAGGCTGCAGCCTTTTAAAGTGCAGTTTTATAGATCTTATTACCTTTAGGAAAATGTTGTTTTTCAGAGCACAAATGCCACAAATAAGTCTTTACTAAGAACCTGTAAAGAATTACATGACCAACATATACAACAGATCTAAAATAAAAGTGGGAAGAGATTCCAGCGAAACGGTCCTAAAGGATCTCTGTTCAGTTCAGTTCTTTAGAAATAAGGTTCAGGTTACTACAGCTAAAAGTACTGCAAATCCCTGAGACTACATTAGATATGTTATCTAAAAACGTTATGTTTCTCTTTGAATGTACTGAGAAGAAACGTTCTTTCTGATGTTTCGTTACAGAGTCATGAATAATACTTCTTTAAAATAAAAAAAAAATTCTTGGTATATTCTCTATTACTAACCAAATTTGACCTAATCATCTGCATTTTCTTTACCTGATTTCCCACGTTCTTTTATAACTGTCATCGGACTGTAAAGTTTTGTTTTTTCATATTTTTCCTCCACCATCTTCTTTAATGCCTTGAAGGAAAGGAAATTAATTGAAATTACTGCAATTATTTGTTAGCACTACATTTGATCTTGTTGTATACAAACATAAACCTTTCTAGTAGGGAGAACATAGGTGGGATCCAGCAAATGAACAAGTTCCCTGAACCCCTCGTCTTCCACAACAGTAAAGGGCTGTGAATCCTTTACAATAAGATTGACCACAGCATCATCCAAAACCTGCTTTCTGGAACCTGTATGATGCATGAAAATAAAGCACAATTTAAATAAACCTATAAGATATATGTCATACTCAGGCTGGTGTCTGCGTTTGATTTGAAGTGTGTTTCTTTTCTTTTTCATGAATGGCTCTAAAATGCCTAAGCATTGATGAGGTGTTATTATTGTATACCAGCTCTCTGGCACACAACAAACACTTCACCTGAAATACAAAGATGAAAGTTCATCAATATTGAATTATTGGTAATGATGCAAATAAAATTAGGTAATGTGCTGCAAACACACTTTACACAAACTTTGTTTTGAGCACACATTTCAAGTTACTCCCAGATGGGAGAGGTTTTCCTTTTTTTGTTGGCTCCATTCTTCTCAGATGATCCTATCTCTGCTGACGTGCGACCAAACCACTACAACAACCCACGAAGCAACAAGTGTCATCGCGCTTTTATTTTGAAATTCCACACGCGAAATGAAGCAGTGACGTGTCCACGGAAATGCGAGGCATCGTTTGTCATCGGTCACGTGGTTCACCGGAAAACAACACAAGCATCGAACCTTTTTACTCTGTAAACTCCTCGAAGCTTTGCTTCAAATGTCCCATCTCTAGAGTTTGGATCTTAGCCGAGTTCTAACTACTCAGTAACTGTTAAAGGATCTTTTGAAGAGAAGCTGAACACAAAAGATGTGGAGACAGCAGCTCAAACGGTGGCAGAGAGCAGCAGTGGGGAGAGATTTCCCAAACAGCTAAAGAGGACAAAGAAGATCAGCTGCGTCCTAACATCCTGGAGGCTGGTTTCAACCCTAAAGTTCTGCTGCACAGATTAGGTTTGTATGTTTTCATCTCAGCTACAGTTTAGGAACATTTTAGGTGACTAATGGATAGCTTCTTAAAGCCCAAATGGTTCCCATAGACTTAAAACGTAAACGCTTCGTTACTCGTGGGAACCGACCCACGTCCGCCATTTTGATTGGTTTGTTGTCCTTCATCACCGATACAAGTTTGCTTAGAAACTAATTAATAGGGCTGCAGGATATTAGGGAAACCTGTGATGTGTGATAACAGTGGCTAATAGTGTGATGATGATATGACTTGAGATATATGAACAAATACTTACAGAGCATCAGGAAAGTATTCACAGCGCTTCACATTTTAAGTTACAGCCTCTTTCCAAATTGTATTAATCTCTATCTCCAACATTCTACACATACTCCGTATTTGTTTGTAGAATTTTGATTATTATTATGAATTATTATTATGTATTATGAAGGTGGAGGCTTAGATTATTTTGGTGCTCAACGCCAAGATTACAGTGCATCAAAAATATTTTGTCATAATGAGAGTCAATGGGACCAAATTGGTAACAAATGTAAAGAGTGTTTGCTAAATTCGTAGATCTTGTTCTATTTCATCCCTACTGACCGCCAGAGGCGGAGCTTCAAGCATTGAATGATCATTCTTGCGCATGCGCAGGTCGAGAAATTAATAACAACATGGTCACATGTGACCTACCGGTGGCTCACGTGAGTCTATATAGTCACATGACACCAGGAGCCCAGTCCCTTCCTTCTTCTCGCACGCAGGTTGATGCATGCAGGGTTTGACTTGTGTTTGTTTGTTCCTCTTGCTGCTTGCTGCTGGGAGCCTCGTGATCGTTTGTGGTCGGAGCAGCGGATGGTTCTGCCCTCCAGAGGCTGCGCAAGTTGCCTTTTCTTCCAGGGTTCTGGTAAGTTTGTTCGGCTCGCCGGTAGTGTTTTCTGCTCGTGCTGAGTCTGTTCATTCATTTATATGTTGCTATTCCTTATTGTCTGACTAGCCGGTAGTGTTTTCTGCTCATGCTGAGTCCGTTCATTCATTTATACGTTGCTATTCCTGATTGTTTGTCTAGCCGGTAGCGTTTTCTGCTCGTGCTGAGTCCGTTCATTCATTTATACGCCGACTCTCCAGTGGCGTTTTCTGCTCGTGTTGAGTCTATTTACTTTCTTCAACAGTGGTTGCTGTCCGCTTTGATTTGGCTCGCCGGTGGCGTTTTCTTCTGCTCGTGCTGAGTCCATTTAGTTTTCGGCAGTAGTTGCTGCTCGCTTTTCTTCATTTTCTGTTTGTCTGACTCGCCAGTGGCGCTTTCTGCTCGTGCTGAGTCTTACGGCTTGTAGCTGTAACAGGGTCTTGACAGTGTTTTTTTTTTATGCCCGTTCGACCCCATCTGTCCACTGGGTCATGGACAATCTTTGTTGTGCGTCCTGTTCGGCTCCCCTACAGCCAGAGGACGTCATGACATGTGCCCTCCCTGCCTTGGTGTTGACCATCTCAGGGAGGCGCTTTCAGATCATGCCTGCTCTAATTGCATGCTGTTGTCTGCCCCGAGCGGTGCGGTTTTGCCCCGGCTGTCATCGGTTAGAGCAGCCTCTGTTGACTGGCGGTCTCTGTCCAGCAGGATCCGTTGCCGCTTGTACAGGGTGCGGCCTCCACAAAAACGGGTCTGCTGAGGATGTCCCTTGGTTGGATGAGAATGGGTTTTCTGCGTTCAGCTGGCCATGCCGGATTGATAGATGTGTGACATGGCCACATTCCAAGAGTCAAGTAATGTTAGGTTCAGATTTGGCAGTGAAATGTGAAGAATCAGCGCATGTGCTGCAGGACAGCCAAGTGAAGCTAGGATATAGGAAGAAAGCCGGACCGGACCGAGGAGCACTTTGAATAACTCAAAAACCGTAAGTGGCATCGGGCTGAAACTTGCTGTGGGGGCTCCCAGGGTGCCCCCCCAGGTCCCCTGTGAATTTGGTGTATGTAGCTGACTTCCTTCATATAGCTGCCATTGACTCAATGTAAAGGAGCACTTTGAATAACTCCAGTACGGAAGGTGGCATATGCACCAAACTTGGTGTGTGTACTGCCCCCGGGCCCCCCCAGGTCTCCACCAAGTTTGGTGGCTCCAGCTCACTTCCTTCATATAGCTGCCATTGACTCAATGTAAAGGAGCACTTTGAATAACTCCAGTATGGAAGGTGGCATATGCACCAAACTTGGTGTGTATACTGCCCCCGGGCCCCCCCAGGTCTCCACCAAGTTTGGTGGCTCCAGGTCACTTCCTTCACATAGCTGCCATAGACTCCCATTCATTTTCTGCCAAGTGTGCAGATGACGCAGCAGTCCACCACCAGGTGGCACCCACGCAAGATATGTGTGACATGGCCAGACTCCAGGAGTCAAGTAATTAACATTGCATTCTCTCTGACACATACTCCAGTGACCTTAGGTTTAGTCAAAGCCTCATGGGTAGTTGACAGGTTGATAAGGCTGATCAGGAGCTTATGCTGGGTTGATAGACATGTGACATGAGCACATTTGGAGACTTGTGTGCTCAAGACAGCTTCAGGACAGCAAAGTGAGACTGATTTTGGATGAAATTCTGCTGTGCACTGTCAATAACCAGCTCATGTGCTACAGGACAGCCAAATGAGACTCTTTTCGGTTCAGATTCTGCTGTGAAATGTGAAGAATCAGCACATCTGCTGCAGGACAGCCAAATAAGACTCTTTTCGGTTCAGATTTGGCTGTGAAATGTGAAGAATCAGCGCATGTGCTGCAGGACAGCCAAATGAGACTCTTTTCGGTTCAGATTCTGCTGTGAAATGTGAAGAATCAGCTTATGTGCTGCAGGACAGCCAAATGAGACTGTTTTCGGTTCAGATTCTGCTGTGAAATGTGAAGAATCAGCTTATGTGCTGCAGGACAGCCAAATTAGACTCTTTTCGGATCAGATTTGGTTGTGAAATGTGAAGAATCAGCTTATGTGCTGCAGGACAGCCAAATGAGACTCTTTTCGGTTCAGATTTGGCTGTGAAATGTGAAGAATCAGCGCATGTGCTGCAGGACAGCCAAATGAGACTCTTTTCGGTTCAGATTCTGCTGTGAAATGTGAAGAATCAGCGCATGTGCTGCAGGACAGCAAAATGAGACTCTTTTAGTTTCAGATTCTGTTGTGAAATGTGAAGAATCAGCGCATGTGGTACAGGACAGCCAAATCAGACTCTTTTAGGTTCAGATTCTGCTGTGCACTTTCAAGAATCAGCTTATGTGCTGCAGGACAGCCAAATTAGACTCTTTTCGGTTCAGATTCTGCTGTGCACTTTCAAGAATCAGCGTATGTGCTGCAGGACAGCCAAATGAGACTCTTTTCGGTTCAGATTCTGCTGTGAAATGTGAAGAATCAGCACATCTGCTGCAGGACAGCCAAATAAGACTCTTTTCGGTTCAGATTTGGCTGTGAAATGTGAAGAATCAGCGCATGTGCTGCAGGACAGCCAAATGAGACTCTTTTCGGTTCAGATTCTGCTGTGAAATGTGAAGAATCAGCTTATGTGCTGCAGGACAGCCAAATGAGACTCTTTTCGGTTCAGATTCTGCTGTGAAATGTGAAGAATCAGATTTATGTGCTGCAGGACTGAGACTCTTTTCGGATCAGATTTGCTGTGAAATGTGAAGAATCAGCTTATGTGCTGCAGGACAGCCAAATGAGACTCTTTTCGGTTCAGATTTGGCTGTGAAATGTGAAGAATCAGCGCATGTGCTGCAGGACAGCCAAATGAGACTCTTTTCGGTTCAGATTCTGCTGTGAAATGTGAAGAATCAGCGCATGTGCTGCAGGACAGCAAAATGAGACTCTTTTAGTTTCAGATTCTGTTGTGAAATGTGAAGAATCAGCGCATGTGGTACAGGACAGCCAAATCAGACTCTTTTAGGTTCAGATTCTGCTGTGCACTTTCAAGAATCAGCTTATGTGCTGCAGGACAGCCAAATTAGACTCTTTTCGGTTCAGATTCTGCTGCTGTTGTGAAGAATCAGCGCATGTGCTACGGGGACAGCCAAACAGACTCTTTAGGTTCAGATTCTGCTGTGCACTTTAAAGAACCCTTATGTGCTGCAGGACAGCCAAAATTAGACTCTTTTTGGTTCAGATTTTGCTGTGCACTTTCAAGAATCAGCGATGTGCTTGAGGACAGCCAAATGAGACTCTTTCGGTTTCAGATTCTGCTGTGAAATGTGAAGAATCAGCGCATGTGCTGCAGGACAGCCAAATAAGCCCTTTTTTGGGTTAGATTTTGGCTGTGAAATGTGAAGAATCAGGCATGTGCTGCAGGACAGCCAAATGAGACTCTTTTGGTTTCAGATTCTGCTGTGAAATGTAAAGAATCAGCCTTATGTGCTGCAGGACAGCCAAATGAGATTTTTTTCGGACAGATTTGGCTGTGAAATGTGAGAATCAGCTTATGTGCTGCAGGACACCCAAATGAGACCTTTTGGGTCAGATTTGGCTTTTGAAATGTGAAGAATCAGGCATGTGCTGCAGGACAGCCAAATGAAACTCTTTTCGGTTCAGTTTCGCTGTGAAATGTGAAGAATCAGCGCATGTGCTGCGGCCCAGCAAAATGAGCTCTTTTAGTTTCAGATTCTGTTGTGAAATGTGAAGAATCAGCGCATGTGGTACAGGACAGCCAAATCAGACTCTTTTAGGTTCAGATTCTGCTGTGCACTTTCAAGAATCAGCTTATGTGCTGCAGGACAGCCAAATTAGACTCTTTTCGGTTCAGATTCTGCTGTGCACTTTCAAGAATCAGCGCATGTGCTTCAGGACAGCCAAATAAGACTCTTTTCGGTTCAGATTCTGCTGTGCACTTTCAAGAATCAGCTTATGTGCTGCAGGACAGCCAATTTAGACTCTTTTCGGTTCAGATTCTGCTGTGGACTTTCAAGAATCAGCGCATGTGCTTCAGGACAGCCAAATGAGACTGTTTTCGGTTCAGATTTGGCTGTGAAATGTGAAGAATCATCGCATGTGCTGCAGGACAGCCAAATGAGACTCTTTTCGGTTCAGATTCTGCTGTGAAATGTGAAGAATCAGCGCATGTGCTGCAGGACAACCAAATTAGACTCTTTTCGGTTCAGATTCTGCTGTGGACTTTCAAGAATCAGCCTATGTGCTGCAGGACAGCCAAATGAGACTCTTTTCTGATCAGATTTGGCTGTGAAATGTGAAGAATCAGCTTATGTGCTGCAGGACAGCCAAAATGAGACCTTCTTTTCGGTCAGGATCTGCTGTGAAATGTGAAGAATCAGCGAATGTGCTGCAGGACAACCAAATAGACTTCTTTTCGGTTCCAGATTCTGCTGTTGGACTTTCAAGAATTCACAGTCATGTGCTGCCAGGACAGCCAATAATGAGACTCTTTTCTGATCAGATTTGGGCTGTGAATTGTGGAAGAATCAGCTCTATGTGCTGCAGGACAGCCAAAAAGAGACTCTTTTCGGTTCCAGATTCTGCTGTGCACTTTCAAGAATCAGCTTATGTGCTGCAGGACAGCCAAATGAGACTCTTTTCGGGTTCAGATTCTGCTGTGAACTTTCAAGAATCAGGCTTATGTGCTGTTAGGACAGCAATTTAGACTCTTTTCGGTTTCAGATTCTGCCTGTGGACTTTCAAGAATCAGCTCGATGTGCTGCAGGACAGCCAAGTTTAGACTCTTTTCGGTTCAGATTCTGCTGTGGACTTTCAAGAATCAGCGCCATGTGCTTCAGGACAGCCAAATGAGAACTGGTTTTCTTGGTTCAGATTTGGCTGTGAAATGTGAAGAATCATCGAATGTGATTGCAGGACAGCCAAATGAGACTCTTTTCGGTTCAGATTTTGCTGTGGACTTTCAAGAATCAGCCTAGTTGCTGCAGGACAGCCAAATGAGACTCTTTTCCTGATCAGATTTGGGCTGTGAAATGTGAAGAATCATCGCATGTGCTGCAGGACAGCCAATGAGACTCTTTTTGCGGTTCAGATTCTGCTGTGAAATGTGAAGAAAGATCAGCGCATGTGCTGCCCCCAGGACAACCCAAATTAGACTTTTTTCGGTTCAGATTCTGCTGTGGACTTTCAAGAATCAGCCTATGTGCTGCCAGGACAGCGAATGAGACTCTTTCTGATCAGATTTGGCTTGTGAAATGTGAAGAATCAGCTTATGTGCTGCAGGACAGCCAAATGAGACTGTTTTCAGGTTCAGATTTGGCTGTGAAATGTGAAGAATCATCGCATGTGCTACAGGACAGCCAAATTGAGACTCTTTCGGTTCAGATTTGCTGTGAAATGTGAAGAATCAGCCTTATGTGCTGCAGGACAGCCAAATTAGACTCTTTTCGGGTTCAGATTCTGCTGTGCACTTTCAAGAATCAGCGTATGTGCTGCAGGACAGCCAATGAGACTCTTTCGGTGTCAGATCTGGCTGTGAAATGTGAAGAAATCAGCGCCTTTGATTCAGTACAGCCAAATGAGACTGTTTTCCGGTTCAGACAAAATGGGATAACTTTGGGAGGTGTGTGGATAGCAGGTAGAACTTGGAGTGTCCATGTTTGGAGGGATACTGGACACCCTGGTGAAGTCCCTGTGTCTCTAGCATGTACGGTTGTGGAGATGCTTGTATTTGTGGCAAAAAGGATCAGATAAAAAGGTCAAAATTGGAGATAGGAAGGCGTGATTGATCCAGATGAGGAATGGGTTTTCGCCGTTCAGCTGGCCATGCCGGATTGATAGATGTGTGACATGGCCACATTCCAGAGTCAAGTAATGTAGGGTTCAGATTTGGCAGTGAAATGTGAAGAATCAGCGCATGTGCTGCAGGACAGCCAAGTGAAGCTAGGATATAGGAAAGAAAGCCGGACCGGACGAGGAGCACTTTGAATAACCAAAAAACGTAAGTTGGCATCGGGCTGAAACTTGCTGTGGGGCTCCAGGGTGCCCCCCCAGGTCCCCTGTGAATTTGGTGTATGTAGCTGACCTCCTTCATATAGCTGCCATTGACTCAATGTAAAGGAGCACTTTGAATAACTCCAGTACGGAAGGTTGGCATATGCACCAAACACTTGGTGAGTATACTGCCCCCGGGCCCCCCCAGGTCTCCACCAAGTTTGGTGGCTCTAGCTCACTTCCTTCATATAGCTGCCATTGACTCAATGTAAAGGAGCACTTGAATAACTCCAGTACGGGAAGGTGGCATATGGCACCAAACTGGTGTGTATACTGCCCCCGGGCTCCCCCCCAGGTCCCCACCAATTTTGGTGGCTCCAGGTCACTTTTTACACATAGCTGCCAATTAACTCCCATTCATTTTTCCCAAAAGTGGCAGATGACGCAGCAGTCCACCACCAGGTGGCACCCACCCCAAAGATAGTTTTGGACATGGCCAGACCCCAGGAGTCAAGTAATTAACATTGCATTCTCTCTGGCACATATTTCCAGTGACCTTGGTTTTTAGTCAAAGCCCCCAGGGTAGTTGACAGGTTGATAAGGCTGATCAGGAGTTTTTTTGGGGGTTTGATAGACATGTGACATGAGCACATTTGGAGACTTGTGTGCTCAAGACAGCTTCAGGACAGCAAAGTGAGACTGATTTTGGATAAAATTCTGCTTTGCATTTGGCCAAAACCAGCTCATGTGCTACAGGACAGCCAAAAATGAGACTTTTTTCTGATCAGATTTGGCTTTTGGAAATGTGAAGAAAACCCTTATGTGCTGCGGGGACAGCCAAATGAGACTCTTTTGGGTTTCAGATTTGGCTGTGAAATGTAAAAGAATCATCGCATGTGCTACAGGACAGCCAAATGAGACTCTTTTGGGTTTTCAGATTTGGGCTGTGAAATGTGAAGAATCAGCGCATGTGCTGCGGGGACAGCCAAAAAAAAGACTTTTTCGGTTCAGATTCTGCTGGGGAAATTTCAAAAAATCAGCTTATTTTCCGGGCGGGGACAGCCAATTTAGACCTTTTCGGTTTTCAGTTTTCTGCTGTGGACTTTAAAAGAATCAGCGCATGTGCTTCAGGACAGCCAAATGAGATTTTTTTGGGTTCAGATTTGGCTGTGAAATTGAAAAAAATCATCCGCATGTGCTCCCAGGACAGCCAAAATGAGACTCTTTTCCCCCGGGGTTTTCAGATTTCTGCTGTGAAATGTGAAGAATCAGCGCATGTGCTAAAAGGAAAACCCAAAATGAGACTTTTGGGGGCTCGGATCAGATTTGGCTGTGGACTTTCAAGAATCAGCTTATGTGCTGCAGGACAGCAAATGAGACTCTTTTGGGTTTCAGATTTGGCCCCTGTTAAATTTCAAGAATCAGGGGTATGTGCTGCAGGACACCCCAAATGAGACTCTTGTCGGATCAGTTTTTGGCTTTTGGACTTTCAAGAATCAGCTTATGGGGTTGCAGGACAGCCAAAATTTAGACTTTTTCGGTTCAGATTTGGCTGTTCACTTTCAAGAATCAGCGTATGTGCTTCGCAGGACAGCCAAATGAGACTCTTTTCGGTTCAGATCTGGCAGTGAAATGTGAAGAATCAGCGCTTTTATGTGCTGCAGGACAGCCAAAATGAGACTTATGGTGTGTGTTTGGGCTTCCAGCTTCGTGTAGGAGGGGGTTGTTCTGGACACATGTGGGTACCGTTGGAAAGGGCAGACTGAGACGAAGAGAATGAGCCAATCCATGTCTTCCCAAACCACTCCTTTTCCCCCCAGAAAAAATGTCCTAAAAGTGTGAGCAGGTTCGTTTGGCAGGGAAAAAGAGTCTTATTAAGGCACCATCTTGATGGAGTATGTTTGGGTTTTCCAGCTTCGTGTAGGAGAGGTTTTTTCTGGACATGCGTTGGGTACCGTTGGGAAAAGGGCAGACTGAGACGAAGAGAATGAGCCCATGCGCGTCATTGTAGCTTCACCCACGAGCCGTAATGACCCCCTGAATCTGTGGAAACGTTTTTGGGGGCTGCTGTCGGGGCTGTGGTTAGCGTAGGAGGCTGACAATGGAAGGGCTTCCTGCTCTATTTTGTGCTCAGCAGGCCCTGTACCCTGTCCAGTCTCTATGTGGTTGGGGGCAGTAAGTTACTAGGCTCCACAACTGCTTTGGCTCTTTCCCCGGGGGGGTGGTTGGCATGCCCCGTGAGTGTGGCGCTTCCAGCTGGCACCCCTCCTGGTGGGGCTGCCCCCGGGTGCATTCATTAGAGCTTGGACTTTTCCCCCCTATACTCCTGTGACCTTAGGGCCGGAAAAGCCTCATGGGCAGGTGATGTATGGAGTTGTGGGGTTGAGAAAGAGGGTTGTAGGTGCATGTTGACATGATTTGGACCTTTGGTGACCTTTTGCTCATAACTCTGGATGTGAGTGTCTTAGAGACTTGAAAGCAGCACCATTGGATTCCCCTGGAAGAGCTCTGTAATGTATGCGAAAAGGAGGGTTGCCAGCTGCTGGCTTTGGCAGTCTGGATTTGGCTTTGACAAAGGGGGTCTTGGGGGCAGCAGGCCGGAGGGGGCCTTTTGATGGACAGGGCCCGGGGTTTGGGAAAATTTTGAGCCATTTGTCGCCCCCGGATGGCGAGTGAGGTAGCTACGGAAAGGCCTCGATGCCCTGAGGGGACATGCGCAGGAATGGTGACTGTGAGCGTTTCCCGCTTTGGGCTAGAAGGCCTCAAAGTCTTGGGGTTTTGAGTGTCTTTTTAAATTTTTGATTTTGGCAGGAGTAGGTGCTACAGCTATAAAATGTTTTAAAATTTGGCTAGCGCAGATCAGCACGGATCACGTACATTTTTTGGCATGTCCCCATAGGCCTTTTGGGGAACATGTAAATTTGGGCGGTACCTTGCCTCTCTGAACGTGCTAGGCTCACGGCAGGCGGGCCATTGTGTTCAGAGGGCCCGGGGCACATTGATAGACACCCGGCGTGACCTGCTTTGGGGAGTCATAATCTTTACAGCTGAAAAACTGGTCAAAGGTGTGGGCTTAGGTGCTTCAGAACAGCCAATTGAAGCTAGGCGAGGCTAGGGTTCGAGTAGTTTAGAGGGGTAATAGCCCAACGGGGGAATCAGATAGCATGGGGATAAAAACTCTAGAAAGGGGGTGTGTTTGAGCAGGTCGAAAACGCTTGGATTCTGACTGCCACATACTCCGGTGACCTTAGGGTTTAGTAAAAGGCCTCATGCTCATGGGTAGTTGGACAGGTTGATAAGGCTGATCAGAAGCCTTTTCCGGGGGGGATAGACATGTGACACGAAACACATTAGGAGACTTGTGTGCTCAAGACAGCTTCAGGACAGCAAAGTGAGACTGATTTTTTGGATGAAATTCTGCCGTGCACTGTCAATAACCCAGCTCATGTGCTACAGGACAGCCAAAAATGAGACCTTTTTTTGGGTTCAGATTTGGGGGCTGTGAAATGTGAAGAATCAGCGCATGTGCTGCAGGACAGCCAAAATTGAGACTCTTTTCGGTTCAGATTTGGCTGTGAAAAATGTGAAAAAATCATCGCATGTGCTACCAGGACAGCCAAAATGAGACCTTTTTTGGTTCAGATTTGGCTTTGAAATGTGAAAAAAATCAGCGCATGTGCTGCAGGACAGCCAAAAATAAGACTCTTTTCGGTTCAGATTCTGCTGTGAAATGTGAAAAAATCAGCACATCTGCTGCCAGGACAGCCCCAAAGAGACTTTTTTTCGGGTTCAGATTTGGCTGTGAAATGTGAAGAATCAGGCCCCTTGCTGCAGGACAGCCCAAAATAAGACTCTTTTCGGTTCAGATTCTGCTGTGCCCCTTTTAAGGAATCAGCTTATGTGCTGCAGGACAGCCCAAATTTTGAACTTTTTCGGTTCAGATTTTGCTGTGGACTTTCAAGAATCAGCGCATGTGCTTCAGGACAGCCAAATGAGACTGTTTTCGGTTCAGAATTGGCTGTGAAAATGTGAAGAATCAGCGCCTTTGATTCAGTACAGCCAAAAAGAACTGTTTTCGGTTCAGACAAAATGGGGAAAATTTGGGGGGGTGTGTGATAGCAGGTAGAAACTTGGTGTCCATTTTTTGGGGGGGATACTGGACACCCTTGGTGAAGTCCCTGTGTCTCTAGCATGTACGGTTGGGGATGCTTTTTTTGTATTGGTTTTGGGAAAAAAAGGATCAGATAAAAAGGTCAAAATTTGGAGATAGGAAGGCGTGATCCAGATGAGAATGGGTTTTCTGCGTTCAGCTGGCCCATGCCCCGGATTGATAGATGTGTGACATGGCCACATTCCAAGAGTCAAGTAATGTTAGGTTCAGATTTGGCAGTGAAAATGTGAAGAATCAGCGCATGTGCTGCAGGACAGCCAAGTGAAGCTAGGATATAGGGAAAAAAGCCGGACCAGACCGAGGAGCACTTTGAATAACTCAAAAAACGTAAGTGGCATCGGGCTTTAAACTTGCTGTGGGGGGCTCCCAGGGTGCCCCCCCCGGTCCCCCTGTGAATTTGGTGTATGTAGCTGACTTCCTTCATATAGCTGCCATTGACTCAATGTAAAGGAGCACTTTGAAAAACTCCAGTACGGAAGGTGGCAAAAATTATGCACCCCCAAACCCCTTTGTGTGTACGCCCCCCCCGGGCCCCCCCCAGGTCTCCCCCAAGTTTGGTGGCTCCAGCCCCATTCCTTCATATAGCTGCCATTGACTCAATGTAAAAGGAGCACTTTGAATAACTCCAGTACGGAAGGTGGCATATGCACCAAACTTGGTGTGTATACTGCCCCCGGGGCCCCCCCGGTCTCCCCCCAAGTTTTGTGGCTCCCCAGGTCACTTCCCTTCACATAGCTGCCATAGACTCCCATTCATTTTTCGCCAAGTGTGCAGATGACGCAGCAGTCCACCACCAGGTGGCACCCAACGCAAGATATGTGTGACATGGCCAGACTCCAGGAGTCAAGTAATTAACATTGCATTCTCTCTGACACATACTCCAGTGACCTTAGGTTTAGTAAAAAGCCTCATTGGGTATTTTGACAGGGTTGAAAAAGGCTGATCAGGAGCTTATGCCGGGGTTGATAGACATGTGACATGAGCACATTTGGGGGATTTGGTGTGCTCAAGACAGCTTCAGGACAGCAAAGTGAGACTGATTTTGGATGAAATTCTGCTGTGCACTGTCAAAACCAGCTCATGTGCTACAGGACAGCCAAATGAGACTTTTTTGGGTTTTAAAAGTTTTGGGGCTGTGAAATGTGAAGAATCAGCCCCATGTGCTGCAGGACAGCCAAATAAGACTCTTTTCGGTTCAGATTTGCTGTGCACTTTCAAAAATCAGCCCTTTATGTGCTGACAGGACACCCCAATTTAAAACCCCTTTTGGGTTTTCAGATTCGTCTGTGGATTTTTAAAGAATCAGCGCTTTGTGTTTTCAGGACAGCCAAATGGACTCTTTTGGGGTTCAGATTTGGCTGTGGAAATGTGAAGAATCATCGATGTGCTGCAGGACAGCCAAATGAGACTTTTTTCGGTTCAGATCTGGCTGGGGGAAATGTAAAAGGAATCAGCGCCTGTGATTCAGGACAGCCAAATGAGACTTTTTTTCGGTTCAGATTTGCTGTGAAATTGAAGAATCAGCGCATGTGCTGCAGGACAACAAATTAGACTCTTTTCGGTTCAGATTCTGCTGTGTGTGGACTTTCAAGAATCAGCCTAATGTGCTGCAGGACAGCCAAATGAGACTCTTTCTGATCAGATGTGGCTGTGAAATGTGAAGAATCAGCCATTATGTGCTGCAGGACAGCCAAATAGACTCTTTTCGGTTCAGATTATGCTGTGAAATGTGAGAATCAGCGCATGTGCTGTCAGGACAACCAAATTGTAGACTCTTTTCGGTCAGATTTCTGCTGGGGGACTTTCAAGAATCAGCCTATGTGCTGCAGGACAGCCAAATGAGACTCTTTTCTGATCAGATTTGGCGTGAAAGTGCAGAAGAATCAGCTTATGTGCCTGCAGGACAGCCAAATGAGACTCTTTTCGGTTCAGATTCTGCTGTTGCACTTTCAAGAATTCAGCTATGTGCTGCAGGACAGCCAAGATAGACTCTTTTCGTCAGATTCTGCTGTGCACTTTCAAGAATCAGCTTATGTGCATGCCTAGGACAGCAATTTAGACTTTTCGGTTCAGATTCTGCTTGTGGACTTTCAAGAATCCGCTTATGTGCTGACAGGACAGCCAATTTAGACTCTTTCGGTTCAGATCTGCTGTGGACTTTCAAGAATCAGCGCATGTTGGCTCAGGACAGCCAAAGAGACTGTTTTCGGGTCAGATTTGCTGTGGAAATGTGAAGAAATATCGAATTGTGCTGCAGGACAGCAAATGAGACCTCTTTTCGCGTTCAGATTTGCTGGGAACTTTCAGAATCAAGCCTATGTGCTGCAGGACAGGCCAAATGAGGACTCTTTTTGATCAGATTTGGCTGGGAAATGTTGAAGATCATCGCATGTGCTGCAGGACAGCCAAATGAGACTTTTTCGGTTCAGATTCTGATGGACTTCAAAGAATCAGCCTATGTGCTGCAGGACAGCCAAATGCAGACCTTTTCTGATCAAGATTTGGCTGTGAAATGTGAAGAATCATCGCATGTGCTGCCCCCCAGGACAGCCAAGATGAGACTCTTTTCGGTTCAGATTCTGCTTGTGAAATGTGAAGAATCAGCGCATGTGCTGCAGGGACAACCAAATAGACTCTTTTCGGGTTCAGATCTGCTGTGGGAACTTTCAAGAATCAGCCTATGTGCTGCAGGACAGCCAAATGAGACTCTTTTCTGATCAGATTTGGCTGTGAAATGTGAAGAATCAGCTTATGTGCTGCAGGACAGCCAAATGAGGACTTTTCGGTTCAGATTGGCTGTGAAATGTGAAGAATCATCGCATGTGCTACAGGACAGGCCAAAGAGACTCTTTTCGCGTTCAGATTTGGCTGTGAATTGAATGTGAAAGAATCAGCTTATGTGCTGCAGGACAGCCAAATTAGACTCTTTTCGGGTTCAGATTCTGCTGTGCACTTTCAAGAATCAGGATGTGCTTGCAGGACAGCCAAATGAGACTCTTTTCGGTTCAGATCTGGCTGTGAAATGTGAAGAATCAGCGCCTTTGTGATTCAGTACAGCCAAATGAGACTGTTTTCGCGTTCAGACAAAATGGGGATGGATAACTTTGGAGGGTGTGTGATAGCAGGTAGAAATTGGTGTCCATGTTTGGAGGGATACTGGACACCCTGGTGAAGTCCCTGTGTCTCTAGCATGTTACGGCTCGTTGTGGAGATGCTTGTATTGTGGCAAAAAGGATCAGATAAAAGGTCAAAATTGGAGATAGGAAGGCGTGATCCAGATGAGAATGGGTTTTCTGCGTTCAGCTTGGCCATGCAGATTGATAGATGTGTGACATGGCCACATTCCAAGAGTCAAGTAATGTTAGGTTCAGATTTGTGGCAGTGAAATGTGAAGAATCAGCGCATGTGCTGCAGGACAGCCAATGAAGCTAGGATATAGGGAAGGAAAGCCGGACCGGACCGAGGAGCACTTTGAATAACTCTTCAAAAACCGTAAGGGGCATCGGGGCTGAAACTTGCTGTGGGGCTCCCAGGGTGCCCCCCAGTTCCCTGTGAATTTGGTGTATGTAGCTGAACTCCTTTCATATAGCTGCCATTGACTCAATGTAAAGGAGCACTTTGAATTAACTCCAGTACGGAAGGTGGCATATGCACCAAACTGGTGAGTATACTGCCCCCGGGCCCCCCAGGTCTCCACCAAGTTGGTGGCTCTAGCTCACTTCCTTCATATAGCTGCCATTGACTCAATGTAAAGGAGCACTTTGAATAACTCCAGTACGGAAGGTGGCATATGCCAACCAAACTGGTGTGTTATACTGCCCCCGGCCCCCCACCAGGTCTCCACCAAGTTTGGTGGCTCCAGGTCACTTCCTCACATAGCTGCCATAGACTCCATTCATTTTCTGCCAAGTGTGCAGATGACGCAGCAGTCCACCACCAGTGGCACCCACGCAAGATATGTGTGACATGGCCAGACTCCAGGAGTCAAGTAATTAACATTGCATTCTCTCGGCACATACTCAGGTGACCTTAGTTTAGTCAAAAGCCTCATGGGTAGTTGACAGGTTGATAAGGCTGATTTTTTTTTTTTCCAGGGGGGGGGGAAAAAAAAGGGGGCAGGAGCTTATGCTGGGGTTGATAGACATGTGACATGAGCACATTTGGAGAAATTGTGTGCTCAAGACAGCTTCAGGACAGCAAAGTGAGACTGATTTTGGATGAAATTCTGCTGTGCACTGTCCAATAACCAGCTAATGTGCTACAGGACAGCCAAAAATGAGACTCTTTTCTGATCAGATTTGGCTGTTCGGGCCCTCTGTGAAATTTTGAAGGAATCAGCGCTTTGTGCTGCAGGACAGCCAAATGAGACTCTTTTCGGTTCAGATTTTTGTGTGAAATGTGAAAAAATAAAAAGGCAGGGCCCGGGCAGGACAGCAAAATGAGACTTTTTTTTTTATTTTTTAAAGGATTCTGTTGTGAAATTTTGAAGAATCAGCGCATGGGTACAGGACAGCCAAACAAAACCCTCTTTTGGGTTTCGATTCTGCCTTTTGCATTTCAAGAATCAGCTTATGTGCTGCAGGACAGCCAAATTTTAGACTCTTTTGGGTTTTCAGATTCTGCTGTGAAATTTCAAAAGCCGGCGGTGCTTCAGGGCACAGCCCAAAAAGGGGACTCTTTGGGTTCAGATTTTGCTGTGCATTTTTAAAAAATCAGCTTATGTGCTGCAGGACAGCCAAATTTAGACTTTTTTGGGTTTTCAGATTTCGCTGTTGTGGACTTTCAAGAATCAGGGGCAGTGTTTCGGGGGACAAAAAAAAATGGGGGATGTTTTGGGTTTTCAGATTTGGTGTGAAATGTGAAGAATCATCGCATGTGCTGCAGGACAGCCAAATGAGACTCTTTTGGGTTTTTCAGTTTTGGTCTGTGAAATGTGAAGAATCAGCGCATGTGCTGCAGGAAAAAACCAAATTAGCCCTTTTTTTGGGTTTTCAGATTCTCTTTTGGGACTTTAAAGAATCAGCCTATGTGCTCCCAGGACAGCCAAAAATGAGATTTTTTTTCTGATCAGTTTGGGCTGTGAAATTGAAAAAAATCAGCTTATGTGCTGCAGGGAAGCCAAATGAGGACTCTTTTCGGTTCAGATTCTGTCTGTGAAATGTGAAAAAAATTCAGCGCATGTGCTGCAGGGGAAAAACCAAAAAATTAGGACTTTTTTCGGTTCAGATTCTGCTGTGGACTTTCAAGAATCAGCCTATTTTGTGCTGCAGGACACCCCAAATGAGACTTTTTTTCTGATCAGATTTGGCTGTGAAATGTGAAGAATCAGCTTATGTGCTGCAGGACAGCCAAAATTTGGGGACTCTTTTCGGTTCAGATTTTGCTTTTTGGCACTTTCAAAAATCAGCTTTTGTGCAGGACAACCCAAATGAGACTTTTTTGGGTTCAGATTTGCTGTGCCCCTTTCAAAAAATTCAGCTTATGTGCTTTTAGGACAGCCAAAATTTAGACTTTTTTCGGTTCAGATTCGGCTGTGGACTTTCAAGAATCAGTTTTTTTTTATGTGCTGCAGGACAGCCAAATTTGAGACTTTTTCTTTTTCAGATTCTGCTGTGGACTTTAAAGGAAATCAGCGCTTTGTGCTTGGGGACAGCCAAATGAGACTTTTTTTTGGGGTTTCAGATTTGGTTTGTGAAATGTGAAAAAAAGGAATCTTTGGGAATTTTGCTGCAGGACACCCAAAAATGGAGACTTTTTTCGGTTCAGATTCTGCTGTGGATTTTCAAGAATCAGCCTATGTGCTGGCCAGGACAGCCAAATGAGACTTTTCTGATCAGATTTTGGGGCTGTGAAATGTGAAGAAAAAAAAAATTCATCGCTGTGCTGCAGGACAGCCAAAAAGGGGGACTTTTTTTGGGTTTCAGATTCTGCTGTGGACTTCAAAAAATTTCAGTGGGTGTTTTGCGGGACAGAAAAAACAAAATGAGGGCTTTTTCTGATCAGATTTGGCTGTGAAATGTGAAAAAATCATGCATGTGCTGCGGGGACAGCCAAAATGAGACTCTTTTGGGTTTCAAAATTCTGCTGGGGAAAATGTTGAAGAATCAGCGCATGTGCTGCGGGGAAAACCCAAAAAATTGAGACTCTTTTGGGGTTTCAGATTCTGCTGGGGGATTTAAAGAATCACCCTTATGTGCTGCAGGACAGCCAAATGAGACTCTTTTCTGATCAGATTTTGGGCTGTGAAATGTGAAGAATCAGCTTCTTATGTGCTGCAGGACAGCCAAATGAAGACTGTTTTCGGTTGTCAGATTGGCTGTGAAATGTGAAGAATCATCGCATGTGCTTACAGGACAGCCAAATGAGACTCTTTTCGGTTCAGAGAATTTGGCTGTGAAATGTGAAGAATCGCCTTCATGTGCTGCAGGACAGCCAAATTAGACTCTTTTGCGGGTTTCAGATTCTGCTGTGCACTTTCAAGAATCAGCGTATGTGCTGCAGGACAGCCCAAATGAGACTCCTTTTCGGTTCAGAATTGGGCTGTGAAATGTGAAGAATCAGAGGCCTTTGGATTCAGTACAGCCAAATGAGACTGTTTTCGGTTCAGACAAAATGGGGATAAACTTTGGGAGGGTGTGTGATAGCAGGTAGAAACTTGGTGTCCATGTTTGGAGGGATACTGGACACCCCTGGTGAAGTCCCTGTGTCTCTAGCATGTACGGTTGGTGGAGATGCTTGTATTTGTGGCAAAAAGGATCAGATAAAAAGGTCAAAAAATTGGAGATAGGAAGGCGTGATCCAGATGAGAATGGGTTTCTGCGTTCAGGCTGGCCATGCCGGGATTGATAGATTGGTGACATGGCCCACATTCCAAGAGTCAAGTAATGTTAGGTTTCAGATTTTTTTGTTTGGCAGTGAAATGTGAAGAATCAGCGCATGTGCTGCAGGACAGCCAAGTGAAGCTAGGATATAGGAAGAAAGCCGGGACCGGGGACCGAGGAGCACTTTGTATATAACTCAAAAACCGTAAGTGGCATCGGGCTGAAACCTTGCTGTGGGGGGTTCTCCCAGGGTTGCCCCCAGGTCCCCTGTGAATTTGGTGTATGTAGCTGACTCCTTTCATATAGCTGCCATTGACTCAATGTAAAGGAGCACTTTTGAATAAAACTCCAGTACGGGAAGGTGCATATGCAACCAAACTTGGTGAGTATACTGCCCCCGGGGCCCCCCCAGGTCTCACCAAAGTTGGTGGCTCTAGCTCACTTCCCTTCATATAGCTGCCATTGACTCAATGTAAAGGAGCAATTTGAATAACTCCAGTACGGAAGGTGGCATATGCACCAAAATTGGTGTGTATACTGCCCACCGGCCCCCCCCAGGTCTCCACCAAGTTTGGTGGCTTCCAGGTCACTTTCCTCACATAGCTGCCATAGACTCCCATTCATTTTCTGGCCAAGTGTGCAGATGACGCAGCAGTCCACCCACAGGGTGGCCACCCACCGCAAGATATGTGTTGACATGGCCAGACTCCAGGAGTCAAGTAATTAACATTGCATTCTCTCTGGCCACATACTCCAGTGACCTTAGTTTTAGTCAAAGCCTCATGGGTAGTTGACAGGTTGATAAGGCTGATCAGGAGCTTATGCTGGGTTGATAGACATGTGACATGAGGCACATTTTGGAGACTTTGTGTGCTCAAGGACAGCTTCAGGACAGCAAAGTGAGGATGATTTTGGAAGAATTTGGATGAAATTCTGCTGTGCACTGTCCAGAAACCAGCTCATGTGCTACAGGACAGCCCAAATGAGACTCTTTTCTGATCAGATTTGGCTGTGAAATGTGAAGAATCAGCTTATGTGCTGCAGGACAGCCAAATGAGACTCTTTTCGGTTCAGATTTGGCTGTGAAATGTGAAGAATCATCGCATGTGCTACAGGACAGCCAAATGAGACTCTTTTCGGTTCAGATTTGGCTGTGAAATGTGAAGAATCAGCGCATGTGCTGCAGGACAGCCAAATAAGACTCTTTTCGGTTCAGATTTGGCTGTGAAATGTGAAGAATCAGCTTATGTGCTTCATGACAGCCAAATGAGACTCTTTTCGGTTCAGATTCTGCTGTGAAATGTGAAGAATCAGCGCATGTGCTGCAGGACAGCCTAATAAGGGGACTCTTTTTCGGTTCCCCAGATTCTTGCTGTGCACTTTCAAGAATCAGCGCATGTGCTGCCAGGACAGCCAAATTGAGACTCTTTTAGGTTCAGATTTGGCTGTGAAAGTGTGAAGGAATCAGCTTATGTGCTTCCAGGACAGCCAAAAAATTAGACACTTTTCGGATCAGATTGGCTGTGGACTTTCAAGAATCAGCGTATGTGCTGCAGGACAGCCAAATTAAGACTCTTTTTTTATTTTTTGTTCAGATTTCTGCTGTGCACTTTTCAAGAATCAGATTATGTGCTGCAGGACAGCCAAATTAGACTCTTTTCGGTTCAGATTTGGGCCTGTGGAAATGTGAAAGAATCAGCGCATGTGCTGCCAGGACAGCCAAATGAGGGGGACCTTTTCGGATCAGATTTGGCTGTGAAATGTGAAGAATCATCGCATGTGCTTTTCAGGACAGCCAAATGAGACTCTTTTTCGGTTCAGATTCTTGCTGTGCACTTTCAAGAATCAGCGCATGTGCTGCAGGGGACAGCCAAATGAGACTCTTTTAGGTTCAGATTTGGGCTGTGAAAATGTGAAGAATCAGCGCATGTGCTGCAGGACAGGCCAAATGAGACTCCTTTTCGGTTTCAGATTCTGCTGTGAAAATGTGAAGAATCAGCGTATGTGCTTCAGGACATCCAAAATGAGACTCTTTTCGTTCAGATTCTGCTGTGAAATGTGAAGAATCAGCGCATTGTGCTGCAGGACAGCCAAATTAGACTCTCTTTCGATTCAGAATTCTGCTGTGGAAATGTGAAGAATCATCGCATGTGCTGCAGGACAGCCAAATGAGACTCTTTTCGTTTCAGATTCTGCGTTGAAATGTGAAGAATCAGCGCATGTGCTACAGGAACAACCAAATTAGACTCCTTTTCGGTTCAGATTCTGCTGTGGACTTTCAAGAATCAGCCTATGTGCTGCAGGACAGCCAAATGAGACTCTTTTCGGTTCAGATTCTGCTGTGAAATGTGAAGAATCAGCACATCTGCTGCAGGACAGCCAAATGAGACTCTTTTAGGTTCAGATTTGGCTGTGAAATGTGAAGAATCAGCGCATGTGCTGCAGGACAGCCAAATAAGACTCTTTTCGGTTCAGATTCTGCTGTGAAATGTGAAGAATCAGCGCATGTGCTACAGGACAACCAAATTAGACTCTTTTCGGTTCAGATTCTGCTGTGGACTTTCAAGAATCAGCCTATGTGCTGCAGGACAGCCAAATGAGACTCTTTTCGGTTCAGATTTGGCTGTGAAATGTGAAGAATCAGCGCATGTGCTTCAGGACAGCCAAATGAGACTCTTTTCGGTTCAGATTCTGCTGTGAAATGTGAAGAATCAGCGCATGTGCTACAGGACAACCAAATTAGACTCTTTTCGGTTTCGATTCTGCTGTGGGACTTTTCCAAGAATCAGCGCATGTGCTGCAGGACAGCCAATGAGACTTCTTTTCGGTTCAGATTCTGCTTGGAAATGTGAAGAATCAGCTTATGTGCTGCAGGACAGCCAAATTAGACTGTTTTAGGTTCAGATTCTGCTGTGAAATGTGAAGAATCAGCACATCTGCTGCAGGACAGCCAAATAAGACTCTTTTCGGTTCAGATTTGGCTGTGAAATGTGAAGAATCAGCGCATGTGCTGCAGGACAACCAAATTAGGACTCTTTCGGTTTCAGATTCTTGCTGTGGACTCTTCCAAGAATCAGCCTATGTGCTGCAGGACAGCCAAATGAGACTCTTTTCTGATCAGATTTGGCTGTGAAATGTGAAGAATCAGCTTATGTGCTGCAGGACAGCCAAATGAGACTCTTTTCGGTTCAGATTCTGCTGTGGACTTTCAAGAATCAGCCTATGTGCTGCAGGACAGCCAAATGAGACTCTTTTCGGTTCAGATTCTGCTGTGAAATGTGAAGAATCAGCACATCTGCAGCAGGACAGCCAAATGAGACTCTTTTCGGTTCAGATTCTGCTGTGAAAAATGTGAGAAGAATCAGCGTATATGCTTCAGGACAGCAAATGAGACTCTTTCGGTTTCAGATTTGACTGTGAAATGTGAAGAATCAGCGCATGTGCTTGCAGGACAGCCTAATAAGACTCTTTTCGGTTCAATTTCTGCTGTGCCATTTCCAAGAATCAGCGCATGTGCTGCAGGGCACAGCAAATGAGACTCTTTTAGGTTCAGATTGGCTGTGAAATGTGAAGAATCAGGCTATGTGCTTCAGGACAGCCAAATTAGACACTTTTCCGGGATCAGATTGGCTGGGGACTTTCAAGAATCAGCGTATGTGCTGCAGGACAGCCAAAATTAGACTCTTTTGGTTTCAGATTTTTCAGGATTCTGCTGTTGACCTTTCAAGAATCAGATTATGTGCTGCAGGATGGACAGCCAAATTAGACTCTTTTCGGTTCAGATTGGCTGGCTGTGAAATGTGAAGAATCAGCGCATGTGCTGCAGGACAGCCAAAAATGAGACTCTTTTCGGATCAGAATTTGGCTGTGGAAATGTGAAGAATCATCGCATGTGCTTCAGGACAGCCAAATTGAGACTCTTTTCGGTTTCAGAATTCTGCTGTGCACACTTTCAAAGATCAGCGGCATGTGCTGCAGGACAGCCAAATGAGACTCTTTTTTTAGGTTCAGATTTGGGCTGTGAAAATGTGAAGAATCAGCGCATGTGCTGCAGGACAGCCAAATGAGACTCTTTCGGTTCAGATTCTGCTGTGAAAATTGTGAAGAATCAGCGTATGTGTGCTTCAGGACAGCCAAATGAGACTCTTTTCGTCGGTTCAGATTTCTGCTGTGAAATGTGAAGAATCAGCGCATGTGCTGCAGGACAGCCAAATGAGACTCTTTTCGGATCAGATTTGGCTGTGAAATGTGAAGAATCATCGCATGTGCTCAGGACAGCAAATGCGGACTCTTTTCGGTTTCAGATTCTGCTGTGCACTTTCAAGAATCAGCGCATGTGCTGCAGGGAAGCCAAATTGAGACTCTTTTAGGTTCAGATTTGGCTGTGATATGAAATGTGAAGAAATCAGCGCATGTGGCTGCAGGACAGGCAAAATGAGACTCTTTCGGTTCAGATTCTGCTGTGTGAAATGTGAAGAATCAGCGTATGTGCCCCTTCAGGACATTCCAAATGAGACTCTTTTCGGTTCAGATTCTTGTGTGAAATGTGAAGAAGAGATATCAGCGCATGTGCTGCAGGACAGCCAAATTTAGACTCTTTTTCGATTCAGATTCTGCTGTGAAATGTGAAGAATCATCGCATGTGCTGCAGGACAGCCAAATGAGACTTTTTCGGTTTTCAGATTCTGCTGTGAAATGTGAAGAATCAGCGCATGTGCTTACAGGACAACCAAATTAGACTCTTTTTTCGGTTCAGATTCTGCTGTGGGGGGGACTTTCAAGAATCAGCTATGTGCTGCAGGGACAGCCAAATGAGACTCTTTTTCGTTCAGATTCTTGCTGTGGAAAAGTGAATGTGAAGAATCAGCACATCTGCTGCAGAGGACAGCCAAAACTGAGACTCTTTTAAGGTTCAGATTTGGGCTGTGAAATGTGAAGAATCAGCGCATGTGCTGCAGGACAGCCAAATAAGACTTCTTTCGGTTTCAGATTCTGCTGTGAAATGTGAAGAATCAGCGCATGTGCTACAGGCAAAACCAAAAATTATTAGACTTTTCGGTTCAGATTCTGCTGTGGACTTTCAAGAATCAGGCCATGTGCTTGCAGGACAGCCAAAATGAGACTCTTAGGGGGACTTCTTTTCGGTTCAGATTTCGGCTGTGAAATGTGAAGGAATCAGCGCATGTGCTTCAGGACAGCCAATGAGAACTCTTTTCGGTTTCAGATTCTGCTGTGAAATGTGAAGAATCAGCGCATGTGCTACAGGACAACAAATAGAACCTCTTTTCGGTTCAGATTCTGCTGTGGACTTTCAAGAATCAGCGCATGTGCTGCAGGACAGCCAAATGAGACTCTTTCGTTCAGATTCTGCTGTGAAAATGTGAAGAATCAGCTTATGTGCTGCAGGACAGCCAAATTTGGACTGTTTAGGTTCAGATTCTGCTGTGAAATTGAAGATAGAATCAGGCACATCTGCTGCAGGCGCAGGACAGCCAAAATAAGACTCTTTTCGGTTTCAGATTTGGCTTGGAAATGTGAAGAATCAGCGCATGTGCTGCAGGACACCAAATTAGACTCTTTTTCGGTTCAGATTCTTGCTGTGGACTTTCAAGAATCAGCCTATGTGCTGCAGGACAGCCAAATTGAGACTCTTTTCTGATCAGATTTGGCTGTGGAAATGTGAAGGAAGAATCAGCTTATGTGCTGCAGGACAGCCAAATGAGACTCTTTTCGGTTCAGATTCTGCTGTGGACTTTCAAGAATCAGCCTATGTGCTGCAGGACAGCCAAATGAGACTCTTTTTCGGTTCAGATTCTGCTGTGAAATGTGAAGAATCAGCACATCTGCAGCAGGACCAGGACAGCCAAAAATGAGACTCTTTTCGGGTTCAGATTCTTGCTGGAAAATGTGAAGAATCAGCGTATATGCTGTAGGGACAGCCAAAAATGAGACTCTTTTCGGTTCAGATTTGACTGTGAAAATGTGAAAAGAATCAGCGCATGTGCTGCAGGGGACAGCCTAATAAGACTCTTTTCGGTTCAGATTCTGCTGTGCACTTTCAAGAATCAGCGCATGTGCTGCAGGACAGCCAAATGAGACTCTTTAGGTTCAGAATTTGGTCGTGAAATGTGAAGAATCAGCTTATGTGCTTCAGGGAAGCCCAAATTAGACACTTTTTCGGATCAGATTTGGCTGTGGACTTTCAAGGAATCAGCGTATGTGCTGCAGGACAGGCCAAATTAGACTCTTTTGGTTTCAGATTCTGCTGTGCACTTTCAAGAATCAGATTATGTGCTGCAGGGACAGCCCAAATAGACTCTTTTCGGGTTCAGATTTGGCTGTGAAAATGTGAAAGAATCAGCGCATGTGCTGCAGGACAGCAAATGAGACTCTTTTTCGGATCAGATTTTGGCTTGGAAAATGTGAAGAATCATCGCATTGTGCTTCAGGACAGCCAAATGAGACTCTTTTCGGTTTCAGATTCTGCTTGTGCAATTTCAAGAATCAGCGCATGTGCTGCAGGAACAGCCAAATGAGACTCTTTTAGGTTCAGATTTGGCTGTGAAATGTGAAGAATCAGCGCATGTGCTGCAGGGACAGGCAAATGAGACCTCTTTCGGTTCTCAAGATTCTGCTGTGAAATGTGAAGAATCAGCGTATATGTGCTTCAGGACAGCCAAAATGAGACTCTTTTCGGTTTCAGATTCTGCTGTGAAATGTGAAGAATCAGCGCATGTGCTGCAGGACAGCCAAATTAGACTCTTTTCGATTCAGATTCTGCTGTGAAATGTGAAGGAAAGAATCAGCGCATGTGCTGCAGGACAGGAGGACAGCCAAATTAGACTCTTTTTTCGATTCAGATTTGGGGCTGTGAAATGTGAAGAATCAGCGCACGTGCTGCAGGGGGGACAGCCAAAATGAGACTCTTTTCGGATCAGATTTCTGCTGTGGCACTTTCAAGAATCAGCTTATGTGCTGCAGTACAGCCAAATTATTAGACTCTTTTCGGTTCAGATTTCTGCTGTGGGAACTTCAAGAATCAGAGGCATGTGCTTCAGGACAGCCAAATGAGACTGTTTTCGTTCAGATTTGGCTGTGAAATGTGAAAGAATCAATGCATGTGCTGCAGGGGACAGCCAAATGAGACTCTTTTCGGTTCAGATCTGGCTGTGAAATGTGAAGAATCAGCGCCTTTGATTCAGTACAGCAAATGAGACTGTTTTCGGTTCAGACAAAATGGGGATAACTTTGGGAGGGTGTGTGATAGCAGGTAGAAAACTTGTAGAACTTGGTGTCCATGTTTGGAGGGATACTGGACACCCTGGTGAAGTCCCTGTGTCTCTAGCATGTACGGTTGTGGAGATGCTTGTATTTGTGGCAAAATAAGGATCAGATTTAAAAGGTCAAAATTGGAGATAGGAAGGCGTGATCCAGATGAGAATGGGTTTCTGCGTTCAGCTGGCCATGGCCGGATTGATAGATGTGTGACATGGCCACATTCCAAGAGTCAAGTACCCCATGTTTAGTTCAGATTTGGCAGTGAAAATGTGAAGGGGGAATCAGCGCATGTGCTGCAGGACAGCCAAGTGAAGCTAGGATATAGGAAGAAAGCCGGGGACGGGACCGAGGAGCACTTTGAATAACTCACAAAACCGTAAGTGGCATCGGGCTGAAACTTGCTGTGGGGGCTCCCAGGGTGCCCCCCCAGGTCCCTGTGAATTTTGGTGTATGTAGCTGACCTCCTTCATATAGCTGCCATTGAACCATTGACTCAATGTAAAGGAGCACTTGAATAACTCCAGTACGGAAGGTGGCATATGCACCAAACTTGGTGTGTGTACTGCCCCCGGGCCCCCCCCAGGGTCTCCACCAAAAGTTGGTTGGCTCTAGCTCACTTTCCTTCATATAGCTGCCATTGACTCAATGTAAAGGAGCCATTTGAATAACTCCCAGTACGGAAGGGTGGCATATGCACCAAACTGGTGGAGTATCTTAACTGCCCCCTGGCCCCCCCAGGTCTCCACCAAGTTTGGTGGCTCTAGCTCACTTCCTTCATAGCTGGCCATTGACTCAATGTAAAGGAGCACTTTGAATAACTCCAGTACGGAAGGTGGCATATGCACCAAAACTTGGTGTGTATACTGCCCCCGGCCCCCCCCCAGGTCTCCACCAAGTTTGGTGGCTTCAAGGTCACTTCCTTCACATAGCTGCCATAGACTCCATTCATTTTCTGCCAAAAGTGTGCAGATGACGCAGCAGTCCACCACCAGGTGGCACCCACGCAAGATATGTGTGACATGGCCCAGACTCCAGGAGTCAAGTAATTAAAACATTGCATTCTCTCTGGCACATACTCCAGTGACCTTAGGTTTAGTTCAAAAGCCTCATGGGTAGTTGACAGGTTGATAAGGCTGATCAGGAGCTTATGCTGGGTTGATAGACATGTGACATGAGCACAAACATTTGGAGACTTGTGTGCTCAAGACAGCTTCAGGACAGCAAAGTGAGGACTGATTTTTGGTTCCAGGGGAAAAGGAGAGGGAGGGGAACCAGATATCTGGTGAAGGAAAGGGGGAAAAAGGAAAAAGGCAGGAGACAGGGGAAAGAAAAAAAGGGAAAGAAAAAAAAAAAACACAAGGAGAAGAGGGAGGAGAAGAGGGGGAGGGAGCAGAGCGGAAAAGGGGGAAGGAAGCAAGAAGGGAGGGGAGAGAGAAGGCAGGGAAAGAAAAAAAGGAGAAAGAAACTTTTATAGAGGTTCCAAGTAATTTTCCTGGCGGAGTTTTTGGGTGTGGGGTTGTGGTGTGGTTGGTGTTGTTGTGGAGTTGTTGGTTGTGCAGAGAAATAACAGAAAGAGAGCAGATTAGGAGAAAAAGACACTGACGGAAGTAGAAGGGAGAATGCACAGATCCTGGGTTCGCAAACCGAACTACATTTTCAACGGGGAAGCCGAAAAACGTATACGACCAGGCAGGACAATCTAAATTTTTCCAATGGCAGCCAGCCCCACCACAACAGATGCGAGAATCCCTCTTGATAAAGAAGACGACCCGCGTCAAAAACATATTAATAGCTGATGGAGAAGCACTGAAGGCACGCACCCGACCTCTGCTGGTAGTACAGCTTCGGTGAATACCGGTTTCTGCCGGCAGAGGTTGCTTCAACGGACCACTTTGGACTCGCTACAGGCTCTGTGACGTAACACACGCCAAGCCGCCCTTGTGTCAGTTCTCTTATCCGTGTCTTTCTATTACATCATTAATGATTAACACACTGAAATCCACTGTCCTCAAAGACGTAACATCCTGCTTTTCCAGGTGTTCTAAGATCTGTTCCCTTCTTATGAACGACATGACTACTTTACTCTCTTCACTCAGCTGTAGGCTAACCCATCGTTTAGGGCCTCTAGCATTCGTACACGTGACAAAAGTCAGAACGCTTTTTCTCAATGTCAGCCGCTAGAGATTCCACTCACTGCTTCATGATGCTTGCTTTTGCTTGATCCACCACTGAAAAGATGTGTGTCCGTTTTCTTCTTCTGGCTATGCCATCGGACCCGCCGCGTTCTACGTAGCAATAGCGCTTAGCTAATCGCTTAGCTCACATTGCTCCGCCGAGGACGTGATCCCTCTCATAAAAAAAAAAAAAAACTTCTCATAAAGGGAACTTTACGATGAACCGGGCAGAAAACACCAAAATGTATGTTGCACCCTTAAAAAAAATTAAGGAGATTCCACAAGGATCTTATTTTTGTGCAACTGTATTAGAACAAAATACACGGTTCGAGCATACAGCGTGTGTAGTTTTTCTGTCTTTACTATATATATTTTTAGAATCAAAAGGTCATGAACTTTGTACGTCTTGTCGCTCTTAGAGAAATACTAATATAACAAAATATATTCAGCGCACATTTAAACATAAACTAAACAAACTGTTCAGACCACTACTAAAGTAAATAAGTGCTTGACCCATGACATCAATATACCATGACTTAGACATTATCCCGTTCTGAACATATTTTCAGGGTGCTACAAAAGCATGTGAACGAAGATACAAAGCATAAAACATTATGATCAATGCTCGCAGTTTCAATACCTGACTCGCTATGGGTGTGTGTTTAAGTGAAATTGATTCATACCCGAACGCGGGACTGTGACGTAGACATGTACCAAGCTGTACTGTTTAAATCAATAGGAAAATTCAACTGCAGTAGCCATCGTTCAACCCAAAGAGGGCAGCACTAAGATGGTTTTAGGACAAATATTGCAGATTTAAACAGGTTTACTTGAAATTGTAAAACATTCTACAGTAACATACAGATAGGACAAAGGCCCAAGATCGGTAGGCAAGGTTAAGTGTCTTGCCCAGGGGCACATCGACATATGGTAGGAGGAAGCTGGAAACGAACCCACAACCTTCTGATTGCAAGATGACTACGTTTCCTACTGAGCCACAGTCGCCTCAGTTTATCAGCAAAAATTTTGATTTAAGCTTTAGTTCCACTTAATGCAAGATGAGAAATGGCCTGGTATCTTTTGTTATAAATAATGAAACATAAAGAAAGGGTCATTTATTTGGATACTCATCTTGACCTAATGTGTGTCCGGTCATTTTTTCATCATACATTCTCGTCACACTCCACCCCATAATCTCGTCTATCTTTTATTACAAAAAAAAACATTCTAAAGGCTTGATTCCATTCTTAACCATTATTTTTCTTATCAATCATTTTTTTCTATTAAGTTATTTTCTAACAAGGCACACACAAAACAAGTGACTCTGCGACGGTATCCAAGCAGTTTAGAAATTGTTGATAGATTACCTTGGGGCTCAATTCCCATTATTTTGTCCATCCCCTAAAAACAGACTCCCCTTTTTTCCCAAAAAATTTCTGAAAAACCCATGCTTTTTGTTTAAAAAAAGGAAAACTTAGCTGGTCTTAAGATTGAAGTGGAGCAGTTACATGCCGTATAAATGGACACATAACAAAATGAATGACTGAGTTTTAATGACAGTAGTTTTAATCTATACTACATTAGACAATACATAATATTTAGCGCTAAATACCCATGCCATTGAAAAAGGAAATGGATGTTCCTTTTTCAGTGTATTACTCCCTCGTCAGGAATATTTCAAAAGTAAAATTACGAATTATGATGACCAGTTTTTTTTTGATCCCCTCAAAGGAAAAAGAAATTTTTAATACCTGACCAACTATTTACTATTCCATAAAGGCCTTTGAGGAGGACTGGACCTCAGTTGAATTTCTATTTTTATGTGAAGTCCTTTTTTAATGAAAACAATTACTAGTTAAATTAGGATAATATAGTAAGATTAAGGGCATTTCCAAAGCTGGGCTAGTCCCTTTCCTCTGGTATGTTTTTTGAATTTTTGTATTCAGTTTAAACAAAAGGGGGTTACTTTAACTTCATCTTGGATTTTTAAATTTTTGAACATGAAAGGGCCAATTTGCCCCCTCAAAACTCCCTTTTTAAAGGAATTTATTCATAATGCCATGGAATCAAAGTAGAGGCACAGTGGTCCAAATTTCACACTTGAATGTGTCCAACTCTGTCAACGAATCAAATACCTTTTCAGTATCTTCAGTACAAAAGCAATGAGGGATCTTGAAATAGCCGTAGACTGCTCATATACCTGTAGATGCAATCAAATTGTGGGATGCTGTTGGCTTTAAAGTTCATACCACAGCCATTGTAGAAAAAAACAACTTCAGCTGCTACTCTGGAATATTAGTATTTCAGCAATAAAACCACTGTAACAAGAAAGTTTTTGCTCTTTGCAAACATTTAGTTCTTTGGTTCACATTTACAAGAATATTACCCCTTTATTTTAACGTTATCCCGCCTGTTTCATGAAGCAGAAAGGTAAACCTCCCCAAACAAATTGAGGGCAATGTTAATTTTATAACTGTTTTTAAACCGATTGATGGTCCAACCACAACTCAACAGGAGCAACATATGTCCTATTTTAAGAGTGCACAGATGTCCGAATATCTCAATAGTGCATTGAGGACGTGTAATTAAGAAAATGAGGAACTGTAACCAGATTAAACCAACAGGGTTTACTCATGACAACTCTGTCTGTCTCAGTGTGTCTCTCTGTCAAACTTTAAAAGGCACAAAAAACACTCATTAAATTTACAGAGTTTAATTTATCCTGAATAATTACACGACTCCTTCAGAAAAAGGCCTGAATGTTCACCTGATGAGCAGTGAGATATTAGGTTAGAGGCTGCTGTCAGACTGGGGAGTGACAGCTCACTATAAAGACTCAGATTACCTACTGTAGATTTAATTTGGGTCTCATTTAACTAATAATGTCATGATGTAACTCTATAGGCTAACAATTAAAAATTTTAATTGAAAATGAAATACACTGAAAAGTATTTCATATGCATATGTTTACAGTGGAAAAACGTTATGAATCCAGTCTGATTACATTTTGTTATCATGTTATGTTTTTATTAGGAACAAATTTATTTTTTTACTGAGGTATGTCACAACTTTTATAATTGAATGATGATGTGCAACAATAGGATTGGTTTCGTGTTAAATAACTATATTTAAGTGCCAAAGCCAATTATTAACACATTTAGTAATCAAAATTACTATGTTTGGGCACCACCTAATTATCAGAAAAATAATAGCCAAAAAGATCTCAGTCTCTGTCAGTTAATATTTCATGAATACCTGGCTGGTCAACTCTGGTATTATAAAACAAAAAATGCAAAAAGAAATGAAAAGAAATAAACTGAAACCAATAACCGATACAGTTGCTCATTGTTCGGTGCGAATATGTGTTTTTTAAGAGCCAAAGTTTATTTGGAAGATTTTGAAATGAGACCAATTAAGCTTTAAATAACAACAGTTGCAATCTGTTGAAACAACCAGTTCAGAATGAAAAGCAGAAGGAGAAATAAAACATGAATTTAATACAATCATTTTTCAGAAATTATTTGCTGAATTAGAAGTCAATAACATGTTATGTCATTGACCCATTACAATGACTGATTGAATAGAGTAATGGACTACCAGGATGGTGGAGAAAAAAATTTACGGACCCACAAGACCACCAACCAATGGACAGACGTGTGATCGTACTCGTCGTCTTCCGCTTTATCCGGGACCGGATTGCGGGGGCAGCAGACTCAGCAGAGACGCCCAGACGTCCCTCTCCCCAGACACCTCCTCCAGCTCCT
>JAHHUM010001798.1:161666-451929 GCA_036173005.1 Crenichthys baileyi
TCCAAAAAGGTTCTTTAGGGGGGAAAGGTTTGGGTTTTAAAGGAAAACCTGCAGAAATAAAAATCCCAAAAAAAAAATTTTTTCCCCAACAAGATCGGGAAAAAATTAAATTTGGTTTGGGTTTAGTCCCACTGAAGGAAACACTTTTGGCACTGAAAAGCTGACAGCCCCCTTTCCTTTTAAATTTTTCCCACTGCAGATCTTTGGGGAAATAGAAACCCCTTCCCCACCACTCCTGGGATCCAGCCTTTTTAGGGGTGAGCACAGTAAAACCCAACAACACAAAGTCCCAGAACCTGACATTTTCCTTTGTATTTTCTTGACGGGGTTTTTGCGGGATTTTTCAGCAAGGATTTTGGCCCACCCCCTCCATACAGATCTTCTCCAGATCCTTAGGTTTTCGGGGGCTGCCCGCGGGTTTAATACGGACTTTCGGGTTTCCCCCAAAAGATTTTCGTGGGGGTTTCGGGTCGGGAGACGGCTGGGCCACCCCAGGCCCTTGGAGGTCTTCTTACGGAGCGCCTTTAGTTGCCCTGGCTCTGTCTTCGGGTCGTTGCCCATGCGGGAAAAACCCACCCGACCCATCTTCAATGCCCTGACTGAGGGAAGTAGTTTTTTTGGCAAAGATCTCCTGATACATGGGCCCCATCCACCCTCCCCTCAAAAACGGGCAGTCTTTCCTGTCCCTTGCAGAAAAGCACCCTAAAAGAAGATTTTCCCAACCTTTCCATGCTTCACAGTAGGGAGTTGTTTTGGGGTTGTACTATCTTTTTCCCTCCAAACATTTGATTGGGGGGTTTGGGACCAAAAAGCTATTTTTTTGTCCCCTCAACCACATAAACCTTTTCCCCATTCCTCCTTGGTTTTCCCAAATAGGGATCCTTGGCAAACTTCAGACGGGCCTGGACATCACTGGTTTGCGCGGGGGGGAACCTTGCGTGCGCAGCGGGGATTTTAATCCATGGCAGCGTAGTTCTTTTTAAATTTATTTCCTTTTCTTTGGGCGGGTGGGGTCCAGTTCTTTGGTCATTGACTAGGGGGCCTTTGTAGTTCTGGCTGACCCCTTTCACCTTCCTCATTTTTCTTGATGCCCCACGGGTGGATGTTGAAAGGGAAACCGGGCCGACTGAAGGGAGAGATGCATTTTGGGAACTTTTTTCCATTGTCTTGAAATTGGGGCCCAAAACATTTTGTTGCCTTCTCCCCAAACGTTTGGGCTTTTTTTCCGTACCCCAACCCCAAACCTTTGGGTCCCGGTCTACTTTTTTTATCCCTGATTTTTTTTACACAGCTCTTGGTTTTTGGCCCATTGTGGAGGGGTTTTGGATTTTTGTTTGGGCCCCCTTCCGTGTGTGGACAGGGTCTTTTTTAACAGAAACGACTTTAAACATTAAAAAACGGTGCAGTTAAACGGGAAAGAGGGGAGAACAGGGGGCTTTTTAAAAAGAAAAAATAACGGGTTTTGTGAGCCCCCGGGGGAAATTCTTACTGGTTGTTGGGTTTATCAAATCTGATGCCCTGAAATTAAAATACTAATTATTTCTTAAAGATCACACAATGTGTTTTGTTCTGGTTTTTTTTTGGGATTTTTGTCACCCCCAAGTTCAAGATTTGAAAATGATAAAAATAAAGACTGCAAGGGGAAAACCTGCAAAATTGGCATTTTCAAATACTTGTTCTCCCCACTGTATTGTCACCTTAAAACCACAGACATCATGTATGTTATTGAGATTTTAAGAGACAAACTAACAGTAAACTAGTGCATCGTAATGGTTTTGAAAAGGTTTTGCTTGTTAAAATGAAATTCCTTAATTAGGCTTCCTCGTGCCATTTTGCATTTATACTCTTTTTTGGGATCCAGACTGAATCTCGTCAGACAGACAAAATCAAAAAACTATAATTTGTAGGCTTTCTTTTAGGCTAATTTTAATTTTGTGGGATTTTCTCCTCCCTAGTTCTTTCAGACTTTTAACCTTATCCAGAAATCAGTTTCAGACCTAGATAAAATCCTAATAAAATAAATTGAAGTTTGTGGTTGTAATGTGACATGTGAGCAGTTCCAAGGGCATGAATGATTTCACAAAGCACTGTATCACCCTCAGTCAAGCAGATTTGGTTTTGGCTTTCTTAAATTTACTGTTATTCGTCCACTACGGTTTTATATAAAGTTATTGTTTGTTTTGCTTCCTTTCCCTTGTGCATTAAATTCAGTATTAAAGACTTTCTAAACAGCCTAAAGGCGTCCACAGAATCCTCATTTCTGTATGCTTATGTGTCTCAAAGGATGAAGTGTTTCATTGCAGATCAACTTAGGGGAGGAGGCTTCTTTTATTCATGGCATTTGGCCATGAGTAAATAAAAATGATCATGAAATGTTGATATTTTAAAAATAGCTTCAGTGGGTGACATACTGCATAGTTCAGTTTTAGAGCCATTTGTGAGGTCATCATTATGATCCTATAATCAATATTAACAGATATGAACCATTAGTAGCTCAAGGTCTGCAAACATCACTGGGTAATCAATAAAACACCGCCTTTTTTCCAGAAGATGCTGATCTTTGTTTGTGGCTGACTTGCTGCAAATCCTGCTCGATCATAGCATTACATAAAAACAGAAAAACTTGGATCTTGCCCCTATCTCCTTTTACTGGCACATCCTTTCGAGAAACATTACAGAAAACCCATACATATTGTACATAATGTTACCGTAACAGCAAGTCATTTGTATACCCTAAGGTAACTTAGACAAGGTAGCATTAATCACTTAGTCAGATAATCAACACTTAGCAGTTTGCTCTTACCGCTGAATACATGAGATAAATATTGTTGAAATCAAGTCCCAGAGCCTGAGTCCAAGTCAAGTCAGAGGTCCTTGTTTTTGCCTATTAGGAGCAACTCTATACCAAGTCACAGACTTAAACCACTATCCTTGCAAGAGGAAAAAGCAAATTTTACTTTGTCATCCTACATATCTCAATATACATCAACAGGAAGGAAAAGGTTTAAACTGTTTAAGCTTTGCTGTTACTAAAAAGCTAATCTTTGAATTTAAAAATTCAAATTCAATAATGTTATCGCAGCTTCCCTCAGTAACTTGCAGCTCATTGTAAAAATCGTTATTTAAATCATCTTTAAAATATCTGACTTGAGTTGCATTGTGCTTACTGTGTTTGCAAGTCATTGTAAAATAAAGTACCGCAATGGGATGCGGTTCCTTGTAACGCTTGGTCATGCACAGCTAAATGCAGAATATCGATCTTTCTAATAACCATGCAGCTATCACACTCTCCAAGCCACACAAGGTCAAAGGCTTTTGTCTCTTACTGTATTCTATCAGTACACAATGTGCTGGACATTAATGTATGCATGTCTATAAAATGTCAAGAAAAAGAATAGTTGCTGACAAATTTATGGCGTAAAAAAATCCACCTGACTTGGCAGCTGGCTTAAAAAAATGGCCCAGGGAAAAAAACTTCAACATCATTCTGTCCCCCTGGCTTTTGTTGAGGAGGGTGGTTGATGTTTTCTTTTGTAGAGGTGTCAGGTTGTATGTCCCCCAGGCTTCATCCATCTTTTCTGCCATCTCTTCTTTTTTTTCCTTTTTGTGTCTGGTCAATATCACAGAAACACACCCTTCTGCCTCCTTGACCGGAAAACTTTTTTTATCTCAAAGTGTCGGTGCTCGTTTGGGCAAGATGCTCGCTTTGGGAAAACATGGTTCCGCCTCGAGAGTCGGCAGCTATTTTCTTTTTAAAAGCGACCCTGTGAATAACGACAGGGGCTGTTTAGGTTGCTGGGTTTGGTGAGCGCTCAGGAAGGAAAAGAGAGTCTGTCATGTAGATGCTGGAGGCTGGGTGGACTTAAAGAGATTTTCATGTCTGTTGTCGGGCTGGAGACGAAGCGACTAATACAGCCCAGACATAGAAGCCTTTGCCTCCAGAGACAGCTGATTCACTTACTTCTTCTCTTATTTGCGTCCTTTGTCCTGGATTTGCTTGAAAAGCAACTGTTATGGGGGCTGACACTGAGCATGTGCGCTTCAGAGGTTTCATGCAGTTTTGATGAGTAGGAATGGAGTGATCAAATTACCGTTTTTTACCTATGAACACAAGGTATTTCTTAACCTATAAACTATGCTATTTATTAATATTGTAAAACATGCTAGTGGTGTCTTACAGTGCTGAAAAAAAGATTTGCTTCCTGACAGATTCTTCTGTTTTTGTATTTTTATCTGACCAAAAAACCCTAAATTAAAAAAATGTTTTTAAATGTGGAAGACTATAAACAAATCCAAACTAACCTGGTTTTGTTTGAAAAAGTAATTGCCCTCCAACGCGAATAACTGTGGATTCAGGTCTAGACTCGAACTAGGCCATCCCAATATCATCCTGTGTTTTCTGAGTTGTTCAGAGGTGGATTTACTGGTGTGCTTTGGATCATTGTCCTGCTGCATAACCCCAGCATGCCTAAGCTTGAGGTCACTAATTCATGTCCAGACTTTCTCCTTCAAAGTTTTCTTGTTCAGAGCATAATGCATAGATCCAATAATTATGTCTAGTTGTCCAGATTCTGAAGGTGCAAAGTACCTCCTGACCATCACACTACCACCACCACCATGTTTATTTATATATACACACTATTAAAAATTATTTTGATGTTGGCCTTCAAGTCTTTTTGGACTGAAGTGGTTTTCACCTTATATGGACACGTGTGATCCCTGAAGCCTGCATTGCTCTAAATGTTGTTTTGGAGCCTTTTGTAACCTCCTTGATGACTTGACTATGTGCTCTTGGAGTAATATTGGATAGGCTGGCCACTTCTAGCTTTACCATGGTTCTGTTTTCTCCATTTATGGATAATAACTCACAGTGGTTTGCTGGAGTCACATAGCCTTAGAAAGATATTTTATTCTACTTCATGTTGTCAGACTGGTTTTATTTAAGTGATATCCTAATTCTACTGCTCTGGCAGTATCAGGCCTGGGTGTGATGGAAAAAATTTAACTCAGCCTTCCAAAAGATGTCGGTTAATCATTGTTTTTTTCATGATTTAACAAAGGGGGCATTAATTTTCACAAGGCTAGGCCAGATAGCTTTTCAACATTAATAAATACAATCTTTGTTTAAAACTGCTTTATATTTACTCTGGTTATCTTTGTTTGATATTAAAATAGTTTGAAACACGTCTGATCTGAACCATTTAGGTGTGACAAAACACAACAAATCTACCAAGGGGCAAATGCTTTCTTTATGGCAATTTAAATCATGAATATAGTTGGAGGTTTTCTGTAATTTTATTTAAAATAAACCTTTGAACCCCATAGATCTTTACAAGTTCGCAGTTATATATAAACAGAGCTGTGCTGTTTTAAGCTCTGTGATGGACAAAGGTACCCCATTTTCTCTTCAAACCTGAGCAAAGTCGTAGCAGGTCCCATCTGCAGCAGGGCCCAGAGGAGAAAATGTGTGTGTGTGTGTGTGTGTATACATACATGGACTTGAAGTCTCCTAACAATGTTTCTAGCAGCCTAAGGAGCTCCCAGTCACCAGCTTGAGCTCCCGACTGCGTGGCAGGATTTCACTTGCCGCAGGATAACAAGCAGAACAATTTACAGTCTCTCTGTCATGGTATTACCCTGGTGGCTCCTGTTAGAGGCAGGCCTGCCATTTGGGAGCAGGAAGGAAAAGGGAGAAGGCTGAAAGCTTGGGGCTCCCGAACTGGTTTAGATGCCGCACCAGATACGATAATTAACTGGAAAAACATTTCTGTTAATGTAAGAAAAGCCGCTGCAGAGGGTGTTGTTCAGATGCAACTCTTTGAAACAAAACTGCTGCATACAGTGAGGCATTATCTTACCTAGATGATTCCGCATAGCAAAAATGCATTTCATTGATTTATATCCACTAATAGGCCAGCAAAAAGTGTTGACAACTGATTCCTTGTTTTCCATACACACTGTTAGGATTTGGGGCATATGTGACTGTTAGCATTACTGTAATTAAATATATCTACGATATTTTTCTGGCAATCCAAAGGATTTTCTTGTTTCTTTACCTTTGCGGTATTAACAGATTGCAAATTAAAAAGCAAACTACTATCAAATGAGTGCAAATATCTTTTTTTTCAGGGTTTAATACATTATGTTTGGATTTCTAAAAGTCCAAAAAAGGAAGGTAAGGAAAATAAGTTACTGGGAATTAACTCATAGTATTGTTCTTTGCTGTATGTTTTCTTTACATAATGGAAGAAAAGAAAGTTTAAGTGTCAGTCATTCAATGTAGCATTAAAAATATGATAGGAAAAACAAATGTAATTATTGTTTAAAATTCACAGGAAAGCAACTTTTCATGAAACTACCCTGTGATAATAAAAATGAATGTTTGTATAATGAAGTTTGAGGTTTATGGAGCTGAAGTGAAAGTTATGATTGGTTTGCGGATGGTCATTTTTACCCACCAGCCGAAAGAAAATAAAAGGTTACATCACCAATTATCCAATACATTAAAGATATCAAGCAGCAAACTCTCATTCAATGAAATTTGCTTAGCTACTTTACAGCTCAACCTGAGGTCCTAAAACCTTTTCAGTTTTCATTCAGTTTTTTATTTAGACACGCTAACCGCATTTGTCCTCCAAAACAGTATGGGTCACTATTTAAATTGCTTTATGATACATCTTTACACTAGGAATGGCAACAGTAGTTCTTTCAAAAAAACATATTTATCATTTATCTGAACAGACTGGACTTTCCTGATGCAAACATTTGAAACCCAATGTCTCTTAATTGTTGCGCTTGTGATGCACTCACTTGGGATATTTTTTTGTCTGTGGAACAAATTTGGAACAAATCAGGGAATCTTCAAATTCCTATTACCTGCAGAGTCAGCTGATCCATTGCTCAGTGCTAAGCTACACCACAAATGCCTAAAACAGAGATTGTGCCTCATGCTAGCCACGAGTTCAGTCAGGACCTATGGTCAAATATTGTCCAGTTTTTTCGGGGGATGAATATAAATGAAGAAAGGACTAACCCACATCCAATTCTTGGAGAGTTGTTACTAACATTACATTAAGACCTCAAGAAATTGTGTCAACTCCTCTCAAAAAATCAATTTCCTTTAAAATATCTTCCAATATTTATATATAAAAAGTCTCAGAATCATTTAAATACATTTTCCCATACATAAAAAATCGGTCTGTACAATCTCTTCTCGCAACAGACCTGAAATGTACCTTGAATGCAGTATGTCAGTGTATCTACAGTGTAATGTTACTTATCATATGTACAGTGTCCAACTATGTTTCTGATATCCTCTGCTTTGTTTAACATGTATAAAATGTTCTATGACACATCCCTGTCTTAAAAGGCATAAGGAACAAACCTTGACAAAGGAAAGAAGACAAACTATGTACTGTACTGTACACATAGTGTCAAATAAAACAGCCAGGGCTGAGTAATTTGGATGTAATTTAATCTGAAAGGCAAATAAGGCAATCACAGCCTTGAGACATGAGGCTTGAGCTTAAAAGCTCTTTTTAGACACCCTAAAGACATTTCACAACATTTACATTTTTCAGAAGAGAGCTGAAGCCTCAAGGAATCTCACAGAATGTTACCTCAGCTTGACAGCCATCTCAGGCAGACCAAGAGCTTCCACATCACAGCCTCATCTTACTGTGTTCATAGAAAGAAGCGATCAAACACTTGGAAGAGACAGCAGAGAGTTGTATTCTTTAATTTTTGAGGGTTTCTGTTTGGTGTAACCAATCAGGTTCTAAGGTCAAGCAGGCTGGAGGGCACTCACTTGTGTAGAGAGTGTCTTTAATTTTATTAGCAGAGATGAAGGGAGACGCCTCTGTAGGGAAATGACGAGGATGACGGTAGTGGCATAGGACTCTTGGAGAGTCAAGTTGAGGAGACCTCTCAAAGCACAAGGATGATCAAAGTATTATTTCATACATTGACACATTAAAAACTTCCTCACGGATCTTACTTTGGTATGCTGCCCTGTAGGCTGTATTTCAGAGGTCCACAGGCAGTGTTTTACAGAAGAAACATGAATCACTCTAGTGCAGGAGATGTGCACAGAGGGGAGTGGTATGGTTTTCTAACTTTTATCATGTAGCACATTCAAAAACTAAGAGTCAGAAAATAAAAACTGAAAATGTAAATTAAAATATAATTATATAATAATAATAAAATAGGGGACTTCAAAAAAAATAAGACTTCAAGAAAGTTAAAGTGTTTGTCACAAAGAGAAGGCTAGTTTAAAAGGTGGGTCTTAAGGCAGGATTTAAACATGCTCAGCGAGTTAATGTTGCGGTTGTCAGGTGGGAGGGAGTTCTAGAGTCGGGGGGCAGAGCGGCTGAAGGCTCTGTACCCCATGGTGGACATGAGGTGGATGATGAGGATCTGAGAGTCCAGCTTTGTATGGTAATTTGAAGAAGGTCAGTGAGATAAGAGGGAGCAAGGTGGTGGATGGCCTTAAATGTGAGGAGCAGCATTTTAAAGTTAATGTGATACTTGAAGGCGAGCCAGTGGAGCTGCTGTAGAAAAGGAGTGAGGTGATGGGAAGATAGTCTTCTGGTTATGATCCAGGCAGCAGCATTTTGAACCAGTTGGAGTTTATGCATAGATTTTAGTGGAAGACCAGACAGGAAGGAGTTGCAGTAATCCAGTTCAGTAAGTGAATAATGAGTGAAGCAGGTTGGCAATAGAGGTCAGGAGTGAGGGAGGGAAGCAGTCAGCTGATGTTGTGGAGATGAAAGTAGGCAGACTAAGAAACATTATTGATGTTGGATTTGAATGATAGAGTGCCATTGAGGGCCAAACCCAGGCTTTCAAATCAAAAGGAGGGGGAGACTAAGGAGTTGTCGATGGAATGGTGAAACTGTTGGTTTGTGTAAGGATGGATTTGGAGCTGATAAGGAGAACCTCTGTTTTATCACTGTTGAGTTAGAAAAACGTAGAAGAAAAACAGGATTTGATTTCCTGTAGGCAGAGTAAGTAGCAGAGGGAGATGGGTGGGAGGGTGGAGGTGGATTTGTAGGAGAGGTAGAGCTAGCTGTCATCCGCATTGCAATAAAATTGAATATTAACCTTTTGAAAGATATGGCCAAAGGGGAGGAGATAGATAATAAAAAGTATAGGTTCAAGAGCAAAACATTGGGGGATACCGGGAAAAAAAGAAGAGATGGCTTAGATCCAAATTTTTAACTGGATGAACTGAGTGCGGCCGAAGAAATATAAAGAGAACCAGTTTAGTGGAATATTTAAGAAACAAATAGAAGACAGTCTGTGAGGAGGAGCCAGAATGGAATGGTTCATAGAGGTAGTTATTGGAGAGGTGACAATGAACTTTGGCTAAAAATGTCTTTTCTACAGGGGTTGGACAATGAAACTGAAACAACTATAATTTTAGTGTGGGAGGTTTCATGGCTGAATTGGACCAGCCTGGCAGCCAGTCTTCATTGATTGAAAACAATCAAACTCAGTAAACAAACTCAGCCGATGTTTGCTCATTAAGCTCAGAGAAGCCGCTGGGTTGTTGCGATGTCTCTGTGAAACGTGTTGAACGATCTAAAACTGACATTGTTGCGGTCAGTCTGTGTGCTAATGTTAGCAGACCTGGTTAGGTTGGCTAGCGCACAGCGGTCTGCCTTTTTGCCGGTGTTTCTCAGAGGGCAACGAGTTGTAGACCAGAAGATGTTTATAGCCAAAGAGCTGTCGATTCGAAAGCTCCAGTGGACATCTTGATGGATGTATTTTTGATGAAAGTGCGAAGCTATGTCTGAGCAGATGTAAAACAGTGGTTTTGAAAAAGTTGGGAGACGGAACTGTTGTTGAATGAGTTCAGTAGCAGAGTACTGAAGTAAAGTTGTCGTTGGATGAAAAATAAAAAAAATAGCAGAGTCTGAACAAGGGCAAACCACATAGCCAGATTGTTTAGCCACATGGTTGATTAGATAAGATAACAAAAAATCACAAGAGAAGAAAAAAGCTAGAGAAGGCTGTAACCAAATATCTTTCAAAACAAAAGCCCACAGGTTTCTAAAGGTTGAACCAAAGCTGGATCAGAGGTAATTATTTTAATGACTATTTTTGGTATTTTGTCATATACAGGGGTTGGACAATGAAACTGAAACACCTGTCATTTTAGTGTGGGAGGTTTAATGTCTGAATTGGACCAGCCTGGTAGCCAGTCTTCATTGATTGCACATTGCACCAGTAAGAGCAGAGTGTGAAGGTTCAATTAGCAGGGTAAGAGCACAGTTTTGCTCAAAATATTGAAATGCACACAACATGGGTGACATACCAGAGTCCAAAAGAGGACAAATTGTTGGTGCACGTCTTGCTGGCGCATCTGTGACCAAGACAGCAAGTCTTTGTGATGTATCAAGAGCCACGGTATCCAGGGTAATGTCAGCATACCACCAAGAAGGACGAACCACATCCAACAGGATTAACTATGGACGCAAGAGGAAGCTGTCTGAAAGGGATGTTCGGGTGCTAACCCGGATTGTATCCAAAAAACATAAAACCACGGCTGCCCAGGTCACGGCAGAATTAAATGTGCACCTCAACTCTCCTGTTTCCACCAGAACTGTCCGTCGGAAGCTCCACAGGGTCAATATACACGGCCGGGCTGCTATAGCCAAACCTTTGGTCACTCATGCCAATGCCAAACGTCGGTTTCAATGGTGCAAGGATCGCAACTCTTGGGCTGTGGACAATGCGAGACATGTATTGTTCTCTGATGAGTCCACCTTTACTGTTTTCCCCACATCCGGGAGAGTTACGGTGTGGAGAAGCCCCAAAGAAGCGTACCACCCAGACTGTTGCATGCCCAGAGTGAAGCATAGGGGTGGATCAGTGATGGTTTGGGCTGCCATATCATGGCATTCCCTTGGCCCAATACTTGTGCTAGATGGGCGCGATACTGCCAAGGACTACCGAACCACTCTTGAGGACCATGTGCATCCAATGGTTCAAACATTGTATCCTGAAGGCGGTGCCGGTGTATCAGGATGACAATGCACCAATACACACAGCAAGACTGGTGAAAGATTGGTTTAATGAACATGAAAGTGAAGTTGAACATCTCGCATGGCCTGCACAGTCACCAGATCTAAATATTATTGAGCCACTTTGGGGTGTTTTGGAGGAGCGAGTCAGGAAACGTTTTCCTCCACCAGTATCACGTAGTGACCTGGCCACTATCCTGCAAGAAGAATGGCTTAAAATCCCTTTGACCACTGTGCAGGACTTGTATATGTCATTCCCAAGACGAATTGACGCTGTATTGGCTGCAAAAGGAGACCCTACACCATACTAATAAATTATTGTGGTAAAAACCAGGTGTTTCAGTTTAATTGTCCAACTCCTGTACACTCCCATGGAATTATGTATCTTAAGTTGACCAGTAGCCATGTTGGTAGCTAACTGCCTCACAGTGCACATTCCTACTGCTTCTAAGCATGTTTTTGAGTTGCCTATTAACCGAGTCCAAACGCATCACACTGAAGTGCACGGAGAGTACAGAATACCCACAACTATGCCATCCTGCAACCAAGCCAAGCCAACTTTATTTATAAAGCACTTTAAAAACACCAGGCACTGAACAAAACCCTGAACATAAAAAATAAACAAAATAAATGAATAAAACATTAGAATTAAAATAAAAAATCATTAAAAGAAAAAATAAAATTCTTAAATAGGCAAATTATTTATATTTGAACCAACATGAACAATATTTCATGCTTTGTATCAAGTACAACAAAGCACACATCTTCAGTAAAAAGGCTCCCTGTTAGAGAAATTCCTTTTTTACTTTCTGCTTTTGTTTTAATGCGACATCAGGGGATGACTCGCTAATGACTACAGCTTTGAGACTTTCCCTCTCACTCAGAGAACAGTCAATGATAAAACAGCTGTAGTGTTTTTCTATGGCATCAAAAAAACTGTTTAATCATTTGGCTTTTTTTTTTTTCAATCTAGTCACTTTAAGGGGAACCTTTTTAAGTCGATACTTTTTGTCTAATAATGGTTGGGTTTCTTGGGCTCTTGCCTCTGAGGCAATCATAACAGGTCTCTAGATAGCCTAGTTGTACTTACAGGGGGAGGAGTTTTTTTTGTTTGCTTTAAGAGTGAATTTCATTTAGTTTCCAAAAAAGACTTCAAATGACATAATTGTTCCAGACAAGGCTAGAAGGAACACCTATTTTGGCAAGTCAATTCATTTGCAATAGGCCATTTTGTCCCTCTTTGTGTCTCTCCAGTAGGGGGTTAGCACTGGAGATAGCTTCACAATCAGCCAGCACACTGAGCAATCACCAGTGTATCCATAACGGTTTTCTTTGGAAATTACATGCGCTTCATTTCAGGGAAAATTGTGAGGGAATAAACTGTGGCATTTTTTTTCTCTTTCTAGTTCCCATTGTAATATTATCTGTGGCAGAAATCACTGAGTTGGTACAATCAGAGCATTCAGTGTGGGGCAGTTTTCATCAGCATTTTACTTCTCAAACCTTCTGCTAAGAATAAATGAAAAAAAAAAACACAAGTGCACAAGAAGCATCAATGAAGTATTTTTGGCTTCAGGATTCATAGGCATGAGGAGCTAAAGTGTGCAAAATGCAGAAAATAGGTTAAGGAAAGAGAAGCCGCTCTCCCCACATTAGACCAATCCTACATCATACCTGAAGCCTTCGGTAATGTCCTGCTAGATTCAGATTCCTTCAGATTTCTCACAAAGGACTGGGAGAGTAATGAGGATGTTAGAAAGCAACGTCTGCGAGGGATATGCTCTACATCATTCAGATTTAACACTGCCATCTGTTTCATGGTGCCCCTGAACAGCAACATCAGGGCTTCAGATGAAGCATTTACACAGATGACAGATGGATTACCTGAGGAAAAGTTGGCCTGGACTTACATGTCTCATAAAGGAGACACACATATCTAATAGGTGTTAGCTTTTCTTCATCATTGTGCTTTTGACCATAGCTGGGTTTTTTAAATCTTTTTTTCTTGGCCTAGGGAGACACAAAGCAGCGGACGCCTTCTGCTAATGAATGTCAAATCAAAAGCTGACCTATTTAGAAAGTCAAAGCTCTTTCACACCTATGACAGGATGATATCTCTCCTGAGATCCACCACAGGCATCTCATCTTGCACAAGTCCATGCTACCAGCTGTGCTCCCTTGACTTACATGTTGATTAGTCTTTACTGCTTTGTATACTCAATGCGAGTATGACATTTAGGTGGGCAATATGTTTTATATGTTATAGTGACATTGAAATTTTTCTTTTACATAGATTTGAGGTATGCCCACATATTTGTTAGCTAATTTAGCTTCCTGGGATTATTTGTGTTGCTTTGTTTTTTCCATTGGTTCAATGGAAAGAGCCTCGAAATCCCCCAGAAAAAGCTGGAGGGTCTTGCTGGTACTTATGCACTAGTTAACCCTGGATCCTGATCTCAGACAATAAATGGATGGGTGGATCAATTAATACATTACTACCATCTGCTGATATAAAAAGATAGCTGTCTTTCAAAACTATAGTTGCATGAACTATATAAATTTATATTTTCATTTCCAATTCCCAGTTAGCAATCACCATTTAATTAACCATTTCTTAAGCTCAAACTGAATATTTAATTTATTGCAACATAAAACTTTCAGTAATGTTGGCTATTTTTACACAGTAAACTAAAGCTTTCCTGAGAAAGACTTATGCCCCTCTTCCATGTGTACCCGGAGCTGTTCTGCGTTGTGCTGGTTATAGGTGGAGAATTTCCCGTGACACAGTTTGTCTCTGTAGATGGACGGCTTCTCCGTTTATTCTCACGTGAACAGTAAACACGAAAACAACCATATTATGGGCTGCCTGCTCTAATTCTTACACAAAACAGAAGTATACAACAAAATCAAAATCTGTCCCTGTTGCTTTATATAAATTCATATTACAGAGTGAATATATATATTACAATGACAATGGTAACAAAATGCAATTAATAAATTATAAATAAACTGGATGTATTTTGATGAAAAATGAACAGTACCCCTCTTTCAAGATTACAAAAGGGGAGAGACCAGGGGGCACAAACAATTTAACAAAATAATGTCACCATAAAAGAAATAAAGAGGAGGGGCTCCTGATATTAAAGTCACACACTTACAAAAATCACAGTGGTTTCCATAGTGTATACAGTTAGGTATAAAAGCTATCTTAGTAACAGAAAACATTTTGTGTAATTATAACATAATACAAATACAAACCGGTTATACATGGGCTCTACTTTGGCCAGCTCCACTACAATCAGCCCATTTTACAACCCTTTCCATTAGTGGCTTTTCCGGCTTGATGCTGGCTTTTTTGGTAGCTGCTCAGCAGCAGGTCCCATTAGGGGTTTAGCTGGACTGAAAAGTGATGTGGACAGGTTGCTGTTCACTGTTTGGCAATGGGCGTGGTCAGCCGTATGAGTCTGACAGCAATATTCAGCAGCAGCTTGATGGAAAGATGAGAAATGAGAAGGTGTTCGCTGAGGTAGAGTTTTAAAAATATTAAGGACCACAACGGCCAGAGTGGGTCAAATCAAAAGCCGTGGAGGAGGTTCAAAGTCATAGGGCGGTCTGGACTCTGCAACCTCAGTGTTGGAGGACATGACGTGTGATAGTGAGTGTTTATTTTCCTTTGCATAACACCCAAAGCTGATGTCTTCAAGCCGCACCTCCAGCCTTCTTTAGAAACACAACAGGTTTTGTTCTGAGTAGAGCAAGGTTGAGCAGTGTGGAGCTGTGCGGTGCTGAAATGGAAAGAGGCATCAATGTCGTTTATAGTAATTAAGGTCATGTAGGATTAGAAATAACAGTGATTTGCTCAGTACATTCCACAAGGATGATAAAGTTATTAAAACCAGTGCTATGTATGTGCCATGTATAGTGCTGCACATAACTACAAACAATAAGCATAAATTAAACGAGGAAAAAAAAGTACTATAAAGTAAATTATGTAATTTATACTGTAATACATATTTATATATAGTGAGGAAAATAAGTATTTGAACACCTTGCGACTTTGCAAGTTCTCCCACTTAGAAATCATGGAGGCGTCTGAAATTTTCATCTTAGGTGCATGTCCACTGTGAAAGACATAATCTAAAAAAAAAATCCGGAAATCACAATGTATGATTTTCTAATAATTTATTTGTGTGTTACTGCTGCAAATAAGTATTTGAACACCTGCCAATCAACAAAAATTCTGGCCCACAAAGACCTGTTAGTCCACCTCTAAAAACTCCGTGTCCACTCCACTTATTATTCTAAATTAGAAGCACCTGTTTGAGGTCGTTAGCTGCATAAAGACACCTGTCCACCCCACGCAATCAGTAAGACTCTAACTACTAACATGGCTAAGACCGAAGAGCTTTCCAAAGACACCAGAGACAAAATTGTAGACCTCCAAAAGGCTGGAAAGGGCTACGGAGCAATTGCCAAGCAGCTTGGTGAAAAAAGTTCAACTGTTGGAGCAATTATTAGAAAATGGAAGAAGCTAAAGATGATTAACAATTTCCCACGGACTGGGGCTCCATGCAAGATCTCACCTCATGGCGTAACAATGATCCTAAGAAAGGTGAGGAATTAGCCCAGAACTACACGTCAGGAGCTGGTCAATGACCTGAAGAGAGCTGGCACCACTGCTTCCAAGGTTACTGTGGGTAATACACTAAGACGTCATAGTTTAAAGTCATGCATGGCACGGAAGGTTCCCCTGCTTAAATCAGCACACGTCCAGGCCTGTCTTAGGTTTGGCCATGACCATTTGGATCATCCAGAGGAGTCATGGGAGAAAGTTCTGTGGTCAGATGAGACCAAAATAGAACTTTTTGGTTTTAATTCCACTCGCCATGTTTGGAGGACTAAGAATGATGAGTACCATTCCAAAAACACCATCCCTACTGTGAAGCATGGGGGTGGAAGCATCATGCTTTGGGGGTGTTTTTCTGCACATGGGACAGGACGACTGCACTGCATGAGGAGAGGATGACCGGGGCCATGTATTGGGAGATTTTGGGGAACAACCTCCTTCCCTCAGTTAGAGCGTTGAAGATGGGTCGTGGCTGGGTCTTCCAACATGACAATGACCCGAAGCACACAGCCAGGATAACCAAGGAGTGGCTCCGTAAGAAGCATATCAAGGTTCTGGCGTGACCTAGCCAGTCTCCAGACCTAAACCCCATAGAAAATCTTTGGAGGGAGCTCAAACTCCGTGTTTCTCAGCGATCTCTAAGATCTAGCGAAAATCTGTGTGGAGGAATGGGCCAAACTCCCTGCTGCAGTTTGTGCAAACCTGGTAAAAAACTACAGAAAATGTTTGACCTCTGTAATTTCAAACAAATGCTACTGTACATGTATATTAACATTGATTTTCACATGCTTATTTGCAGCAGTAACACACAAATAAAGTATTAAAAAATCATACATTGTGATTTCCGGATTTTTTTTTTTGAGATCATATCTCTCACAGTGGACATGGACCTAAGATGAACATTTCAGACCCCTCCATGATTCCTAAGTGGGGAGAACTTGCAAGTCACAGGGTGTTCAAATACTTATTTTCCTCACTATATATATATATATATATATATATTAATATATATATATATAATATATATATATATATATATAATATTAAAATACATCATTATTTTTTTCATCCTCATTTAATGTATACACATATGGCGAGGAGGTTGGCGATTCAGCAATGTTTCGTCAGCAAATACTTGTTTCTATGTATGAACAGGTTTAGAAGAAGCACTAAAAAAAACAAATCAAGCTAAGACAGACGAGCAGCCACACACACTGGTGCCATCTTGCGCCCAGGCCATGAATCCCAGGAATCCATATGAGAGGAATGAACAATATGAATAAAGCATCCAGTGCTTGGAATATCAAAATTATCAATAACTTGATGTCACCTGACATCATGTGGACATGCTCTTTGTCAATTTTCCATCTGTTTAGTATCTACTTAATTCCTTACTTCATTGTTTGGAAGTATGAGATCCATTTCATTGCTGGACCTGATAAAATGTTTTGACGAGGCTAAGCAATGACATTGCACACACTTCTAAACTCCAAATATCTTCCCTAATGCCAAAATAAGTCACATCGGATAGCATACCTCAAAGACAAATTTTGTATCCAGCTTATTGATTGTTCATTGTAGCAGGGCGAGTTGAGCTACTCTGACAGTGATCATTCAGAAATGTTGGATACAAACCTGGAGCCAATACTTGAGATTGGATCAGGTCTTCCATAGATGCTGACTAACATTTAGCTAATTGATAATGTTGAAAAACTTTTTTTTTTTAACTATATCAGCTTGTTTTTTTTCTGTCTCATTCTGTGGTCTAGCTTACACAAAAATAAAAAAAAGTTATAATTTTTACCAGCCATTTTATTTGTATAGAACAGTATTGTTTTGTATCATATATAAAACATATAATAAAGGACTTTACTCAGCAGGATTAACAAGTGCAATGGTTTAAGCAGGTTAATGTACAATAAGTTTTTCAGGACTTTTTGACCTTCAGGATGCACCTCATGACTTAGTAATTGAAAGGAGAAAGTGGCTACGGTAAGAAGTTGTGTAGCAATATTGACAAAATGTCACCTCAGAAATTAGAAGGGCCTGACAGCTTCTGTTGTTCGTGTCTTCGTGGTTAGAACATATCTGCCCAGGAAGCTTTCAGCACAGAATTCCTGGTGCTTTAATGAAACAATAGAAACTTAAAAATGTAAGTAGAACAGAATATTTCCACACAGGAAGTGAGGCTCAGTTTCTGAACATGGCAAAATAAATGACAATTAAATGGTAGGAGTGTTGCCAGCAGTGTGGTGCTCTATCCGTGTTTGGATTGCAAAATACGAATCTTTATATTATAGCTTTATAGAGTGTGACGGAGCTTTAGTATACAGGAAAACTGAGAATTCTCCAATTTGTGTGCAAGCACCTGTAAACTATGACAAACTGATTTACTGTCAGTCATTGAGGTGATGTTCATTTTAATGAATCCTCTGGAATTTACTACATTTTAGCTGAATGTGAAATCTATTTATTGAGCATTCTGTCAGGTCTCGTCTCCAGGTAAGCAATGTGATGAGCTGAAACACACATTTACATGTTACATGCTTCTCCGTCTCCCCCTCCTGTGCCTCTTAAAGGTGTCAGGAGTATTTCTGTAGCTTGCTAGATGAATGCTGGCACCTCAGGAGATCGTCTTGTTTGTCAGTGCCATGCCACGGCAGGAAAACAGCATTGTGTGGTACTGCTTGCTTGGCAACATTTATTCTTGACGTTATTGTTGTAGTAAATTTCTGTTGGCCTGGCTTCAGTTGCAGACCTGTGTAAGACCTTCTATCATACGTTACTGAATCAGGACGGTGCTCTTTAGGCAAGCCTTCCTTCTGTCCTAAATGGGTTTAAAAACAGCATTACCTCATAAAGAATGGTAGATGATGCTTTTCTAGTATCCAAACACTGTCAAGTTTGTCTCCTTTTATTGAAGATAAATAATTGTCTTACTTCAGCCAGCTGACTGGTAGGGTTCAGAAACAGGCAGGGGAGGGGGATGCTACTCTGCACTTAATATGGTTAAAGAAACTCTTGTCACTGTCACATTCTTTCTGCTATCTAATTACAAGAACCTTATAGCAACAAAATGGTATGGTTAAATTTTATTGTAGTAATGGTAGGTCATGAACTTCTGGTGGTTTTGAAACTAACTTAAAAACCTTTGTATGCCTCAGTTGTCCAAAGCCAGGGTTCAGTAGCCTTTGCAATCCAAAGAGCTATTTTTACCCTCAGTCCAGCTAAATAAAACTTATTTATAGCCACAAATGTAACATGATCTTTTGAAAAAATAACATTTATAATTTTTGATAATTAACTACTATTGGAAATCTGTTATAATTTTTTTATATCAATTTCATTTATTTTCTATTCTTAGGTTTTAAAATATAGAACAGCATAAAACTTTTGCAAGAAGAGGATAGATGTTTTTTTTTCTTTCTATGGAATGTTGATATTTGTGGAAAATGATGAGAAAACAAAAGCACATAGTTTCCAACCTAATTACAAGAAAATAGATGTACACATATTTTGCTGGTACTTTTATGTCATTCTGTTTTGGAAAGTCAATGCCGGCAGGAGCAGCTCGGTGAGTAAAAAGAGGACTTAATAAATAACAACAAAAGGAAAGCTCATACCAGGCAAAAGGTAACAGATGCAGGCATAGCCATGGACATCTTGGCATGGCAAAAACTCCAGCAAGGTGTAAACACTATGAAGAGTATAAATGGAGCATGGCCGAGGTGAAAATAGAGAAACTGATTGGCATGAAGCAGATAAACCAGGTGAAGCTGATTATAGGCTGACTTTGGCAGGGAGTGGTGTAGTGGTCGTGACAAAAACCTGCGTTTGTTATTATATCTATATTTATAAGCATCTTTTGGTTCTTCATCATGTTTAGCCAAGGTTCACATAAGCCAATGTCTAAAATGCCTCTTGGAGCTGCATTGGAGGTGCAGGTTGCAGACCCCTGTTAGGTTGCAGACCCTGTTTAGGTATAGACCAACCTTCCCCCACAAATATCTTCCTGGGAAGTATGATGTTGGGGATAGTTTGAATGTTTTTGTGTGGGGGGAGCAAACAAAACAAACACTTTAAGGACACATGATTTTTAGTTAGTTTAAACCTCTTCTATTTGTATGTGTTTGTGTTTCCTGATTACTTAAATACATTTTCTTCTTTCTCTCTTCTCAGTCAATTCTCTCTCATCGTCTCATCCTCCCTGTGATAACTGTGGCTCAGTGTGTCTTGTTTTTTCTGTCCCTATTTGATCTGATCTATCACTTTCCTTCTAGAGGCAAGGAATACAACACATAAATTATCTATCAGAGCTGTAATCTATTAAGAATAACATAAGGGAGCTGATGTTTTATTTCAAAATGCATAGATTATTTACAGCTATTTTTATTTTTCGGTCCAAATATTTAAACTCCAACTCCAGACCAGTGCTTGTTATTCTCAAACTTTCTGGTTGTGTATGAAGCAGTGTGTGCTCCATCAACCTCCATGTGTATGACAGTGATAGAGGGTCAGGTAGTCACAACATTATGCATTTACAACATAAAATCAGGTAGTGCGGCTTTAATATATATATGTATTCAGAGACACAGACAGACATTATTTATTCCATGTACTGACAAGACAAGAAGTTTAAAAGTTCCTAGAAATGACTCGTTATAAATGTCTTGAAAGAATGAAAAAAGACAACATATTTTATAAAATCATATCTTATTAAATTGAAGCATCAAAAACCTATTTTATTAGTTGAGGGGAGAACGTTTGACAGAGAAATGTAATTTAATCTACATAATGATTTGATAGTGACAGTCTATTTACTTCATTACTGAAAGAAGAATAACTGCATTTTCACTGACCCCCCAAAAAGGTTAAATATAAATAAATTGCAGCACGACTGCATCTCATCATCACACATCTCCTCAAAGTAGCTATTCCACCAATATTATTACCAACATTGTTAATACACGTTTTTATTAGGTCTCAGAGACTCCGGGTTAGGGCAAAAAACTAAATAAGACCTGTCTGTGATTGGCTGGTGATGTGGTTCATTTACATACACTTTGTCAAGTTGCGAGAACAGAGGCCGAACCGAGCGCGAGCACAGAGCAGGCCTAGCAGGAGGAGCAGAAGACTCAGAGTTGAGTGCATGTCTGAACCTGTATTGAGTGAGCGTGTGGGAGATTTAAACCCACACACCACAAATTATTTGTTGTTCACATAGATATATACGCTCACATTAGTCTCACTGCAGGGTCAGGTTGGTGGTACAAATATAACACCATAGAAGAAGTATGTGGTCACTTCTGTGCGCGGTCATGTTGCGTGTGTCTGCAAGTTGGGGGGGAACTCAGAGAGCAGAAAATTGTAGAGGATCTACGTTATTTAAAAAAAATTGATATAATTAGCTTGACCGGAGCGGAGGGGGTCATTGAGGGGCGGGCTGCCCCTCCAATATAACAATCGGGGAAACACCTACACTTAAGTACAGCATAGCCAGGCTCATGATTTTGCATTGTTGTGCTTTAACACATAATCCAATTACTAAATCAACTGGGTCAGATTTACTCTAAACACAACCCTCTGATCACTTTCAATACTTCAAAAGAAGCATACTGTTTCTTCAACAAATAACATTCACCATTAGGGATGGACACAATCTTGCATATACATAACAGCATAAAATGTCTGACATGACTACATTGTGTCCATTGAGTAGATATGGCCACCTCGCTTTAACTGTCTCCATCTAATTTATAAATAGTTTAGTTTCTCCTTCACTTTTCTAATCCACGCCTCCTGGCAGAGGCATACTCCGAGACGTTTTTGGAAAATTATCCTGCGAACATGGTGTTGTCATTTAATGAGTAAAAGACAGTAAAACAAAAACAAAAATAGTTTGCAAAGGGTTTGGAGACAGACAACTTGGTTGTAAACTTGGTGAAAACATTCTGAGGTGGAGGTGGTTTGGATTTTCTGAGAGAGAAAATATGTGGTTATGTTTAAAAATATGGTTTTAAACCATCACTGCAAAAAGTAGTTGTACCACCAACTGACTTCACTACTTGAACTGTAAAATAGTGCTGGATGAGGAATGCTAAAACTGCTGTTTGGAATGTTGAATCAACCAGCTTATTATGAGCAGTGCATTGGCTCATTTATGTGAATGAATACAGCCTTTTTCTTGATTTCTTCCTTGTAATAAGACAAAGCGATATAAAGACTTTGACTTGATTGTTTTGATGTCCTACTACCAATCAGGTGCAATGAAAAACTATCTTTATACTTTAAAAATTCAAAGGTTTTTAATAAAAAGCTATTTTCAGTCTTCTATTTACTGGCTTGAAAGATTTATTCTCTGCATTTAAGTTAACTGGAGGCACACCTCTGGATTTATTTTCAGGTAACACTTTAAATGCACTAATTTCTTGTGTGATATCATGAAAATCTAACATCAGGGAGAGAATTGTAAACCTCTGCAAGTCAGGTTCACACTTGAGTAAAATTTCAAGAACATGTCCTGTCTAATGAAACTAAAACTGAAGTGTTTAGTCAAAATGACCACATTACATCTGGAAGAAAAAAATCGAATCTTGCAAGCCTATACAACAACACCATTGGAAATGTGAAGCATAGTGGTGCCAGCATTATGCTGTAAAAATAGCAGTTTATTATTCCTTCATTTTCGATTAGATTGAAAACGATGTGTTTACTAAAGGAATCTGCAGCATTTTATTTTTATTTTATGGTCAATGTTTGTTGCAAAGCCTGGTCAGTGCATTTCTGTTTAGGTGTTATATCATCTTATTTGAGTCACAAATCTCTAAGCGTCACAAACAAGAGACAATTTAATCAATGAATTGCACTATAAGCAGTTATCTTAAAATCATAAAAAGCTGCTGCTTTATAGGGTTATTTTGTCCTGAGGTTGTTTTTGTTTAGCTAACCAAATGTTGGAACCAGTGTGGGCTCAGGGTCATTTTGCCCCCATATGGTTCCCTGGTGATCCCATTTGGTTCCCTCCTAATTTCGTTTGTACTCATGTACTAAAGCATTGAGCATCATTGTATCTCTGATGGTGAGTATTGTTTTATAAATATTAACGGCTAATACAAATAAATGCTCAAATCTCATCTGCAATTTATTAAATAGTATATTAGATTTTATATTAGACTTCATTTCCATTGATTGTGGTTGTGATCCCTGTTTGGACTAGTTGGCTCTTGAGTAACATGAGAGATAATCACCCCAGATTGCACAAAAATAACTCCTGTTTATAGATATTTGTTATCAGAGTCAAATAACCACATTTCAATGCAGCAGACTATTAGTACACTACAAAAAGACTCCAAAACATCCCTCAATCTATATATATATATATATAATATATATATATATATATATAAAATATGTCATACATCACATTAGCTTTTAATAGATGAGCTAATGGAAACTACAGGGGTTGGACAATGAAAGTGAAACACCTGGTTTTAGACCACAATAATTTATTAGTATGGTGTAGGGCCTCCTTTTGCGGCCAATACAGCGTCAATTCGTCATGGGAATGACATATACAGGTGGCTCTTGATACATCACAAAGACTTGCTGTCTTGGTCACAGATGCGCCAGCAAGATGTGCGCCAACAATTTGTCCTCTTTTGAACTCTGGTATTTCACCCATAATGTTGTGTGCATTTCAATATTTTGAGCAAAACTGTGCTCTTACCCTGCTAATTGAACCTTCACACTCTGCTCTTACTGGTGCAATGTGCAATCAATGAAGACTGGCTACCAGGCTGGTCCAGTTTAGCCATGAAACCTCCCACACTGAAATGACAGGTGTTTCAGTTTCATTGTCCAACCCCTGTAGCTGAGCAATGCAAGTGAAATTCATTTTACTCTTCAGATGGACTAAATGGGCATTCCAAAATTGATGGGAAATATTTAAGATGGAAAAAAAAAATTTTTTTTAATTATTCAATGATTAGAAAACTAATTCAATGTTTTGTCAAATATGTACAGTAGATTTCACTTATCACTTACAGGTGGGTAAAATCTCACAACAAAGCTAAGGTTTATTTCCAGAACTGCCAGAAAAGTGTGACCTTGTTAGGGAGAGAAGCAGATTCTCTCAACCTCAGATCTCTGTTTGGCCTTTGAGGTTCACAAAAGTAGCAAAAAACGCTACTTAACAGTGGGAAAAAAATAATTATTTGTTAGTTCTGTGGTGTCACAGCTGTCACATCTATGCCCTCAGCAGTCAGCCGGTGTTGACTTGGCATGGGGGGGGGATTGAATGACGCTTTCAGCTCTCTAATCTGGGGAGCAGAGAGGTGCTCCTATCGCTGACAGTGTGACTGACAGGCAGGCAGAGAGAACCCAGCTGTGATGGCTGCTGTCGGCTCAGTGGCAGCCTTATGATGAATTGCCTCTCCTGAATGATAGCGCTGGTACTGAGCGATGTTGACGCCAGATTGTTCTGTCACCGCCTCACCGGCAACCGCAAAATAAAAATAAATAAATAAGCAAGCAGGGAAATGAACCTCTATGCAACCTCTCCCCCATTTTTTTTACTTTATATCAATGTTGCCACACCTCATACATCTCCATAAGCAGCAATATGAAACTAGAAGCTTGTCCAGAAATATGGTGGAGGAAATTGTCTTGTAAACCTACAAACTTTTTAGTGACATAAAAATAGTTTCTTGCATTTTTTATTTATTTTTTTGCTTTGATGTACAGCTTAAATATGAGACTAAACCTCCAATTCTACAGCTGCACAAACGAATTGACTGTACAGTGAGATAAATAGAAAATTATTGGCAGATAAATTCAATATGTTCGGTTTGTTCATTTATCCATTTTCTGTCTGCCTCCAGCTCAGATGACTACTATGAATACGGACACAGCGGGGAGTCGTATGATTCGTACGGTGAGTCGCAGATCGCCTTCTCCACTATATATAGTGTCAATTGTCAGAACAATATCTCTTTCCATTTCCTGACTCTGCTCTACTGGTTTTATCTCAGTTGCCATAGTACCTGGCTAATTGAGTGCTTTTTCAGACACATACAGAACGAACGTGTTTAAAAGTCATTTGTCACTAATCAGAACTTCTTCAGCTCATTTAGATAATTAGGTGAAAGCAGTTTTGTTGGAAATTAAAACTAATTACCAAGAGTGGAGGCTTAAGGTGCATTAGTGTAAATTTATGTTGTAAATGCATAATGTTGTAAATATTGACAGACATTTTTGCATCTCTTCAATGTCTCTTTTGAGAATTGTTTTGAAAAACATGTAAAGTATATGAACTGATTTTTCTTATCTGCAGAAGATTTCCAGTGTTAATCCAAATGCTGGTTTTCCTCTGCTCTGTAGAGCAATGTCTCAAAACAAACAAAAACCTTTAAAGGGGACATATCATGCTTTTAAATCCTTCTTTTTCACACTTAAATCATTCAGCTGTTGTCTATTTAAAGTGGAACTGCAATGCTTTGGTCTGAATTCCTTGTTATTGTAGCTCCACAGGCCCCTCTTTTACCTCTGTTCTGAGGTGCGTCTGAGAACAACTCGTTTTGGTGCGGTCTCTTTAAATGCTACTGAGGCACTTCACACCCTGCCCCCCTCGAGGTCAAAGTGTGCTCCACTTTAACCCATTTGGCTGTTTATGTAATAATACTATTCAAAACATGTAGGACAGTTATGTCTTCATGGAGCTAGAAGCAGCACACACCACTAACATAAGCAGAAGGCACGATGCTACTGCTATCAAAACAATGGCTAGGATGTCATAGCAATACGCAATAAATTTATGTCTAAAATAAAGTTTGTCGTCATTTTAGCGTTATTTACAGCTTACTGCTTTGCTGTGTCCGTCGTTTCCATAGACAGAAGGAACTGACCCCTTAATTAGATGAAGTCTTCCAGCAAATCCTTCTTGATAGTGGAGGTTGTTGCTGAAGGCACTTGCCCTTGAAGTGTTTCCAGCAGACGAAAAGGAATTTCCCCACTAATGTGGGGACGCTTCCATTAAAAATGTTATTTAACCAGGCATTTCGAAGAGGTTCTTAAGCTAGGGGACGGTGTAATGAATTGTTTGGGTTAATACACCTAACAACCGAACCGAAGTTGTCCTCTTTCATTGTCGGCATACTTGAGCTTGAACTACAAAATTGAAGCGAGAAATAAATATGGTGGATACACAAAACAGATCAGCCTGAAGTCTATGACCTTATTTAACTGTTTTGCAGCAAATACTGTGACGTAACAGTTGGAAAAACGTTACAAGTGATAGAGAAAACTGAATGGACTGAAAAATATGACCCCAACAGAATATAAAGGTATCTGCGTAACACCGGAGAAACTAAATTCAACTTTTCTGGACTCCTACAGACTCCAAGTAAACAACAAAATGTGTTTAAAGTGGATTTTGCATGATGTCCCATTTAAATCATTCCTAATCATTCTGCAACTACATGTAAAAATAAAAGGAAGCACAATTCATTGGATACCAGCAGGCAGTTTATATATCCTTACAGAGCCCTGCAAAATTATTTTCCCCCCTTTTTATCATTTTATCATTTTGTCATGTTAAATGTATTAACAAATAAAAAGCTAAAAGCCTGTTTGTTTATTCAGCCTTCCTGAGTCAATATTTTGCAGAACCACTTTTGCTGCAATAACAGTATTTTTTTTGTGTGTGTATTTAGAACCTGAGAATGTTCTCCAATCTTCTGGGCAAAACAGATGAAGCTCAGTTAGAATTTTAAGAATTCCAACAGATTCTGAATTGGATTCAGGTCTGGACTTCGATTAGGCCATTCAAACATATGGGGCTGTTTTGGTCTCAAGTTGTTTGCAGCCTTTAGCAGTTTTTTTATTGGAACGCTCTGTAAAAATAAACTCCATCTCTCCATCAACTCTGACTAGCTTCTCTGTCACTTCTGAACAAAAGCCACCATGTTTCACAATGGGAATGGTGTCCTCAGAGTGATATGCCACTCTTGGTTTTCTGCATATGTAAGCCAGAAAAATTACATTTTGATCACATCTAACCAGGTCACCTTTTTTCACATGGTTTCGGTGTTCCCTAAATGGCTTATCAATCAATCAATCAATCAATCAGTCAATGAAAATGTTATTTATAAAGCGCTTTCACATACCATAACGCAACCAAAGTGATGCACAACTAAATATAAAATACGAGATAAAATCATAATAATGAAAACAGCAAACAATAACCACAGAGTAAGAAAAAATAAAATAAACAATAAAAGGCAAATGGCAGTTCAAGAACTGGCCTACTGATCATACTCTCTGGAATTAAAAGCCAGTTTAAAAAGACATTGAAATTCACAAAAAGAGGGAGAGCATTCCACAGTTTAAGAGCTGGAACTGAAGGGGCTCGGTCTCCCTTAGTCAGAAGTCGGGTTCTTGAAACCACCAAGAGCATTTGATCTTCAGATCTCAGTTCTACTAGGCTATAGTTCTCTCACCTAAACTGTTGTAAGGAAATTCTTACGTCCATGTCTCATAAAAATTTTTTTTAGCATGAGCTCACATTTCCCAGGGTAGCTCGCATCTCTCTGTGATTACCAGCGCTGAGCCTGCTTACACAGCTGCACTGCTCAACAGCAGATGCCACCTTCAAAATAAAAGCTGGTTGTTTAAAGTTAAAGGACAATATTCAGATTCATGATTTAACCCAGATTCAGAACAGTGTTAACATTTGTTGTGTGTTTGATATACAATTTTGACGTCGGCCAGTCGAGGAGATCTAAAGGGCCAGATGTGAACCGTAGACCGCAAAATCCCCGTTTTTCAGATGATGGTTTGAACAGAGCTCTGTGAGGTGTTCAAAGCTTAGTATGTTGTTATAAACCAAACCCTGCTTAATCTTTTCCAAACCATTGTGTTCTTTGGTCTTCATGATGCTGTTTGTTCACTAATGTCTTCCAACAAACCTCTGAGGCCTTCACAGAACATCTGGATTTATACTGGGATCACATTACACACCGGTGGACTTTTACCTATTACTAATTAGGTGACTTCCTGTTTACACGTTTTTAGTGATTTTCATGTTTATTGGGACGTATCAGAGTCAAGGGGGCTGAATACAAATGCTTGACAAACTTTTCAGAATTTTCACAAGTAAAACAATTACGAAGCGATGAATGATTTCGTTTCATCTTCACAATTACGCTCTGCTTTGTTTTGGGCCCTCACAGAATTGCATCATAGGCTCTAGACACAATCATAATTATGTTTAAATAGTCTGCTAGTTGTGCTACCAAAATGTTACAGTAACATATCTGATTACCAAGATCTTGTTCTTCTACCTTTATTTCTTTTATTGTTTGAATGTTTTTCCTTTCCACCCCTACACATTGTTCAGTGTTCCCTGTCAGCCACATAATATGACTTCATTACTGTAACACTGTTTTCAAGGTAATTTGCTGCATAAAATTGATACTTTAATGAGCCGCTTCTCAGTTTGGAAAGATCAAATTGGAACTGAGCTGTGAATGGCTGCAGCTGCTGGAAAGTTCTGGAAAAATCAACACCTCTGAGGCAGTGTTCAGCAAAACCTGTCAGGTTTCTGACAAGACCTGGTAGGATGTGGGCCAAGGTTAAATCTGCTGCAGAGTGCATCCAGTGCATGACAGCAGAATTACAGAGCTATAACTGTGCAGCTGTACAGCAGCAGGTTAATGCATCTTTTATATTTTGTTGTACATCTGGCCTTTACGTGAACTTGACTTGTTTCGAAGATGCTCGTGGTGTATGCAGCTTCTCTACTACTGCATTATCTCCACAATACTGTGTTGACGTTCTATCCTGATTCAGCTGTTAAATTTGATTATTGAAATGTATTATTCATGATACAGATTGCAAAAAGAGAAATGAATAAATTAAACAGTTGCCAAGGCGGAGGGATGCTTTCAGTGTTTGCAGGAATGTACAAAACCTCCATGGCCAAGTTTAATAAAGAATGGTAAAATGGCGGAGAGACGATAAAACAATGCTGCACTCAATAATAGCCAAGTTTATGATTATTCCTTCATAGTTTCTTGCAAAAGTATTCATGCCCCTTGAACCTTTTCAAATTTCTTTCACCTTACAACAACATACAACAAACATGTTACTGGAATTTTATTAACAGACTCGTATTTATAAAGTAGAAACGAAATAAAGGAAGGTTTTACAAATGTCTGTACAAATTCAGCAATGCCAAATCTGAAAAATGCATTTCAACACAAGGATTTACTTTGATCTAAACTCTTCTAATGTAGCTCTGACTGTATATTTAGGATTGTTGTCCTACTGGAAGGTGAACCTCTTCCCCAGTCTCAGGTTTTGTTTCAGAATTGGCCTGTTTTCATCTTCATCTATCATCCCATCAGCTCTGAAGGGCTTCCCTGCCCTTATGAAAGAAAAGCATCCCCACAACATGATGCTGCCACCATGAAATTGCACTTGGGGACAGATTGCTGGAGTGCAATGCAGTTTCAATTTTCCAGCGATGGATTAAAGGGTCCTCAGTCTGACTCCATAGAAATCATCGAAGAACAAACATTTATTGGACCAATTTAACATGAGTATCTTTTGACCGAATTGATTAAGGTTCTCATCCTGCTGGAAGGGGAACCTTCATTTTAGGTTTTCCATTGGGATTGCCTAATATTATCCTCTGTTTAAACCCCCATGAATTATGACCAGCTTCCTAGTCTCTGTTAAAGAAAAATATTTCCATAGCAGGATGCTGTCATGACCATTTTTCTGCTCTTTTGCATGTAGACCAAAACTTGTGATTCATGGGAAGCTTTTTGGCTAATGAATGCAAATTTTCCTCCGAACAGTTTCTGCTCATTCATCCCCAAAACGTTGGTGATCCATCTCTATGTTTAAAAGTAGCAAAAGTATACTTTTCGTCATAAAACTTGTGAGTCATTAACAAATGTAGAGTTTACAGTTAGCCATAAAGTTTGATTTTGGTCTCATTACTTCAAATACTACCCAGAAGTTTGGAGGATTGTCTCTATGCTTTTTGTTTTTCTGTATTAGCACTCATATTTTCTGGAAAATGGCAGAAAAACCTTATATTCTGCCAGGCTGTGTGAATTTGTGAGCTTAACACATATGTACTCTTATTTATTAGTTAGGGGACTTCTAAAGGCAACTGGGGAAAATGTATCATTTTCTTTTCACTTCATAATTATAATCTTCTTTGCGCTGGTCTGTCAGACTAGTTGGTTGTAACAGAATAAAATATAAGATCAAGGGGTATGAATACTTTAGAAAGGCAGTGTATATAGCGACACATTAAATATCTTTTTCTGTATTTCTTTAAATTAAAAGCTAGAAGTGAACTCCGATATGACAATTCACAACAATTTGACAGATAATTCCTTTAAGTGGGTTGAACTTCTCCAGGAAGTTGAAATTTGCCTTAGTATGATTTGCTGTTACTCTGCTGACAGAGTAATGGCACCAAAAACTACCCTCCACCTTAGCTCAGCTTTAGCTGGGTAAACATGGCAGTGATCCATGACTTGTAGTCTTTTTGCATTTCATGCTTTATTTCATGAATGTGCTTTCAGAGGCAAGTCAAAGCCATTAAAACTTTCCTAACTTCTCTGGCCGTGCCAGTGAAAGAACTAAGCACCCTCTACTCATTAGACTGATGCCTACCTGCGAACATGAAACACTAATAATAATAATAATCATGCTGTGAGGGTCACACAGAAAAGAAGGCAACAGTTCCAAGGAAGCAGATAAATAACACTGACGCACTTTCTTGTTCTCAAAACACAAGGTTACCTTGGTGTGTTTCTTCAAAGTGAGTGTCAGTGGAAGGGTGACAGGTTTAATTAAGGGGTATGGGCTATGTGCCGCCAACAGAGACCCTCCACACTGGAGAAAAAGAACCAGCCTTTGTTAGCTCCAGCTCCAGGGAAGTCTCAGCGCTGGCTGAAGATCAGACAAAAGATGCTGTCAATACCAGCACTTTCACATTGACGCTAGCATGGGGCGAGTGGACCTGATTTGGGCTAATGGTAATTGTGACCTTTTTTTGCTGGGAGCCACTAAACGGGTCCCTTTCAAGTAGCTTTTTGATGCTCTCATTCAATTACCAGAGATGGATTCTTCCAGGTGGAAGTTTAGCCTATTATTTTCTCTAATGGAACAGGAGCTTTTGTTTTTGCAAGCAGCCAGAAAGTTGAAGTGATCCAAATATCTACATCAGTGTCATTGGAGGAAGAATATTTTCTGAAGGGTTCCTATACAGTCAGGAAAAGTGTTTCTAGGTCTTTATTAGGAATGAAGAAGAATGTTACATTATGAAAAAAAATTTGGATTTCCAGAATGCATTCCCTATTCCACTGTCATCCACTTCCTTACAGTCTCTAGTTTTTCCAGGTTTTGTGTTACCGCTGTTGAAATATTTTCAATAAGTTCACAGTTTGATTTAGCACCATAATATTAGCTAACATAGGATTAAAAATGTTGGAAATTTAAGAAGAAAAATGATATCTGAGTCTGAAGAAAAATGGAATTTCTACCTAAAAAATGTGTAGGAACCTTATTGCCACATCTCCATGTGTTGTAATGAGTACATGATTAAAGTGTGGCACCTCTGTAATCACTCCCCATCTGTTTCTTCTGTGTTCTCCCTTGATCAGGTCAGGAAGAGTGGGCAAACAGTCGCAGAAAGGGCTCTGCGGGACGGAAAAACCAAAGGGGGGCACGGATCAGCCAACCCCCAATATTGAACTTTTTACGAGCCGGGCACCCGAGTCCTCGGGCATTTCAACTCAAGTAATGGATTTTTTTATGGACGCTCCCACCTTTTTAGAATTGAAAACCAATCCGCAAAAAAACATAAACAAAACACTGAACTGAAAGTAATGGAATCCCCCGAAATATATAAAAAATGATCCTACTCTGACTTGGTAAAAATCCGTAAAGCAGTTTAGGTAAGCTACCCCTTCCTCCAGTAGAATCGACAGAACGTTAAGGCTAAGAAAAAACTCCCTATAATTTTAATTTCTCTTAGCTTTTTGTGATTGGAAAATGACATTGTATCAAGCTATTGTACTTGGTAATGATTAGTGAGCCACTGTAAGCTGTTGGATGCAATGTTTCCACACAGCTGCCAGTGCAACTTAATTTATCACCCTCTATTCTTTAGACCTCTGAAATGTTAGTTGATTAGTTCTAGGAAAGTGAAGTGCTGTAGATATTTTCTCCTGAAGGATAATTGGTGAACTTTGTGTCCCTTGTAAATGAAACATTTGCAAACTGAAAAAAAAGAAAACTCATTCTGTATACACATTGTATTGCTGTTTCTTCCTTTTTTATGTAAAATAACAGTCCAGTTAGTGTTAAAGGGCTTATAAAAGCATGGTGTGCAACTGTGGATCTTGCCAGCTGTTTAAAAAGCCTGTGTAGTTGTGATCATTCGTTAAGCTCCTAAACATCACAAGTCCTTCTATAAATAGCTGCGGCTACTTTCTGTACACTGGTCCACCATAGCTGGGAAGCATATTGGGAGATTTTAAATATCTGTCATTCTTTTTAGACGCTCCCACTGAGCCATTGTGATGCTCATTGTTTTTTTTAGAATATAAAACATGATATAGTGCTGGTAAAAAGTTTACATTCCCTCACCATAGCATGAATGTCGTATGAACTATGAACTTTTAGTGATGCATTTGAATCAGTCTTTTTTTCAGGGAGGAATGAGTATACAACATGGTTTTTGGTGCATTTTAATACGTAAACTGGTTATATAAGTTTGAATTTATTGTGGATTTAGCTTAAACTGGGTCAAAATGATAAATACAGGCTTAAATGGATACATACTAATTTGTTTAGATGTTACTTTCCAAGTTGCAGAGAACCTACACACGTTTTTTTTGCCATCGACAAGCTTCTCATACAATTCCAGCTTGATGTTTGACTACTCTCATTTTAAGACCTGAGTTTTTTTTAATTGGGAGATTTCACGGGCGCCGTGTGGTACAGAGGTAGAAAGGGTGTCCTACATATGGAGGCAATTAGTCCTTACTGCCTGGGGTTCGATTCCTGACCTTGGGACCTTTGCTGCATGTCTTCCCCCCTTCTCTCTCTGCCCATTTCCTATCTGATTAGTGCAAGTAAAGGCCACTAGGGCCACACACACACACACAAACTTGCTAGGTTTCTTGAGACTGACCTGGCTTTCAAGCTCAGTCCACACATTTAAATTAGGCATAAGGTCAGGGCCTTGTAATATAAGCCTGTTTTATCAATTCCAAAACAGGAGTTGTTGTGTGTTTGGGATCAATGTGATGCTGGAACATGATGTTGTGGGAGAATAACACAGCATATATTGTTTTTAGAGCAGCTTACTTCACAAAGCATTTGAACATTCTGCTTCTCTCAACTAATGTCGGAATCGTGACAATATGTCCTGAGATTTGGTCTGAGACCAGATATCTTCTATCTGGCGAACAAGAACAGTTCAGACTCTTTGTACAATATATGAGGTACATGACAACAAGATCTGACGTCGGTAAACTGTATACATGTTTGTGTGATTCCCTGACTTCTGGAGACTTGTTCTGCCATGCTGTTCAACTCCGCGAAAATTTTATGTCAGAATAAAATTCCTTGAGGGCTGAAATGTTGTCATGCGTCTGTATGGTCTTAATATTGAACCAACAGTGTGTCCAAGTTTTAATGGTCTGACCAAAACTGCTACCCACACATGGAGGAAGATTATTTAGTATGTTCAAGATCAACTTTGGAACCACCTAACCTGGAACCTGCTGGAACACAGGTGTCCTTGGTGAAACAAATTTTTGGTGGTTGCAGCATCATGCCGAGGGTCTCCTTCACCATCCGTGCTGCTGTTGCATTGTACAAAATTTGTGGAGTAAAGAAAACAAAAGACTAGCTACAAATTCTTCAATCTCACCTCAGCAGCTAGATGCTTAAAACTGGGACAAAGTTGGGTGTCTGAACAGAACAATGATCTAAACAGCAATTAGCCCCAACATCAACGCTATTGGAGATTTATGACATATGCTTAACAATCAGGGCAGTGCCAGGAGGCCAACCAATTTTAAATTATTTAAATCAGTTTAGGCAGCATTGTGCCAGGAGCTAGGCCACAAACCTGTGTAGTTTCTCTTGCTAAGAGAAATTGAACCAAATCTAATGGTGGTGTATGTGTATAATTAAGCTTGTATGTATAATTTTGACCTCATATGGACGAGGGGAAACCCACAGAAAATATTAACTTTTGCTCCCAATTTTTGTTTTTGAAAACCACTGATCATCATTACACCCTGACAAAAAGAGCAGGTAAAATGCCCAAAATATTGACATTTATGTACATAATTAGTTTATGTAAACTTTTGACCAGATCGGTACCTTTACCTTTCTAACCACTTGTTTTTGAATTTCAATCTCATCATCCATTTTTCCACCTATCCTTTGGAGCTATGTTTAACACTATGGATTGTGAGCTTATGTAAGCCCTTTAATAATTTCTTCTTTGTTGATCCTAATAAACATTTTGAAAGAAAACGTTTGTGTTGAGGAGAATAATTATGCACTGCTTAATAAGCTTTCTAATTTAAACTAAACCCGATGAAAACCCCTATGTTTGAAATATTCACATCATATAGAAGCTTGAAGTGAATTAAACAGATCATGTCCGCCTTGATAACAATACAAAAGTTCAAACTTTCACATGTTCGAGATTCAAATTTTATGTGAACTTTAAGATGGCGTGGCCAGAAGTCCAAACAAACACCGAATGGCTGCTTTGACCTTGCAGCTGGTCTTGGTCATCTGATAACACTTTTTGCACCGATTTGTATTCGAACATGATGCATTTTCATAGAAGTGTCTCCCACTGCAGAGGATTTAGCGATAACGCCATTGCCACTCTTGAAACTCTATTTGCTGATACGATTTGATGCGAGGCGAGCGCTGATCGCGTCAAGCATCATCAGTAAACACACAATAACTTCTCTGAGTGTTTACCCTGACAGACACAGCTCGCAGCGCCACATCTAAAGCCTCCCTGACCTCGTCTTGGGGAGCTACGTTGGGTTCAGCGTGGGGGTCTGGTGGGGTTCACTGTGTAAAATGAGGTGATGGGGCATTGGAGGGGAGTGGAGTTCTCTCTCTTTCTCTCTTCTTGTTTTTGCTCTCCCTGTTCTCCGCTCACATGACCCTCTCCCAGTCGTTTTAAAGATCCTGCCTTTATCCGGCACGTTAAATTGAACCCCAGCTGACCTCCGCAGAGAGAGGATGGCAGTAGCTGTTTAAAAAGACCTCCGCCCCACAAGGTAAACACCCTAATCCAGTTTAACCTTCCCCCTAACATAGTTACTCATAAACCCATTCTAAACTTAAATGTAATGTTTTCCTGTAACTTTAAGTTCGTAATCCAGCCACAAAGCTAGAATTAATTAGATTTCTGAAAAAATGTTAAAAAGATAAACAGCATTAATATCTCATCAAACTGTGAAATCATTTTATTCTAAGATATCAACAAAAAAAAAACATTGTTATAATAACTTGACCAAAAACATGATGCCTTGACATGTGTTTTATGATGTTGGCTGAAAATGATATTGCTCATGGTGTTTATATTTTTTCTTTCCAGGCTGAGGTCCCAGCTGAACACCACTGTCGGTCCAAACATGTTGCTGCTGTTCAAGGTTTGTTATTTGCTGCATTATGTATCATGTGTAGGCTTGGGCTGGTGTAAATTCTGATGATATAATACCCGTGAACAAACCGAGCACAATTTCTTTGTGTTACAGTATAAAATGAAAAGAAGAAACAAACTACTTATACATCTGTATTATATTGGTATCATTACTTACAAGATAATTACACATTATGAGTTAAAGAACACGGATGAGTGTTTTGGCACTTGATGTTTAAAATTACAGTCAGCTGAAAGCCAGTGATCTCTAGCTCTTTGAACATGCTTTCTTTATGTAGCCAAGTTTCATAAATAGGTGGGCTGCAGTATAATTTTTTGGTGAAGGTCATTGAATGTCCTATTTATTTCAGGGACAACAAAGGTCTGCAGGCTGCACTGGCAGGACTCCTGGTCTAGAGAAAAATGTTTTTTTTTTTTCATAAAACTGTATTCAGCTCCTTGTAAAGTAAGATTTTGAGCTGATGCTAGCGAGTTAGGTTAGTAGGCTTTTGATTTTCCTGACAAACATGCAAACATTTTTTTTAAAAAAAGGTTGGTATTCATCTGACATTCCTCTGACACCAAGCCATGAAAGTCAGTTTTTTTCCCAAAGCTTTTTTTAATTATGGATGATTTCCATAGGCGCTCTTCCTATTACCATGACACACAGCTAATTGACAACTTACAGCAACAGGTTGGGAAGCGGAGTTTTACTCCAACTTTCATTTGACCAGAGAAATATCAGAACAATAAAACTGAACAAACAGTCTGGTACTAAATTCTTGTGGTTTTAAACTAGAATTTTCTATTGTCTGTTAATTGTGGATTTATTAGGGGTGTAGTTAGGAATTAAGCTAAGAAGACAACACACCATACAATAACAATAACGGCACAATAACAGATTTTAGGCATATTTTTCAGGAAAGCTAAGAACTCTTTTTTTTTTTTTGGCCTGAAAAAAGGTTTAGTTAATTAAATTAAAATGTTAAAGCATTTTCAATGATTGTTAAATAGCTCAGTCCAGGTTTGACTGTTTTTATGCATGAGACCATCTATATCAGTCCTCATTCCAAAAATAGTTTTGAGCTTGCCTTTTTTGGTGTTTTCATTAAAAGAGTAAATGTTTCACATTTCACTTAATGTTTTGTGATACATCTTTGTTCAGTTTAGAATTATATAGTTTCAGTTTGATCAGTCAAAGTATTTTTATTTTGAACCAGTTAATCCCAAATGCTTGTAAAAAAGAAAAAATCCCACTAATGAACCTGTTTTGTGTTTACATACAAAAAAGTATTAGTCAACCAATTTAAATTTTATTTTAGAGAATCTGTAACCACTACAAAATAAAATTATGTTTTTATATGTTGAAATATTTATATTTGAAATATTCAACTGCATTTATTAATACCCAAATTTTACCCTCCAAATAAGTTAGAACTGGTAGAAGATGTCATATCGTTAGTTTGTAAATGGTCATTGGCCTGAACTTTTGTAGAGCTTTATCAAGTCGCCACACCACAATCAGCCATCCACACATTCACACACTGACAGTAGTGAGCTACAATGTAGCCACAACTGCCCAGGGACAGACTGACAGAAGTGAGGCTGCCATACACAGGCGCCACCGAGCCCTTGCCACCACCATCAGTAGGCAAGTCAGGTGGAGTGTCTTGGCCAAGGACACAACGACTGAGACAGACAGAGCGGGGGTTCGAACCGGCAACCCGATCCTACCACGTGAGCCACAGTAAAAGTAACGAAAAAACTCTCAGCTAGTCAGACAGACTTCTGTTTTATATCCATGGAATACAGTGTTATATTAGCAGACAATAACCATCTACACTTTCACAAAATATTAGATTTTTGTTGCTGGTTTCTCAGTGGAACAATGTCAATGTTATCATTATTTTGGCAGAGGATGCCAACAGTATCAATCCACCAGATCAGCCAGAATAATTTCCAAGCAACAATGAGAACTGGATAAGCACAGGGAAATACCACAATGCATAAATTAGAGGCTGATGCATGATCCAAAGATGACTGCTCCTGGTGGACTGACAAGCCGCAGCTAAGCAAGAGGACTGATACAGCTGACAGGCTCAACTAACGTAACTTTAGAGCAGTAACATGGAAGTTTTTTGGCTGAGAAGGCAGCAACAAACTGAACAACAGTGTCTTGTGAGAATTTAGACAGTTCACATTTAGAATTGTACCGATGTTTTCCTAGGACATGAACATTTACAGTCTGAGCAGGTTTAAGTTCTACAAATCTAACAGATATATGAAATTTGTTTCCTACAGGTAAGCTACTACTGATAATAATTCTATAGAAACTCACTTCAAAATATCCAAACTAGCTCTTTAAAGATGGTTGTTCACTTGGAACCTTTAGTATTGAGAAGGTTAGCAAACGAGGCAGTTCTTTTGAATTAAAACTGGATGCATGTTAGTGTCCATGGAGATATTGTCCCTGTGCACTTCGTGTTAACTTCTTTTGATGATCAACTGGAACTTAAATTGGTGTGAAACGAAGTTAAAAATAATTTTTTGATCTTCAAAGCCAGACTCCGCAAAAGTTTGGAAATGAAATGAGCTTTAACTTTAACTGACCATTTTAACTTTAACTGACCATTGCAACATAAGGGAGGATCCTAAAGGTTATGAGCAATGCACTTTTTTCTCTGATTATGTTTGAAATATATATGTGAAGAAAATCCCAGATAAGGATCTAATACAGTCAGGATTTCATTTAAAAAGCTTAAGAGTACTAAATACAATTTTTTTTTTTTTGCAGAGGACACAGCATTATCCAGAGATATCAAATATTAATGTAACTTTAAGGCGACCTGGCGTTCTCCTAATAGATCTTTAAAGCTTGGAAATATTTTTTCACAACTTTTGAAATCCTTCAGAATTGCCCACAGATAGCTCAACCTTCGGCTGCCCTGCCATAGATTTCTACAGTGTCCTCAGGGGGATTCTGGACTCTCTGCCTTTTTGTACAAATGCAATTACTGTGTGAGAACATTCTGTGTTATTTGAACCACAACAGGGTCTCCACTACTATGCTGTGAAGATGACACTCTCTGCTCACATTAATTAAAGAAATGCAGTGCTGGACTGACTGCATTAGCTAAAAGCAGTTAGTTGGAATGGGACAAAGAAAGTCTCCTAACGTTCTCTATTCTCTTTGTTTTCTTTCTTTCAGGATTAAAGAACAACAGACAAGTCTCTCTCCAAACATTAAAACCAGAACATTGCCTTATTGAATCCTCATGGAATAACGCCGTCCCACTTCACAGATTGACAAAGGTTTTGTTTTTCCAATGTTTACAGTGTGGACTGGGGTCTTTTCTGCAGGCCTGGGAAAGAATGAAAAGTGACCTGGTTGGAGATGTAGAAACCAGGGGGAAACTACATTACATGTATCACACTTTATTATTCTCCAGAGGAAAGAGGGAGGAGCGAAAACCCGTGAATGGACTTCAGCATCCTCTGGGACTTGAAAAGTAAAATTCTTTTGGAGGGTCATTGACTCTGTATAACTTCGTACACACAGGAGCAGCTGTGAACCTTAACTGTGTCTCCTGATTGTGGCTGTTGGTAGAGAGGATGTGTGAACATCTTGTATTAGACATTAACTATTGCCTGCTTGGAAGGATAAGGTAATAAATAATGCAGCATGCCAAGACGGGACATCATAATTCTGGCAAGCAGATTTTTCTTCTCGCATTGATGTGCTCAATAATCGCAATCTAGTGCGCCCTTATGAATTAATAATTAACAAAGTGCCTTACTGTTACATTGTTGTGACAGTTTTAGATCTTCAGTCCCAGATTTAAAGTTAAAATATGGGTGCAAGACTAGTTAGCTGTTTTCTTTCCTTCTGTTTTTTTTTTTTTTTTGTCACCACGATGCTGGAGAATCCCTCATCTACTTGCAGAAGACAACAGCCTGTTCCAGATGTATTGCTTAATCACAGCCGACTTCGGTGGATATTACAATTCCAAAATAGCTGTCTTGCAGATAGAGAGCGCCATTTGGCCTCTTGCATAAGTCCAGACAGACTGATCCATATTCTACACACATGTACATTTTCAGAGGCAGACAATAGTTTTCCATTAGAGGAAGTGATTCTCCATGGAGCCTCGGGCCCAACCTCAGACAATAACACAGCGACCTAAAGCTCACAACTCAGGCTCCCGAAGTTGACTCTCATCACCTCTAGGGCCGGATCACCACTATGAAGTGGCTTAAAGACAAAGGCTTATCTGACACTTGTCCAAGTTAATAGGGTAAGAGTGGCTTATTTGATTAAGAATGCATACAAAGGATGTAGTGATCTGTGGATAGGAGACAAATCAATTTGAGCTCTAGAATACAAATCAGCGTGTCTCTAACAGACCATACAACTGCTTTGCTCAGCAGCGAAATTAGACCAGCACTGAGGAACCTTTGGTTGAAATCTTACATGGCACTTTGCAAAATGCACAGCAATTCAGATATATTTTCAAAAGTCACTTGTGAGGGTGTTTGCTTGTATGTTTAGGATTGTCAGTCAAATATGAAACCATCACCATGTCCCACTTCCAAATACTAGGCATGCAATTTATCCATGTTCAGCTAGCGAACAGATTTATTGAGAAGAATCCAGCAGCAAGGGCCATCTTCAGGTTAAATAACAGGTGCAAAGCTAACAATTAATGTGACTCTATTCAACAGGTACATAATCTCCCTGTTTCTTGGTATCATAAAGTTCCTCTACTGGGTCGACATCTCAGCACATGACACCTGAAAGACCCAGTGTAATTAATCCCCATATGGGCTGACTTGCTGTCTGCAAACTTTGTCAATGACGTTTCCATTTCCAAAGAGGGCTGGTTCAACTATTTTTGAGCAGTTCACCTTCTATTCTAGAGCTATAAATACCATACAGACAACTAGTATCAAACCTGCTTATTAAATCAACGAAGTTCTCCCTGGTGAGTGACTCCTTACTATCCGGACTGGATTTTCTTAATTTAAAATCAAGTATTTATGTTTAAAGCCAATTATTTTTATTGATGAGTTTCAATACTTTTTTTTGAATGTTGAACAGGTTTATTATGGAATGCGTTATTTTAATGTGCTATTTTCAAGTTTGTTGACCCATGAAAAATAAATATTGTGTTGTATTAGCCTCAGAGGCTGGAACTCATATGAGCATGACACCATACTCCAAAGAAATCCGTTCCAGTTGTGCTCAATAGCCAAACTCACTGCTATAAGCAATAGAAAATTACAGTTCTTTTTTTATGTTTTAAACACAGGTTCACAGAAAACGTTGTACAGTACTATAGGTGTAAATTGTGTACTTAGATACAGTCAGGAATACAAATGAACAGTTTATTTCTGCACGTCCAGCTACAGTATGTATTATACGCATGGCAGCCACATTTGATTTATGATTGGATGTTCAAGTCTATTTTTCTGACATAGAAATCTAAAATCTAAAAAGTGTATATGAAATTCCCCATATTAGTGGCAATTATTTATTTTTTTGTAATAGTACAGCACCATGTCAGGAGACGTAACATGGAGGCTCTTCTGGGATAACACCCTGCAAAGGTAATACATTTAATTAAATATTCATATAATTACAAATACGTATAGGTAAATCATAGTTGTCCAGGAAAAGAAGAAAGAAAAACACTACTGTATTATAATTCTATGAGTTTTACATTTTCCTTTTTTATTAAGTTCTAAAAAAAGACACCTCCTGCTCTTTGGACCACAATAAACTAGAAGGCTCTTAATTAGATTGAGTTTTAAACATGGGGATCTATTATGAGGTGTTCCTTTGAAAGTGAGCTCTAATGTGACCATGGGTCAGAATATGCTGCCTCCTAAGTGGCTGCTGAGATTGAGAGGGATCGATCACTACAGGGCCTCTAGTCAAGAGGGCTGATCGATAGCAGCAACACAGACGATGGATATCTGTTCAGCTCACATTTTATCCAAAGAGCAATTCCTGATGTTCTGGGAAATCCATTTTTTTTTCAAAGCTCAGAACAAGTCTATCAAATAAGTGGAAAAAGATGAATGTACATGTATCTGAACAGAGAAGATATTACGGTTTCACTGTGTATGCCGAGTCTATAATTAATTCGGTCTGTGCATTATATATCTGAGAACAATTCATATAATGTGCTGTCAAGCTATAAAAATATATTTTGCTTGTTTATGTATTTACAAGTAAGGAAATGTTCATTCCTGTTGATTAAAAAAATAATATTCTTCTGTATTATGCAAAGATAACAGTGTGTCATGTTGGGAAACAAATAATAAAGGCACTTGCTCTGTATTGAATTATTGGGCACTAAATATAACTGCAGGCGTGAGTTCAGTCAGTCGGTGTGTTTTTCCTCACTTCAAACCCCCTCTGCTGCATTGATAGTATTTACCTTGATGCGCCCTTGAAATAATAGTTGCAGATCAAATACGTTTGTGTAGCAAAGGCTGCCTCAGTCTCTAACCTTTTAAATATTGTATGTTCTATCTCAACCGCTGCTGCCTTGGATGCATCTCCTCATGTAAATGCTGCCGTTTCTTTATGTCTTCTGGCTTTTTTCCCCCTCTGCTTCCATCCTCCAAGGCTGTTCCACTTTGATGGTTTTTTCTATCCAGTATGAAATTCAAGATTAAAGTCCATCTACCCATGCCCCCGCTGTCAATATGTTTACAGATATCAACAAAAACAGAGAAAAAAGTTTTTTTTTTATAGATTAGAGAAAGTAATGACTGAGTTACAAATTAACAATTTAATTACATTTTCAGCAACAGGATAGCTTAGTTTATCCCGTTTTATCCCTTTGACAGCTCAGAAAAAACACTGCTTTAGTCAGTTGCAAGCTTTTGTTCTGCAGCTCTTAAACACTGAATAAATAGTCCTCTGGGCTCGTAAAGGTTTACCTTCAGATTGTAGTTCTCAAGTGGGAGTATAACTTGCTATTTGCTCCTGGTAACGCTACTCAGAAGCTCAAGAAGCACTTGTGAGCCTACTTGATGAGGTGATCTGTTATAAAGGCAAGCCAGGCACAGTTTGCTCTTTATTCAACCCATAACAGCAGAGTGGTGGAGCTTACTGTGAAACAGAGCCACAAGATTGTAACAGTCCAGAACTGTTAACCATGACCTGCATTTTGAACTGGTACACTGACTTTCCCCTTGTCCTCTTTCAGCCACCATGTATCCATATATTTAAGCCCCAGTTATCCCACTACTCTAGTTTTCTTTTAAACATTTAAAAAAAAATCTTTAGGCTCTCTACACTGTCTCTAAGCATCCTATCAAAAACTCTGTAATAACGATGCTGGCCCAGGACAGTAGTAAATACTCATTGCATTCTTTGTCTTCTATTGAAAACAGAATCAGGACAAAATGAGGCGGATGCGAAACATCCAGTCATACCTGTGCTACAGTTCCTCTTTGGTTCTTACAAAAATCTTCAGATATCCATTTGACACATAAACATCACAAATATATCTTTTTAAACATCTCCACTTATTTCACCAGATATTCTGACTGCATGTAGACTGGAGGTGGAAACACAGAGACAAATCTCAGTTTTGGAAATTATCTGTGTTAGTGTGGATGCCATGACAGAATGTAAGAGCCACCCATTTTTTAGTCAGTATGATAGGTCTGACTGTGCTTCAGCGCCCTTCCTTGTTGTTTGAACTTTATCAATATATGCAGACACTGGCAAATCTATTGGCACTCGTGGTAATGAATGTAAAAATAACAGTATATGACATGATACCATCCTAAAATCACAAACATAAAAATGTGAAGATTGCTATACTCTTACTGCTACATTAACTGGATCCATGTGCTTTGGTTGGGTAAAACTAAGAGCTTTTGACACTCGAGGTAGATTTGGTGTTAAACAAATGATGAATATCTGGAAAAAAAACACTGTAAAAACATGTACACTGTTAAGTATGACGGAGGATCAGTGATGCTGTGGGCCTGCTTCTCTATCAGAGGCCCTAAGAACCTTGGTAGAGTTCCTGTGGTCATGAACCTTTTCCAGTTATCATGAGAGTTTAAATTAAAATGCAGTGGACTGTATCATAGGCTGAAAATGGGTTTTCAGGTCTTTTAACTGGATAATGATCCAAACATGTGGCCAAATTAACAAAGAGGCATAAAATCAACCATTTGTCTATGCTGTCTCCAGAAAACCTATTGAGATCTTGCTGAAGAGGGTACCAAAGAGGGATGCTGTATTAACCGTGGGACCAACATTTGTGCCACCAGGGAATTTGTTACAAAAACAGAAACTTCTTAACACAGTGGAAATACTGCAACTAGGAATCCAGACCCTATCTATTACTGCCACTTACAATATCAACATAATGACAGAGTGTGAATGGACTGGCCTTAATGGCTTGTTGCAGCTCACAGTAATACCCAGGTGTAGGTACAGCATCTCCCACTGTAACATAGGTTTAGTTTGATGTTAAAAGGTGATAAATAATTGAAACAGTAGGTTTAATGTCAGCCAAGGAGCTGAGAACAGGTTCAAGAGGTGTGACACATCCACCAAGCAGATCTCAACTCCTGCTTGCTGGCTGCTTCCTTGAGCACCTGCTTGTATCAGTTTTAAGGGCTGAGAAGTGCATTGGCGAAACTAGAGTTGAAAATGCAATCAAAATGCAGCACGTTTACGATTTAGCCTGTGAGCTGGTTTACATCTACAATTGTAATGTATAATGAGGAACACTGAGGAATGATGGGACTTTCTTGTAAATGATTACATGTAAAAGGTCAGTCATAGGCCATGGATAATGTAGTAATAATTAGAACAAGTTTCTATTTAGGATCTTCTAGTTTGATGGGGGCTTTGCTAACAGTCAATGAGCAAGAGTTGGAATACTAGCCTGTGATTGGACAGGTTGAGAAAAATGAAAGCAAAAACCATGTACACACCCATTAAGAGTCTCTGATTACCCTAATATGCAGGTTTTTGCATTCTGGAAACAAGCTGGAGAATATGAAGAGAAGCCACGTACAGATGATAAGAACATGCAACTTCTCAGAGAAAGGCACCAGCCTGTGATGCAACAAAGAACAGTTAAACCACATTTTCACTGGAATGTCAGCTGCACATTTCTTGGGTTATGTCTCTACCATGTCACAACTAGAGATTAAAATTTCTGCCCTGTTTTTCTTCACAAAATAGCTCAAACTCAGTCAGATTAGATAGAGAGCATCTATAAACAGCAATTTTAAAAACTTCCCAAAAATCCTTACTTGAATTTTGGCCTAAACTTTGACTGGGTCATTGTAACATGAATATGCTTCATTTACATAAAAAATTCAATTGAAGCTCTGATTGCATGCTTAGGCTCGTTGTCCTGCTGAAAGGTGATACTCTATGCCACTCTCAACCTCTGACAGGTTTGCGTCCAGGATTGTCCTGTATTTAGCTACTGCCATCAACTTTAACCAGCTTCCCTAGCCCTGAAGAAAAGCATCCCCACAGTATGTAACTGCCACCACAATGTGTCACCAAGGGTATGGTTTGTGCAGTGTAATTTGGTAGTTATTTACTCCACACATAGTGAGTGTTTAGATTGTCTTAATATTTTGCAGATGTGTCTTACTCTTTTCTGTTGATGCACTGAACAAGGCTCTATGAGATGTTCATAGCTTCAGATAATCTAACCCTATTTTAAACTTCTTCATAACTTTCTCCCCTTCTGTGAGTTAAAGCATGAAGCTCAAAGAAGTAAGTGGGATGAGTGCCGACCTGTTTCTTTACTCTCTGCGGTCATTCGTTATTGCAGATCGGTGCAGCAGGATCTGATTTTTTCTAAGGTTTTAAGGTGATCCTCCGGGCAGCCAGCTGAACACGTCTCAATGTTAACGTTTCATCATCTCATCTTATACTGATTTAACCATTAGTGCTCTTCTCTCTCCCTTCGGAACAAAGAGAAGCCTGACCTCTTGACCTCTGGGGTTGTCTTTTGCTCCAACCTTTTTTTCAGTGACAGCAAAGGATTTCATGTCCCTCACTTCTCTGCTGCAGACTGAGCTACTTTCTTTCTCACATCCATTTTATAGTTTTTTTTCTATTTCTTTGCTAGTTCTGCTCACACTAATGCTGCTTATAAAATAGATTAAAACTGAAAATATTCAGCTTGTGCACACTTTGACCTCAGTCCGTGTACATTATGTAAAAAGGTATTCTGCAGACACTGTTTTGTCCGCCCAACAATACAGCTGACATGGATTTAGCCCTTTTTTCAGGTCATAGCAGGTCTCCACTAAACTGGGCATTAGAAGCAAGTGCGTGCATGGATATTTTTTTTGTCCCTCCACCGCCCTGTGATTTGCATCTGAAACAACTCTAAAGTAACTTTAATCAGCAACTTTGCTATGGTGGACGTCTTGTCAAGTTACAACCACAAACCTTTTATTGGGATTTTATGTAAAAGACCAATGCAAAGTAGTTTGTAATTGAAAAGTGAAAACAAAATTACCATGAGCATTTTTATTAAGCCCCCTTTCCTGTGATCCCCCTAAATAAACTCCAGTGAAACCAACTGCTTTCAGAAGTCACTTAATTAGAATTCTACCGTGTGTAATTAAATCTCAAAGTTCAATCTGTCCTCTGAATATGGACATCACACCTGCAAACCTACCAGAACATAGTTGTCCACCTAAACCAGGGGTGAGCAGAATTTTTTTTTCCCAAATGGCAACATTAGAAACTATGATCATTGTCATTGATCGGACTATTGCCAGAACATGTTGTCCAAAGTAGCTACATTCATTTTCAATAAATTAGAATACGTGTTCCAATAAGGCTTATCTGTCAGATTAAAACTACCTTTAAAATAATCTTTAAACAGGTAGTAAACATACTTCTTATTAAGTCCACATTTCTGTTATAAATTTTTTTTAATGTTCTGATGTAATATTCTACCCTCAAATGTTTTATTTAGCTGGAAGCAGAAAATCATCAGGATTAATGGAAGTAAAGGTCTGTGTGTGACTAATGTATGTATATATATACATACATATATATATAAATACAGTACAGACCAAAAGTTTGGACACACCTTCTCATTCAAAGAGTTGTCCTTATTTTCATTACTATGAATATTGTAGCTTCACACTGAAGACATCAAAACTATGAATTAACACATGTGGAATTATATACTGAACAAAAAGTGTGAAACAACTGAAAATATGTCTTATATTTTAGGTTCTTCAAAGTAGCCACCTTTGCTTTGATTACTGCCCACGCACACTCTTGGCATTCTGGGGATGAGCTTCAAGAGGTAGTCACCTGAAATGGTTTTTCCAACAGTCTTGAAGGAGTTCCCAAAGATGCTTAGCAATTATTGGCCCTTTTGCCTTCACTCTGCGGTCCAGTTCACCCCAAACCATCTCGATTGGGTTCAGGTCCGGTGACTGTGGAGGCCAGGTCATCTGGCGCAGCACCCCATCACTCTCCTTGGGCAAATAGCCCTTACACAGCCTGGAGGTGTGTTTGGGGTCTTTGTCCTGTTAAAAAAATAAATGATGGGTCCAACTAAACGCAAACCGGAGGGAAAATAGCATCCCGCTGCAAGATGCTGTGGTAGCCATGTGGTTCAGTATGCCTTAAAATTTTTGAATAAATCCCCAACAGTGTCACCAGCAAAGCACCCCCACACCATCACCACATCCTCCTCCATGCTCACGGTGGGGAACCAGGCATGTAGAGTCCATCCGTTCACCTCTTCTGCGCCGCACAAAGACACGGTGGTTGGAACCAAAGATCTCAAACTTGGACCCCATCAGACCAAAGCACAGATTTCCACTGGTCTAATGCCATTCCTTTTGTTCTTTTGCCAAACAAGTCTCTCTATTTTTGCCTGTCCTCAGCAGTGGTTTCCTAGCAGCTATTTTACCATGAAGGCCTGATTCACATAGTCTCACACAGTTGTTCTAGAGATGTGTCTGCTGCTAGAACTCTGTGTGGCATTGACCTGTTCTCTAATTCCCGAGCTGCTTTTTTTAACCTGCAATTTTTTTGAGGTTGGTGGGCTCGGGGTGAAAATTATCGCCGCAGCAGAGGGGCCCCTTGGTCTTTCCCTTTCCCGGGCGGGTCCCCCATGGGAGCCAGTTTTTTTTTTTTTTTAGCGCTTGAATTTGGGGGTTTGGGGACTGCACTTGGGGACCCTTTCAAAAATTTTCCCCGTTGTTTGGGGCTGACTGACCTTCATTTCTTAAAGTAATTTATGGCCCCACCCCCCGTTTTTCTTTACTTAGCGCTTTTTTTTCTTTCCCTAATACAAAATTTTAAAAGTCTATTTGTAGGACATCACTGTCCCAACCCCATTTATAAGGGTTTAAATTTCCCCCTTATTAAAAATTTTTAGGGCCCCACCTTTTGGAAAATTAAAACCTTTCAGGTGACTACCCTTGAAATCTATCAAAAGAATGCCAAAAGTGTGCGTTTTGCAGTAATCAAGGCAAAAGGTGGCACTTTAAGAAATAGAATATTTAAAAAATAAGGACCTCTTTGGGAAAGAGAAAGGGTTTTTCCCAAAATTTTGGGGCTTTAAAGTTAAAATAATATTATATATAAAACCCAAAAAATATTCCATTATGGGTACCTTAAAAACCCCCGGGCAAATTAACGAAAAAATTCTGTTTATAATTTTAAAATTTTATATATAATTATATTATAAAATTTTTATAATATATATATATTTTATTTATACTATAAAACCTAAAAATATTTCTAAAATATACAGATATTATCTTTTTTCCAAACCGGGGAAAGCCCTTTTTTTTAAAATTTTTTTTTTATTTTTTTTTTTCTTAAATTTGCACTACTTTCCTGCCCTGGTTTTTGCTTTTTTTTTTGGGAATTTCGTTTTTCAACCCCCTTGTGGGGGGGAAATTTACAAAAAAAAGAAATTTTGTTCTTTCTGATTCTTTTAAATTTTGATTTTATATATTTTTATTTATATATTTTAATATAATATATATATATATATATTAAAATTTTTGGGGGTTTTCCTTGTGAACCAAAAATTTAGTGAAATAAATGAACTTTTTAATAATATTTTAAAATTTTTGAATGTGACCCTTATTTTTTAAAAATAAAAAGTTTTCCCTTTTTCTCGGGGAGCATATACGTAAAATGAACTATAAAATCGATTTTGCCATTTAGCCAACAGAAACTTTAAATTTACTTAACAAAAGAAATTACCCTTTTACAAAATAAAAGGTCAAAAAAAAAAGCAATCTGCGGGAATTTGACTATATGTAGGCTAATTATTTAAATTCAAGGTATAATTCCAAGTGTCATTGTTTTTCACAAACTGAAAAACCAGCCCAACTATTGTAAAAAGAAATAATTTAAATTTTTCCTTGTTGCTTACTCACCAAAAAACAGCTGGAAAAATGTCCATTTTAAAAAAGGGGGTTTTTTTTTTTTCCAAAAGAAAAGCATCATACTCAGATTTGTATGCAGGATTAGCACCTCATGCATATTTCATTTTCCAGTTTTCAACTAGGCTGATCAAAATCATCTAAAGCGTGGATCTGTCCTGTGGGCTTGAAATGCCCAGGTTTAACCTATACTGACAAGCTGAGCAAACAGAGCACTTTTAAAGAGGAGCACAATTAAAGAGGAAACTAAAAGGCACATGGTAACTCTGGAGGAGCTGCATAGGTCCACTGTTCACGTGGAGCAATTTGTTGAAATATAAGATGAAATTTAGGGTAAACATGTGTGGAGGAACACCCAAATAAATAAATTGAAACCAACAAAAATTATGCAATGATGTTACAGTTCAATGTATATTTTTATGTTAAAGAAGCAATGTTTATTTTGAGGAATTTAGAATGAAACCAAACTAGATTTAAAACTAATTAGGAACAATAATTTGTCGGTGTTCATACAAAAGGTTCCAAATATAAATCACCAGGGTAAATAGAATATTATTTTAATAAAATAATATTTAAAAGAATGATTTGCTGAATTAGAAATCAATAATCTTTTTGAACAACTGATTCTTAATTGCTGTTAACCAACCATCACAGGGAGTGATGGGATTTTAAATGGAGTTTACACTCACAAGATGGCAAATGAACTCATATAGACGCGATGATATCCCACCTAGGATAGGACCGTTTTTAGCTAACAAGGAAAAGCTTATTGCTCATGTAGCAACTCCTATAAGTCACACATGTACCTTAACCTACTGTTGAACTGAGCTTCAGGCCCTGCCCCTCTCTGGCTGAGTAGTGGTCTGGGTGTGTCTCTCAGCCTAGAGGTAGCAGACTTTGTTCCAGGTGGAGATGATCTGATGATTAGTTTGGAGGTATTCACTCACAGGGCAGCAACAATCAATGTGTGAGAGAAATGCTGTGATAAAGACACTGCAGGATTAAAAAGCTTGGTATAAAGAGGAGGAGAAGGAGCCGGTGAGCTATGAATTGTCTTTGAAGCTGTGGATTTAAGGCCTATATGTTTATACTCAGATTGAAAATTTAATATTAAAGTCATGGTGTTTAAAATACATGTTGCAATTGAGATATTTCTTGAAGTTCAGTTAAGATGTGTGTTTTAAAAGGTATTGAAAATTAAAGTAATTTGCTAAATGTGAATTTATGGAATGGTGTTTATGGAAGCTAAAAATGTAAGTTTACAATTATCACTGAATAGTACTTGAAATATATTTGTTTTGGATGCTTAAATCCATGGCTGTGCCCAACATCTTTCAGCAAGACAAGCCTAAACATACAACCAGAGCAACAATGAAATGGTTTAGATCAAAGCATATTAATGTGTTAGAATGGCTCAGTCAAAGTTAGCCCTAAATCCAACTAAGAATCTGTAGGAAGTCTTGAAAAAAAATATTAACAAACACTCTAATCTAATCTGACAGAACCTGAGCTTTTTTACTACAAGAATTGGCAAAAACACAGTATCAATATCTAGATGTGCAAAGTTAATAGAGACCTACCCCCAAAAAGTTGAAACTGTCTTCACAATAAAACATATTGACTCCAGGGAGCTGAACTTAACCGCACTTTCCACTAACCACACTTTTAAGGTTTTAGGATTTCACCTGGCAATTATGCACTACTTTGTTTGTCTATTACATAAAATTCCAAAAAAATACATTAAAGTTAGTTTGTAGTTGTTATGGGCTAGTAGAAGCCAAATAATGCCAAAAGACTTAAAAAAGAAATGGAAATAATGGACTTGTAAGGCAGGGACGAGAAAACAATGGTATGGTTGGCTCTCCTGGACCTCCATTTATTTAGCCCTCTAAGTACTTCTCCTCTGGTCGCCAAAAAAAAATCAATGCCCAGTCAAAGGTTTTCATTTCAGTTTAGTTAAATAGGTGGTTTTTCCTCAGGGTAAACCTTTGCTTTTGCTGTTAATTGTTTTTCTTCCTAAATGCCAAATGGTGTATCTTCTTTTGCATTACATGGCACCCCCACAAGTGAAACTTATCAGCCTAATCAAGGCAGTGTGCAGCTTTCCATGGTGGTGCATTTGCTGCTGCAGGACATTTTAGCACCAGACAGAAGACAGCTACACCGCATGTAACCGCTCTACCGCAGTTACCCCAGTTCCTTTATTCCAAGCAAAGAGCTTCCGCTTTCCCTTTTTAACTTTAAATAAGGTACTTCAATTCTATAAGTAACTTTCAATTATTTTACACAGTGCCTTGCGAAAGTACTCTGCCCCGTTGAACTGGTCAACCTCTTGCCACATTTCAGGCTTCAAACATAAAGATATAAAATTCTATTTTTTTGTGAACCTCTTTCCACAGATTCTCGATTGGATTCAGGTCTGGACTTTGACTTGGCCATTCCAACACCTGGATACGTTTATTTGCGAACCATTCCATTGTAGATTTGGCTTTATGTTTTGGATCATTGTCTTGTTGGAAGATAAATCTCCATCCCAGTCTCAGGTCTCTTGCAGACTCCAACAGGTTTTCTTCCAGAATGGTCCTGTATTTGGCCCCATCCATCTTCCCATCAATTTTGACCATCTTCCCTGTCCCTGCTGATGAAAAGCAGGCCCAAACCATGATGCTGCCACCACCATGTTTGACAGTGGGGATGGTGTGTTCAGGGTGATGAGCTGTGTTGCTTTTACACCAAACATATTGTTTTGCATTGTGGCCAAACAGTTCAATTTTGGTTTCATCTGACCAGAGCACCTTCTTCCACGTTTGGTGTGTCTCCCAGGTGGCTTGTGGCAAACTTTAAACGAGACTTTTTATGGATATCTTTGAGAAATGGCTTTCTTCTTGCCACTCTTCCATAAAGGCCAGATTTGTGCAGTGTACGACTGATTGTTGTCCTATGGACAGACTCTCCCACCTCAGCTGTAGATCTCTGCAATTCATCCAGAGTGATCATGGGCCTCTTGGCTGCATCTCTGATCAGTCTTCTCCTTGTTCGAGATGAGAGTTTAGAGGGACGGCCGGGTCTTGGTGGATTTGCAGTGGTCTAATACTCCTTCCATTTCAATATGATTGCTTGCACAGTGCTCCTTGGGATGTTTAAAGCTTGGAAAATCTTTTTGTATCCAAATCCGGCTTTAACCTTCTCCACAACAGTATCTCGGACCTGCCTGGTGTGTTCCTTGGTCTTCATGATGCTCTCTGAGCTTTGAACAGAACCCTGAGACTATCACAGAGCAGGTGCATTTATACGGAGACTTGATTACACACAGGTGGATTCTATTTATCATCATCAGTCATTTGGGACAACATTGGATCATTCAGAGATCCTCACTGAACGTCTGGAGTGAGTTTGCTGCACTGAAAGTAAAGGAGCCGAATAATATTGCACGCCCCACTTTTCAGTTTTTTCTTTGTAAAAAAAGTTTGACACATCCAATAAATTTCATTCCACTTCACAATTGTGTCCCACTTGTTGATTCTTCACAAAAAAATTTAATTTTATATTTTTATGTTTGAAGCCTGAAATGTGGCAAGAGGTTGACTAGTTCAAGGGGGCCGAGTACTTTTGCAAGGCACTGTATCATTAAAGCAGAAAAATAGCACGACACGGTGCCAGGGCCCAGTCCTTCTCCTCTCGTGGATAAAGTAGGTGGGGCCCCGAACAAAGAACACTCATCGTTATATACTCTAGGCTCCACTTCGTTACATGAGACTGAGCACAAACCTCAGTGTATCAGTAAATTTGTGTGTCGGGCTGGAATGGCTTTAACTGGATTGAGCAGTGCGGTCAGTGGGTGTGATGAAACCCAATTTAGTGTGCGTGCAGCAATAAAACTTGTAATAAGGCATTTAATAAGCAGATTACATATTTTTCTTCCTATGTTCCTGTAAGGAGACATAGGTAACTTAAAAAACTCTAACACGCACATTGTTTCTCAGCCAAAACCAGTCCAAAATGTAGGGACATTTCCCATTACTCTTAACATAACAAAAGTTCAAAGGGTACAAACTTGTGAGAAAGTCTTGTACATTACTCTTTTTAGAGTCTAAACATGTTCATCTTCAGGCAAACTATCTTCTTGGTTAGGTGTTGGACCTAAAAAGGGTACCATGTGGGTTCAGTGGTTGAGCAGGCACACTATATATAGAATCTATAGTCCTTAATGCAGCTGGCTTTTAAAGACCCAGGTTTGACTCCCAACCACTGGTCATTTCCCCTACTGTTTTTCCCTTTCAGGCTACTAATGAAGGAACCCAGTGCCCTAAAACTTTAAAAAAAAGAAAAAAAACATTACCTGACACAGAACTGTCCAAAACTGGACTACCCATGCAGATCCATGACTAAACTTCCAATTTCTTGATGCATGAGAAATTTAGCAGCTTTTAGGACCAATGTCCTGTCTAAATCTCTAAAAATGTGATGAATTTCTCTTTCTGAAGAACCTCCTGTTCCAGCTCCCACTGCACGAGTGTTGTAGAACTGTGAGATAATGGAAGGCCCTTCATTTGGTAAGAGTTGTTTGTAACCAACATAGATTCAGTCTTTGTTCTAGGACAGACTGTGCAAATGACATGACATTTTTGCCCTTGACTTCAGCGACATTAAAAAAAAGTGTCTACGCTTCCAGTTTAGGAACAATATCCTTGAATTTACTGGGCAGTCTGCCATTGCCATGCATCTAAGTCTTACTGTTACTAACTCCTCAGTAGGGAACGTAGCTATTGGCTGCCCTAAAAGTTGCTACAAGTCTTAAGATGATGTCATTGCCTAATTTGCATATCTGGTCATGTGATCCAGGCTGTTGGAGAGACGAATATCAAATAATGTTGGCAAGACAAAAAGTTGTGAGACCCATCATCCACAAGTAAAAAAAAACAGTGATGAACCTTCCCAGGAGTGGTCAGCCTACTGGAATTACTGTAAGAAGGGAATACGGAGTCACCCAGGAGGTCACAAAAATAACCAGAACAACATCTAAAACTCTGCAGACCTCACTTGCCTCAGTTAAAATTCGAGATAGAGAATCTGCAAAAATGGCATCCACAGGAGAATTCCAAGCTAAAAACCAGTGCTGACCAAAAAAGAAAAGAGGCACGTCTCACATTTGCAATTAAAACAAAAAACTTAATAAATCTTGATGATCACCTAGACTTTGGAGAAAATATCCTGTGGACTGATGAGACAAAAGTGGGATATTTTGGAAGGTGTGATTGCTTTTGTTTTTGATAAATGACATCACAACCATGTTTAAACAATCATTAGCTTTAGTGTACATAACCATGCAATGCAACATGATGAAACTTTAAAGGTTCATAAAATAAGGTTTACTGCGTGGACATTTTTGAGATTGGAGCTGTTTCAAGATGGTAGAAGTCCACTTTGGTCTTGGCCTCTCTTGGGCTAGCTATCGGTTAGTCCAAATGAGCAGTAAATGAAGAGTGTGATATACTGCAGGTAATATATGAACTGCTTATATTCTGTTAACAGAACCTCACTTCAGAAATTTTGAACCCTCTCTTTTTAAGAACACATTCCAGTGTGATCTGGGTCATCCTCATCTGTTAGTTTAGTAAAATTTCAGTGCAGATCTCTTTCACTTCCTTGAATGTTATCAGGATTCTGTTATCAGGACTCTAAAAACGCTGATATTAGCGGTGGGTAAATTTGAGTGTCAGCAGGTCACTTTTCATTTACTATTTCACACTCGTATAACAGCAGAAACATGAACACATGTGAATGAGAGTGGCTGTAGTGAGTCAGGGAAGCAAATGTAAAAACGCTGATTAGAGTTAGATAGTGAACGTCACAGGATACATGTATACAACTACATAGTTCCAACTTTAGTTACGTAACATAAAGGATAAATGACAGTCAGTTTATAAGGGCTGCAGTACAAAAAACTACTTAAAGATGAGATCCATGCATGTTACAGTAGGTCAGATTTGGACTAAATTCAATGAGGTCATTTAGTTTTAGTTTTAAACATTTAATTTAATGTGGCTGAGAACTGTCCGGTCAGCGTGACCACCATCCGTGGGAGTGGTGAAATGACAATCAGTTTCCTCATGGAAACAACGTTTTGATGATAATTAGTCACAAAGCTTTGTACGCATGCGTCCCTCTGGGAAATGATACCGGGTCTCCCCCGCAGTTACAGCCCTGCGCTGTTCTACAGCCATCACTGTTTAATAAATCACTGGGGGGGAAAATATTACATCTCCAGGGTACCTGAGACAAGAAATCTTCCCTCAGAGTTCCAAGGGGGTCGCGCTCATACATGAGTCTCTGAAATGTCCTTTTTTTGTCTTTACCCGAACATTATTCACCCAGAACAAAAATAGGTTTCTCCAAAGTGACATCCCTTAACAATACATGAGGGTGTACACTCCACATCTAGTTTCTACAGGTACATCTCTCTCCTAATTTTAGCTTTACTCATTTTATTTTGTTTCTTGGACGCTGTGAGAGCTTTGGGAATTAGGCCACAATTTTCCAAACACCGAAGGCCTTTTCACTTCAAAGACGTCCGAACAGCAGAACAACAATTTTACCCACTGCCATACCCAGCTTGCAAATGATGTAAAGTGGCAATAAAGTGGGACTATCTTACATTTTGCTTTTTAAATTGGAGCAGTGTTTTCTCTGAGCACAAAGCAACTGTCACTCTCTGAGGCAGTTCTAGCACTTTCTATCTGACAGTCATGGTCCAGTCAAATCAACAAAAAAAATGCAATGTTTTTGTCGGGGCTTGAAAAAGCTCTGTGTCATGGTGGCAATCTGTGTAACATTTTCAACATGCCAATAGTCGGAGCTCAGCGCTGTCAGATAAAGGTTAAACAGAAAAGAAGGACATTATCACCTTCCTGGAATAAAAGTATCAAATGAAAACAAAACAGGAAATATGACAAAACTCTAGATTTTTTTGACACTTAGATACCTCATGTTTTTTTTTATTTAAATATTTTGGGATAGAAATTATATAATACAGTAAATTACTCATACCTCTGGCAGATTTCGATTTAACGTAATCTTTCAATTTCACCTACATGTTTGTTCTAACTCAAAGGAAGATTAACATTTTGGAGTGGACCAGCCAGAGTCTTGACTTTAATCTGATAGAGAATATTCAGAGAAAGCTAGAGAATAGTGTAATGGGAAGGAGGTCTTCCAACCTCAAAAGCTTGGAAATGATTCATCAAAGATAAATCAAGGAAATATAAGCGCAAATATACAAAATGCTGATCAGCAATTATGAGTTGGGTTTGATTCCTTTAATGCCAATAAAAATGTTTTCATTGATTATTTAGAAGAGTATAAACTGTTTACGTGTCATTTTCAGTAAAATGTTAATAAAAAAAGATTAACATTTGGTTCATTGTTTTATTATCTTTTGAGAGACACCTTCCTCATTTCCTATCAGAAACTAACTTTTTGGATGAATACATTTTTTTTTTTTTTTATCTGAAAAAGGGGAATATATACACTACCGGTCAAAACTTTAGAACCCCTTTCTTATTTAATGGTTTTCTTTATTTTTTGGACTATTTACATTGTACGTAGATTCTCACTGAAGGCATCAAAACTGTGAATGAACACACATGCAATTATGTAGCAAACCAAAAATTGTAAAAGAACTTTAAATATGTTTTTATTTTAGATTCTTTAAAGTAGCCGCCTCATGAAGCTCATGCAGAGAACGCCAAGAGAGCAAAGCAGTAATCAACGCAGAGGGCGGCTACTTTAAGGAATCTAAAATGAAAAACATTTCAAGTTATTTCACACTTTTTGTTTACTTTTTTGTTTACTGCTTTTTAGTGGAGAAGCAGACAGCTGCACTCTTTAATACTAAGGCTTGGTAGGTAGGACTCCAGGGAGTTATAGTTTAAACCTAAACAGATTCATTGTATAGAGTTCCTGTGTTACAGCATAGCAGACGAACATGAGCCTTTGCACTAACATTTCAAAGAATAGAAGAAAAAATATGAAAAATATTGCTATATTCTTTGATAACAGCAGCTGTAACTGCAAACTCGTGTGAAACCAATAGAAAAATCTGAAGACGGCATGTCTGTGCAAGAAGCTGTCTCAAGGCAGTTTCTGGGAGTGGGACAATTGGTGTTGTGCAAAATGTAAACCCTGAAAGAGACATGATATGTGATCTCGGAGAGAGTTCTCCTCTGTAGGAGTCCAACTTAATTTCAACACATCTATCATGGAACGTAGAAAAAAATCAAATGATAAAACATGTAAATTCATCAGAGGAAGGAACTTTGAACAAATCTTTTTCTTGTTCTCCTCTATAGCTTTTCATCATAAAACCTTTCTCCAGAAGCATTTTTCTAAATTTGGCCTTGGACATGTAACTTCCACAGCTATTCATTTTCTTGTAATGTTTTGGCCAATCAAAGAGAATGTGTAGGTTATCGCTTCAAATCTTTAAAGCTCCGATTTTGGACACATTTTAACAACATGACCCTGAGTGGCACATGTTGTATATCTCATCCCCGTAAACCTTTGAATGCTCAAATGTGCATTACTTCCCCTGTCATAAATTTCCCTTTTATACTTTCAAAGAAAGGAACTGCTCCCCTAGATGCACGTTTGGATACACCTTTTTTTCAGTATTGTTTCTTCACCAGGGAGGTTTTTGTGCCTCGTGTGATCACTACAAAAAATTGGATTCCACAAAAACACAATTATTTTCATGCCAGAGAAACAATTGACTTCCCTCACATCTAATTATTTCACAAAAAGAACAGAATTGCCAACGAACAAAGGACTGGAAAGATTGACAGGGTTGGATCCACAGAGAGTCTATCCAAAGAGGTTTGCATCCAGACTGAATAAGAGCTGGTTGGTGGAATTTGATTGGACCTACGTGGCCATACAGTCAGTCCTTAATGAGAGCTTTGTCTTCTTCCCCATGTATAGGAAATGGGCTTAGGAGCAGATCAAGTTCAATTCCCCAGTCTTCTGTCAAACAAAGAAAATGAGCGAAGAGGTGCCTGAGTGTTTAAAAACACCAATTAAAAGGACTCAATATTATCTGATTCTATGTTTTTTAGTGACAAGAATTCCAACGCCAGTACCAGGTGTTTGGCACAGACCTCCTCGCCCCTTTATAAGTCCCATTTTGTCCATTGCAGAGCAACCTGCTGGTTAATCCGAACAGGGTTCCAGCAGAAATGTGCAGTGAAACAGTAACCTGCTGCCAGGACAAATGCTGGAATAACAATGGAGCTTTTTCAGCATGTCAGCTTCGCTCTTAACCTTCACTGCTGAAATGTTTTGTGATGCCATTTGGCCGCTTTTAGTGCTGTCCTGCATCACTAAGTGGTTGAAAATGCCAGGTGGGGGTGTGAGGCAGGTGTGTGAGAAGTGAGGTGCGGGGGTAGGGAGTACTGGGCTAGGAAGGCAACCATACAACCAGAGCTCCAGGCCAAGCAATTACAGTAATTTTGTATTGATCAAAACCCTATCTAGGCCACATGACAGTCTTTGTTGCAGCGTGAGAGTATCTCTCATCTGGCCTCAAAACTCAAACCAAATTTTACTTTTTGACTTGCAGTTTTCCTAATATGAGCTTATAACTAACTTAAGTATGCTGATGGCATTAACAAGTATCCTAAGGGGGCTGATGGAAAGGCAAGCATTCAGGTGCCTATATTTGGTGGCTGAGCAATGAGGCCACAAGCTGTCCCTATCAGGCTACTTTCACACTGGATAATTGACACCACAGATTCTCACTCCTTTGCACTGCTAGGCTGCTGGCCATAATTCAACTTGGGACATGCTCATTAACGTAGGTTGGGAAGGTGCTGTCAGCCAAGTGCCCTGCCCTCATGGACGTGATGTTCTATACTGTGAGAAGTATATACCTCTATTTTCAGTCTGTGTACTATAAATGGGCTGTTGAAAAGTTAAACACCAGTAATTCACCATACTTTAAAAGTTAACAGCACAGATTTACAATGTGTGATTTTTTTTTTGTCTAGTTTTCAAATTTTGTATGTAAAACTCTAACGATTTTGTCTTTGTTTAGAAATTACAGTACAATCCTGAACCAAGTCCAGCAAAGTTATTCTGTTTTATAAGAATCAGACATTAGAAATGCTTGCAACCTCTTAAATCTTAGAGAAAAGGCAAGGATCCACATTCTTTCAGGCAACAGCCTCCAACTCCTATTGCCCTGCTCAGCCACCTGATTCAGGTATGCGCTTAAAAATTCCATGACAGTAGTTCTTAGGTTCAGGAGTTGGAGACCCTTCCTCATAGGAATGCACACAGTGAAGACTGTTGTTGCTAGTAATGCTAGCAATGCTAACTCCGCTAAACTCAAATAATAACATGCAAAAGCCAGTTTAAAATGTCATGGGACAATCTCTGATCCAAATAAATAATAAATGACCACACACACCTAGAAGGCTAAATATATATTTTGATAGCTGTTCTCATATCTATTTGAAGTTTGTAAAGAGAAATCAGAATTACCTGAAAGATTATTGACCTATTTTTGCAAACTTTACTTTGGGCATTTTTTTTGTTTAGGGGTTGAGGCTGGATGTGAACAACTACTGCTCCTCCAATTATGGTGTCTGCAATGACATCCAAAGAGATCAGCTATGCCCTTATCTGACAACACTTTATTCTCCCTGTATTTTATTGCTTTTTCCAAATTTCCTGCAGCAAACTTTAAGGAAGCTTCAGCGTAAACTTTTATTCTTTGGAGTCTTATGGAGTGATTGTGCATTAAGGCCCGTGCACTTGAGTGTATTTCTAACTCTCTGCGAGTTCTGTTTGTGCTAAGGGGGTTTTAATTGAATAAAATCAGTGGTATCAGAAGCAGGCATAGACAGACATTAGCATGAACAAGCTTGGCATGAACAGATGAACTGCAGCTGTAATCTTTCCGCGAGGAGTAAACAGAACGATGGTGTATATATGGAGTGTGGTAAAGGTGAACCGAGAAGACCAATTACATGATGCAGATGGACCAAATGAAGCTGATTGCTATGGTTGACAGAGGCAGGGAGAAACAAAACGTAACTGGGCAAAACAGAAATCCAAAGATACAAAACTAATTGTGAAAACATAATGTACAGAACATGAACAATACTAAGAAACTAAAGCACAGCCAGGAAAACAGAAGCAAGATCCAAAAACGTAAACTGGACATAAGAATAACTAAAACCCAAACAAATACAAAAACACCCTCAAATCATGGCACATACTGTGTTTTCAATTTTTGCTACACAGATTAAGGACAGAAGCCTGATTCCATGTCTTTGGAGTGTTTTGGCCTCCTTTCTGCTGGTACAGACCAAAGCAGGACACCAAACTTTCAGTGCAGTTACTGTAGGGCAGCACAGCCCAAACTGCAGCAGAGATGGTCTTTGGTCATTACCATTTTCCCCTTTTACCTGTAAGCACATTCCCAAAACATCTTAATCCATTCCATGTGTACAAGCTTGTATTAATATGTTCCCATTAAGGCAGCAAAACTACTAACTGAGATGCAACTTCTATTTACAGTACAGTGAAGGAGTACTTGCTTGATTACAGATTTCTTCTGTCGTTGTTTTTTTGTCCCAGTAAAGGTTTCAGACCATCAAACAAACTTTAATATCAGACAAAGATAACTTAATACAAAAAGCACTTTGTAAATGAGGATTTCTTTTATTATGAGTAAAAAGCAATTCAAACTAACCTAGCCTTAAGTCTATTTTCACATATAACTTATTTGTCACATATGACACCCATATCGATCAGAATGGCCCAATTTCAATCTTTTCGCCTTCAAAAAAAATCAGAATTGTGCCACTCTCATATGTTGTACTAAATCGGGTATGTTATAGGCTGCACAATTATAGGGAAGACTGCTGACATGACACATCTGCAGAAGACAGTCAATGACAAGGAGGGAAAGCCACAAAAGGTCATTGCTAAAGAAGCTGGTTGTTCAGAGTTCTGTATCCAAGCATATTAACAGAAAATTTAGTGGAAGGAAGAAGCATGGTAGGAAAAGGTGCACAAGCAACAGAAAGAACCGCAGCCTTGAGAGGACTGTCAAGCAAAATCCATTCAAGAAATTGGAGGAGCTTCACAAGGAGTGGGCTAAGGCTGGAGTTGGTGCACAAAAGCCACCACACACAGGTGAAAACTAGACATGGGCTACAAATGTTGCATTCCTCGTACCAAGCCACTCCTGAACCAGAGACATTGTCAGAAGCGTCTTACAAAGGAGAAAAGGAACCAGACTGTTGCTCAATGGCCCAAATTCCTTTTTTCAGATGAAAGTGGTTTTCTGCATTTCATTTGGAAATCAAGAACCCAGAGTCTGGAGGAAGGTGGAGAGGCACATAATCCACTTTGCTTGAAGTCCAGTGTGATGTTTCCTGAGTCAGTGATGGTTTGAGGTGTCTTGTCATCTGCTGGTGTTGGTCCACTGTGTTTTCTGAAGTCCAGTCAATGCAGCTATCTACCAGGTCATTCTAGAGCACTTCATGCTTCCCTCTGCTGACAAGCTGTATGGAGATGCTGATTTCATTTTCCTGCAGGACTTGGCACCTGCCACATTGCCAAAGGTACCAAAAGCTGATTCAATGACCATGGTGTTCCTGTTCTTGATTGGCCAGCAAACTCCCCTGACCTGAACCCCATAGAAAATCTATAGACCTGTTGTCAAGAGGAAGATGAGAGACACCAGACCCAACAATGAAGAAGACCTGAAGGCAGCTTTCAAAGCAAAAATGGTCTTCCATCACACCTACCTAGTGCCACAGGCTCATCGCCTCTATGCCACGATGCAGTAATTCATGCAAGACGAGGCCCAACCAAGTATTGGGTGCATAGAAATAGAAATGGACATACTTTTCAGAAACCTGGTATTTGTGCTTAAAACATCCTTTTTTGATTGGTCCAATATGAAATTCCAATTTTCTGAGACACTGGATTTTGGGTTTTCTTTACCTGTAAGCCATAATCATCAAAATTACAAGAAATAAAAGCCTGAAATATTCTACTCTATGTGGAAATGAATCTATATAAAATAACAGTTTCACTTTCTGAAATGACTGGCAAAAAACATTGCACTTTTACACAATATTCTAATTTTTGCTGATTGTTCCCATACCTGTAGAATCCAAAAATCACTTAGACAGAACTCGTGTGACGACATGAAGTAGGCTAAAAGTTTTAAAAAAGCAACGCATGAAAACAATCCTACTCGCCGTTGGGAAACAAAGTCAGTGAAATGTAGCAACATGTAAAGCCATTTCCAGGGCTTTCGCACTCCAGAAAACCGCAATGACAGCCCTTATACACAAATGAAGAACATATGGAACAGTGGTGTACATTTTAAAACATGTTTGGCCTACCAAACAAATGCACAGCATTTAAGAGAAAGAACATCATAGCAACAATCAAATATGGTTGTAGCTTTAGGACCTCGATGACTTGCTATAGGTAATGGAACCATAAATTCTACTCTCCATTAGAAAATTCTGAAGCAAAATGTATGGCTGTCAGTTCCACTTGGGTTATGCAGCAAGAATATGGTAGAAAGCACAGCAGCAGGTCCACATCTGAATGGCTCAAAAAAGGTTTTGACCAATTCAAAGGCCAATTAAAATATGATGAAGTTACTGTGATGTAAATTAGGCCTTTAATTTTAGAAAATGGAGTGGGGAGCTTGTTTTGCATTACATTATTTTATGGACTTGCCATTTGAGAATGATTTTTGTATTGTAGAAGAAATGTGTAAGGGTGCAAATATTTTCCCAGCACTGTAGTTATGGTTAAAATGTAAGACTTTGAGTCTAACTATGACCTCCTTTTTCTCTTTATTTTCTTACCACCAACCACGCCACAAGCCCAAGTCTGTCGCTATAGCAGCATTAAATGAAAGTTTGACAAGGATGGCATACATTTTTAAACCTCTTATTGGCAATGCCTCAAAGGTAGCACCTCCTTTGCCCTCCCCTTTAGCTGCTGTTCAGCCACATCAGTGTCAGACCATCAGCTCCCTGGAGGAAGGCTTCTGCAGCGGGCTGGCTGTGACTCCGGAGTCTAATTGGGGCCTGAGGATGCCTCCCTCTGCTGCTACAGCTGTGGTGCTGCTGGCTCACAGTAGGATCAAAACCCTATGACTTGCCAGAGGTCAGGGGTCTGCGGGTGGCTGCTTTGCCAGAGGACAATCAGGCTGTGATGGCATTGCTGTCTTTCAGACCACATGAAGTCTGACTGAGGCCCTCAGCTGCTCAGTCAGCATCTGATACAGAACATTTAAATATAACTGCAGCTGATGGGTGAGATAAGGCTCCTCGCTAAAATAGGAAAATGATGAAACACTGTTGTAAGCAAAATAACTCACGCACTCTGTAAAGTGTAATTAATTTACCACAAACTGTTGCATGGCCAAGAGGTGAAAAGTCTTTGCAATTTTTATTTTGTTCTTGTGAAGTCAGCAGGAATACCAGATGGGATTTATAGTACTTATTCTGCTCATCAAAACTAAACAAAATTTGCAGAACTACACCAGTCTCCCTTCAGCTATTATCTATTACACCTAATAGATAAAGAACACAGCAATTTAAATCACAAGTACACAAAGAAGAAAAAAAGGGGAAATGCAAATTGTAAAGAAAGACGGAAACATACTAAAACTTCATCAAATTACGTTAGAAATTACTAAGAACTAATAAAGACTCTTGATGCCGCACCTCTCAGGGTAGCTATCAATATTGTCTAGCTCTCTGTTTGTAGATTTACATGCCTTGCAAAAATATTCATATCTCTCAAACGTTCTCATGTTGTGTAACGCTATAACCAGAAACTTCAGTGTATTTTATGAGGATGTGATAGACCTGACTCTTCTGTCTGCTTGGTGAAATCTCAAATGTTGATTTGAAAACGCTAGATGCCACATACATATCTTGGAGTTCAAAGCATTGCAAAAAAATATGTAAGAATTGAAAGAATTAAAAAAGATTAAATATAATTTATATTAAAAAGTCAGCAGATTATTTTTCTATGAAAAGAATGCATGTTTATAAGAAAAACCAACAGGAGAAGTTAAAATTGTCTTGGTTTTCATTTAAAAATATACAGGTGAGGGTTGGCTGTGGACCTCTGTGCCCTCTTGTCTAGCTTGTGGTCATTCCTGGCTGACATGGGCACGTTCGGGGGTGTATCCCAGGGTGACTTGGGGCCTGCTTAGGCTCCTGGTCCACACCTGCCCCCGAACAATATTCAATGGTCAAATCCTGACATAATCAAAAGCCCCACCCCCTGAGAAAAGGAAGTTTTATGTTTTATTCGGGAAGGTCCATACTTGACGTGGCAAAGTCCGCCATGGCCTTACGTTTGCCTCTGATTTCCACATTTTTCATCCGATCGGCACCAAATTCAATATAATTGATATTAGTCCAGCCCCCTAAAGATATCTGGTGAAATTATTGTTGGTTGTGGGCTAATTTCTACACAGCGCCACCTAGAAGCACTAAAATAGGATCTTTCAAATCAAAGATTTGAAGAAATTATACATCAATTAAGACATTTCCCACCCTCCTCCTGCTGCCTTGATATTTTACCAACAGTTGTCTTTAAGAAAATTTTGCCTGTCATAGCGTCTGATTTAAATAAAATAATAAACTCATTCCATTTGTCAGGTGTCTTCCCCCACGCCTTAAAAAATAGCAATTATCAAACCACTGCAAAAAAAGAACAATCTGGACAAGTGTTTTATCACCAAATTACAGACCCATGTCAAATCTCCCATTTATCAGTAAGGTTCTTGAAAAAGCTGTGATTCAACAGTTAAATACCTTCTTCACAGTGACCAGCCGCTTTGTCATCTTCCAGCCAGGTTTCCGTGCTCACCACAGTACTGAGACTGCCCTTGTCAAGGTTTTTAGTGACATCTGTAGAAATGCAGACTGTGGAAGAGGCACAGTGTTGGTATTATTGGACATCAGCGTAGCATTCAATACTGTTGACCATGGAGCGACTAAAGAACTGGGCTGGTCTTTCTGGTACATTAATTGACTGATTTAAGTTTTACTTGAAGGACAAGGACTCCTTTGTGTCGATAGGTTACTTTACATTGGAGTTAAAAAAAAATTACATGAGGGGTTCCCTAAGGCCCCTTCTATTCAATATACACATGCTCCCCCCGTAAGTCAGTGTTTCCCTGGCCAGCGGGGAGCTATCAGAATGAGTGAATGTTTCCCCTCTCGCACTCTGGCGAGAGTAGGAATGATCAGTTCTAGCGGGGGAAAAGCATACAGTAGGACTGGCGGCCTCTGTGCGCAAGAGCATCCAGCCCAAGCGGAGCCTGTCGCTCTGTCAGTGAGAAAAACATTGGACACTGAGCGTTTTCCCCTGATGCGAAGAGGTCGACCTCCGGTCGGCCGTACCTCCCCCATATCTGGGACATCACCTCGCTGTGGAGTTTCCACTCCTTGTAGCGGTGATTGCCCCTTGACACCAAATCATTACCCCTGGCACATGAGTTGCTCGCCCATGTGTAGACGGCCGAGTGTGATGACCGCCAGCGCAGACGCCATCAGACCCAGTAGTCTGAGGCATAACCTGAATTTCACCTGTGTGCCTCTGCGAAAAAGTGCCAGACAAGCCTGAAAGGCTTTTACTCGTTCCACTGAGAGGCGCGCTCTGAACTTGACTGAATTCAGGGAAAGACCAATGAAGGTGATTCCTGGGGTTAAGCTGCTCTTTTCCTGTCAGATGTGAGTAAGCATCTCGGCATGCGTCATGAGCTCCCCTAGAGACTGAGCTGCAATCAGCCAGTCGTCTATATACGTTGCCAGACGCATTCCTCTTTCCCTCAGAGGCGCGATGGCTGCTTCGGTGCATTTCACGAACACACGAGGGCTCAGTGAGAGGCCAAAGGGAAGTACCAGATACTCCTATATCTTTCCCTGAAAAGCAAATATGAGGGTTTTTCTGTGAGGGGGGTATATAGGGATATGGAAATATGCATCTTTCAAGTCGATGGAGACAAACCAGTCTCCTTGACACACAAACCTTATCAGAGCTGCGTGTGTCAGCATCCTAAACGAATACCTCAGATATGTGTTCAGAGCTCGCACTGGTTGCAGACCCCCGCCCCCTTTCGGCACGACAAAGTATCTGGAATAAAAACCGTCTGTGCTTTGCTCCCGCGGTACCAGCCAAACAGCCCTTTTGTGCTGCAGAGAAATTATTTCGGAACCGGAAAAGGGTGGCTTGTCCTCTTCAGGTTGGAGGGGAGTTCCTGCCTCAAGTGGAGGAGTTCAAGTATCTCGGGGTCTTGTTCACGAGTGAGGGAAGAATAGAGCGGGAGATCGACAGAAGGATCGGTGCGGCTGCCGCAGTAATGGGGCCGCTGTGCCGGTCCCTTGTGGTGAAGAGAGAGCTGAGCCGAAAAGCGAAGCTCTCGATTTACCGGTCGGTCTACGTTCCTACCCTCACCTATGGCCATGAACTTTGGGTCATGACCGAAAGAACGAGATCCCGGATACAAGCGGCTGAAATAACCTTCCTCCGTAGGGTGGCCGGGCACTCCCTTGGAGATAGGGTGAGGAGCTCGGCCATTCGGGAGGGGCTCGGAGTAGAGCCGCTGCTCCTCCACATCGAGAGGAGCCAGTTGAGATGGCTCGGGCATCTATACCGGATGCCTCCTGGACGCCTTCCTCGGGAGGTGTTCCAGGCACGTCCCACCGGGAGGAGGCCCAGGGGACGGCCCAGGACACGCTGGAGGGACTATGTCTCTCAGCTGGCCTGGGAACGCCTTGGGCTCCCCCCGGAGGAGCTGGAGGAGGTGTCTGGGGAGAGGAACGTCTGGGTGTCTCTGCTGAGTCTGCTGCCCCCGCGACCCGGTTCCGGATAAGCGGAAGACGACGAGTACGAGAAATTATTTCTTTCTGCAGGATGCGTGCGGACTCCCCCCTGGCGTATGACTGTACTATGGCCTTGAAACGGGGTGGGGCTGTCAGAAATTGGAGCCTTTATCCCCTGGATATAGTCTTTATCACCCAATCTGATGCTCCACACGCTTGCCACAGCTTAGTTTTGTTTGCTAGTGGACCTAAAAGTTCTTCTGTGTAAACACTGCGCCATACCGGCTAAGGGATCTGCTGTTCCGCTACAACTCTTAGCTGGGCTTGCCCCAGACCTGCTTCTTCCACAGAAAGAGCAGCCTTCTTTGCTGCCCTTCTGCAGACATTGTGCAGGTCCATTGCAGTCGGGTTTTGGGAGCCGCTGCGACTGGTGTTCACCGTCACCAAGGGCTTTGCAGCCGATGGGATAGCATAAGGCTCGCAGTCCTGTTTGTTGTCGTCAGACCCGAGACTAATGGACTCCACTTCAGACTCAGACTCGGCATTAGCAAAAGTGCTGAAAACTGGAAGTGCGGCCTCGTCTTCCTCTGGGTCAGTTAGTGGCATGACAGCATCAAGCTGGTCACGCCCAAATGGCTTCTGCCAAGGTGGGCTCTCCGTCATCAGTAGCGGTAAGCTCCGGTGGCAGGGGATTGGCTACCCCATCACAGGATCAACTTCCGACAGGCTAGCATGGCCTGTTAGCCTGCGCCGACGAGACTTAAGGGAGAGCTTTGCACAGTGCTCGCAGCTCATCGGTGACGCTAACGAGTCCTGGGCATGTTGCAGCCCCAGACACGAAGCGCAGACAGAATGGGTATCTGCCCCACCTATGAGGTTGCCACATGTGCAGGTTCTAGATAATGGCTTAACTCTGTTCATGGTGAGAACGAGTGCAAGTTACACAATTTTGTAAGCTCTGTTAAGAGTGCAGCTAGTTTGGTGACCAGTTGCAGCGCTGCTGTTTGGTGACAGACCAGCGTTGGAAAAGACTTAGAACAGTCAAGCACAGTTTTTGAGAAGCGTTCGGGGACCGAGTTGTTAGCTCGCTCTGTAAACAGTTAACCTAACTCAATAGTTACTGTAATGACCGTCTGAAAGATGCTTCTGGGAGCGAGAAGAGGTGTTAGACTGAATATCACCTACGTGACGTCCGGTTTTTACACTGGGAGGAAGTCCCTCCCATGGGAGCGGACGTCACTTCCGCCTGCCAGTCAAGACTGGCGTAATGTAATAGAGCTTCTGGGGGACAGGCTCTGGAGGCGTTTCCCATAGTGAGATACCGAAACGAATGTTGAAAGCGAACCACAGATCAGGGGCCTGATGCATAAAAGTGCTTACCCATTTTGTTCATCAATATCTGCATCAAATTCCAACAGCACTGTTTTGCTGCCGCATTAAGCTCAATTATAGCTTAATGCTAATCATTGTAATGTATACCACATCATTGTAATGACGTCAGTATGCTTCCAATATTTCTATTAGGAAGACTGTCAACAAACACACTATGTGAAGTAGGGGGTAAATTCCTAGAAGCCAGCCATCACACACAGAGTCTGCTTGAGGTTTATTCCCAAACCAGCATTTATAATTTGAAAAATTATATTTATTTTTATAGTATAAAGGAATCATGAGGTGAAGAAGGCCAACGTATCATTGCATTAGTGTGACACATTTGCACATCACAAATGGGTTGCACATACATTGAATAAAAGGTTTCTATTCACAAATGCATATTCACTTACAGATGGGCTCCATGTAGAGCACCAAAATACTTGCCCTGGGCAGTCTAAACCAGCTAATAAGCCATGCATCATCACGTGCAAGCAGGTCAGTACAATATATGAACAAAACGCTCCCTCCGACTTTTTCCATTTGTGATGTCCTTCAGCTGTGCCAAAGTTGCCATCGTTCCACAATTATGCACAACTTTATGCAGCAATTTATGGGCAGGAGTGATTGTCACACATTAGGAATCATCACAGCTGACTCGTTTGGAATTAATCTGCTGATCTAACACAGTTTTCTTTTGCATTTTATGCTCCTCAGCACAGAGACAAATGATGCGAATATACATGTGACAAATACAGAGAAAAACCAAAAGTTTACATTGGATTGAGGTTGTTTTCATCATTTTTTGAGGTGTTTTACGTTATTGTATGAGGCTAAATGCAACTTAGTTATCATTCGGGATTAAACCATGAAAGCTCAAGCTCCTGAAAAAAACAGTGTGGTTGATGAGTTACATAAACTGAATGGACCCATAGTTCATTAAATTTTGGTGAGTTTTAGAACTGCTAAGTTTATAAAAGTTGATTTATAAAGTTTGCATGGATTACCGCACGCTTTCATGCAACAATCATTTTATACATCCCGAGTTGTGCATGAAATATTGTGCTGCAAGGTTTTTGTGCATAGGCACCGTTTATACATGAGGCCCCAGGCCAGAAATCTGGGTGTAGTGATGGACTCAGACCTGAACCTTCAGAGGCACATAAAGACAATTACTAAGTCGGCCTTCTATCGCCTGAAGAACAATTCCAGGATTAAAGGATGTCCCAGCAGGATCTTGAAAAACTCATCCATTATCTATGTCCAAATTAATGATTGCAACAGTCTCTTCACAGGTCTGCCTAAAAGGTCAGTCAGACACCTGCAGCTGATCCAGAACCTTACTGCCTGCATCCTTACTAAAACTGATAAAGTACATCATCCCAGTTCTCAAGTCCTTACACTGTATCCCTGTATCACAGAGAATGGATAATAATTTGTCTGTTAGTTTATAAATTACTGAATGGCTTAACACAAAAATACTTTGAAGATTTGTAATTGTTGTATCAACCTTCCAGACCACTCAAGTCTTCTGGTTCAAGTCTCCTCTGCATCGCCAGAATCAGAACCAAACACAGAGAAGCAGCATTACTCTTTGCTTTATTTTTTTATGCCACTGCAATATAGTTTTCTTACACGATTTATTTTATTGTGCTTTCATCAAGTAAAGCACTTTGAATTGTCTTGTTGCTGACATGTGCTATACAAATAAACTTGCCTTGCCTGGATGTAGCCAAATACAGAGCAATCTTGGAAGAAAACCAGTTTGAGACTGTAAAAGGCTTAAGACTGGGACAGGGGTTCACCTTCAAGCAGGACTACAGCACATGTACAGCCAGAGCTACAATATAATGGTTTACATTTGATCTAAATGCATGTGTTGCTGAAATACTCAAAGTCCAGACATAAATTCAATAAATTCTTTGAAGGCTTTAAAATTGCTGTTCCCAGACATGCTCCATCTAATCTCAATGAGCTATTTTGCAAAAACAATTGGGCAAAAATCTCAGTATCTTACTGGCAGAGACATACCCCAAGTAATTTGCAGCTGTAAGTGCAGTGAAAGGAAGGCTGAGTACAAATCCACACTGCACTTTTGTTTGTTAAAATTGTGAAAACCATGTGTCTTTATGTTTAGACTTCACGGTTATGGGGTTAATTTTACAATAAAAAAATGAATAAAATACATTGAGGTTTTTGATTGTCATGAGAAAAAATGTAAAAGTTTAAGGGGTATGAAAACTTTCACAAGGTACTGTATTTGGAGTTGGTAAATAAGATGTATTATCCTCAACCACAGGCTGCCAAGGGTTAAATTACATTAAAAAACTCAACTTCTTTTATATCCTTGCACAGTACCCTGTGTACCCACTAAGCTTTGCTCCAGTTTGGAAAGCATAGTGTTGTGACATTGGAGTCCGTTGTATGAATATGTTGGCGCTGTTGATGTCCTAGTCACACATTTTGGCATCGAGTGTCATCTCAGTATGTAATTCTAGAGCTCGAACTGATAATGTATCATTCTATTTCACATTGCTTCAACTTCCATTTTGTTAGGACACAAGTCATGAATCCCATTGTGAGGTAAGCGATGTATTTTCCATTTTCATTTGCATTCCTTCTTGAATGCTAGTGAATTTAGAGCTCATCTGGGAATGCACTGTCAGGAACTGCAAAGTTGTGACCAGAGGCGTACACCAGAGTTTACTTTGACCCTTGCAGGTAAAATTACATTAGTGTAAAAAAGGCATATTTACATTAAAACATGTCATAGTGCTTCGAGCCTGTATAGCAAACAAAAGAACTTTTCAGCCCTCTGGGAAATCAGCTCCAGTCTATATTTACACATGGAAATACTGATGTGTCCGTGTCTATCAGAGTGATCAGAGAACATTGTGCAATGTAGTGAAAGCAGTTTGAGTGCATTAGTCTTTCTTATTCAACAATTAATTCTAATTCATGGCATTCAACCATATTAAAGTGGAGGCAATTGTTCTGTGATGTATTGATGATAATGCTTTCACTTTGTGAATAGGTTTTGTTTAGTTGGTTTTTTGTTATATTTCATATTATATATTATATATATATATATATATATATATATATATATATATATATATATATATATATATATATATTATTTTTAATTCATTCATTCATTTTCTATACTGTTTATTTCATAGTGGGTCACAGGGGAGTTGGTGCCTATCTCCAGCAGTCTACATGCGAGAGGCGGGGTTCACCCTGGACAGGTCGCCAATCCATCACAGGGCAACACAGAGACATACAGGACAAACAACCATGCAGACACTTTCACAACTAAGGGCAATTTAGAGAGACCAATTAACCTAATAGTCATGTTTTTGGACTGTGGGAGGAAGCCAGAGTACCTGGTGAGAACCCACGCACGCAAGAGGAGGACATGCAAACTCCATGCAGAAAGAACCCCGGCCGGGAGTCGAACCCAGGACCCAAAAATTTGTAATAGCATGAAAAGCAGAAAGATCTTATCAAATGTTTTTTTTTTTTAATATATTAATATAAATAGATGTTAACATGTCCTCTGGAACCACAGAGTGTGACGCTATAATGCTGTAAACAGAAAATGGGCTGGTATTTTGACAAAAATACCTTTTTTCTCTGGAACACGTTTAAGGGATATGTGGCCACCAATTGGCAAAACAGAAAATGATTGGAGGGAACACTTTTACCTTCCGTGTGGATTTTACTTTAGAGGACTTTTAGAATTTGTGTAGCATCATACATAGCCTTTATAGTATTGTAAAACATGGACTAATTATGTGTCGAAAGCTGAGACTTTCAGCTGCTTCCATTTGCTTTGGCTGTTTTTTACACAACCACTGTATGGACTGCTAACCCTGGTGATAAAGTTATTTGGAGAAATGGGTTAATATATTGACTTACTTCTAAGAGTCAACTCTGTGTAGGATGTATTCAACATTAAAATGCTGTTACTGCATTGTAAGCTTAAAAATTATCTTTTTTTATTTACTTTCTGAAAGATTTGAAATAAGAGATTTTTCAGAAAACCTTCAAAATGCAAATATGTATGCTACCTTCCACCAATGTTATCTAAGCTTGGTTTCCTAAGGTAAGTGGAAGTTGGCAGCAGCTCTTTAAGTAGAAATGTTGAAGATGACTGTCCAAAAGAGAGGCCAGTCAAACCTCAAAGAAAGGGAAATAGGAGCTAAATAAATGAGCCGGACTCATAGGCCAGTAACTGAAAACAATGGATGATATACTTGACACAAAAAAACACTGACATTTTACCATGGAGAGCCGTTTCATTCAAAATTAAATAAATAAATAAATACTGCTATTGATAAATTATTAATAAATATTCCATGAAATAAATAAACATCCCCATGAAATAAAATTAAATAATTACGTTTAAAGACATTTTTATCTTGTTCTATTTAATTCATTTCAAGATTTATTTAATTCATTTCAAAGTTTTAAAGATTTATTTATTTCAAAATGCAGTTTTATTTTGTGGCGTTTCTCAATCAGGGCGTTTCTCAACCACCAATCCTAATTGGACGAACGAAATCAAGCGCAAATCAAGTGCAACACATGATTGGACGAGCAAATGACTATGCACGTAACTCAACCACGACATATGACTGGATGAGCCTTTGTAGGCATAACTCAACCGAAACATATGATTGGACGATAACAGGAAGTGATTTTTTTAATGGAGTTTAGATGAAAATTCAGAATGAAAGACTCACCTTCACCGCCTCTACCTTCCAATGACTCTTTGGTGCGTCTCCCGGCCTTCCAATCAGCATCCTGTCCATCTGATTCTCCATCCAATCACCTTCCGAAGCCTTGCTTTTAAAGGACCTTCAGCTGTGTTCATCCTCGCTTGTCAGCTGAGCTCATCAGCTGTTATCATGTCAGACTACGAGTCCGACGCTTTTTCTGATCCCGCTCATCTCCCTGATGCGGGTCCTCGCCCCTGTTCCTCCACTCTAGCCCGCAGGAGTCTCCATCTCGCCTCCTGCCATGTTCTTCCTTCTCCTACCTCGCAGCTCCAATAGGCCGGTATCTGCCCAGGTTCCGATTTGGATGCCACTCAGCTGGCTCAGCTTGCCGCACTCCTTCCACGCCCTGGCTCTCCTTCTCCTCCACCTCCACCCTCACCGCTTCCTGTCTCTTCTAGAAAGCATCTCAGGAAGTCCGCTCATCCTCCAGCTAAACGTCGCCGAGGTCGCTCAACCTCCTTGCTGGTTCCTGCTGCCACTCCCGGTCCGCCCTTCCCGGTAGCGGGTCTTTCCGCCTTCCTCACGCCTCAAGCCGCTTCGACCCCTTCTTCTCAACTGATACCTCCAGCCTTCTTCGCATCCATTAACGCTCTTCAGGGTTCAATCTCCTCGCTTACTCAGCATCTCCAAAGCTTCTCCTCCACTGCTGCCACGTCAGCACTGTCTGCCCCTGCTAGTCTTCCAGGCACTCAGGCTGTTCCTCAGCCCCTCCCTCCAGTTTTCACTCTAGCCGAAGCCCAGCCTGGCTCGTCTCTAGGTGAAATGTATTTTTCCTTTTCCTTTCATTGCTCCCTTTGTTTTAGCTATCTGGGCGACAGTTCTCTCTCATTTTTTACATACAGGCAGATCTTATGTTCCTAAGCACGCCAACATGTCACACCGGCTGCACTCCAAGATTCTGCAAGGGTAATATATTAACCTGGTTTCCCTGATTATGCCTTTCCCAGAGGCTGATCATAAAATCGCTACATCAGAAGGCTTCACGGCTATATTTAAATCTGCCGATCTTCGCCTGTCCAAGGATCTTTCCCTTGGCAAGTTTGTAGCTGCCTTCAGTATTTACAGAAACACTATTTGTTCCGTTTACCCTGACCACAGAGTGGAACTCGACGTTCATCTTTCCCTGATCACAGACCTTCACCTCTCTTACGGCCGAACCCTCTTCTACCAGTATCATAAAACCTTCGCCTCCAAAGCTGCTTCCACTCTCGCTCAGTCTGGTATTTGCCTAGATTGGTCCGACTTGGATACCGAAATTCTTATCATGCTAACTCAAGCCAACGCCTGTTTCTCCTGTGGCATGCTCGGTCACCAGAGCGCCCTCTGCCCTTCTCTTCCCTTCTCTTTTAATGCCCCCTCCCGCCCTCAACCGCTTCTTTCGTCCGGCCCCCAGCCCCTGGATCGCCGAGGAAGGAAAATCGAGGTCATTCACAATCGTCCAATATGTAACAATTTTAATGAAAGTGTTTGCTCATTCTCTCCTTGTACTTTTCTTCATATTTGTTTCTGCAGGGATGCTCATCCCAAATTCATCTGTCCTCACCGCTCATCTCTTCCCAGAACCCGTCGGGGTTTCAAAACTTAATTTCCCATTACCTCTCGACTCCTGTTAATGTTCCAGAATTGGCCCTCCTCTTAAAATCCCACCCAGATCGCTCGTTCTCTGATTTCCTCATCTCTGGCCTCTCTCAAGGTTTTTTCATAGGCGTTTCCCCCTCTTTTACTCCTACTCTTGTCTGCCATAACCTTCAATCAGCTCAGCTTGAACCCGAAATCGTGGCTCAAATGCTTCTTAAGAAACATCAAAAGGCTACATGATGGGCCGTTTAAATCCCCCCCGTTTTCATCCTCTCGTGTCAGCCCCTTGGGAATCGCCACCCGGAAATATATTCGGGAAAGAAACAGCTCATTAACGATCTCTCAGCCCCTCATTCCGGCCCGCAGTCTAGCATTAATTCTATTATCCCTAAACCCCCTCTTTCCTTCTGTTATGCAAGTGTCGATCATGCCATCGCACTTATTAAGGCTGCGGGGCGCGGTGCTTGGCTCGCTAAAGCCGACATCACAGACGCCTTTAAAATCATGCCGGTTCATCCCTCTCAATGGCACCTGCTAGGCGTTAAATGGGATTGCCGTTTTTATTTTGCTGTCAGGCTTACCTTCGGTTGCAGGAGTAGTCCCTCTCTGTTTAACAAATTATCCGAGGCTCTCTGCTGGATCCTCCTTAATATAGTTAGGATCCCCTCCATTCTGCACCTCTTAGACGACTTCCTTGTCATCTACCCCCCCTCATCCTCCCCCGGCCCTTCTCTCCCTCGACTCATTAAGTTAATCCAGCAGGTTGCCGTTCCTCTGTCTGCAGAGAAGACGCTGGGCCCGGCAAAAACTCGAGTTCCTCTGTATTTTGCTGGATTCGGAAGCCATGGTAGGCCGTCTCGCATTCGGGAAGTCTCCCAGTCTCATGTTTACTCCGTTGTCGTTTCCAAGTGGCAACTTCTGTCCCTCTTAGGCCACCTCAATTTTGCTATGCACATTATTCCCCAGGGCCGTTCGTTTATATCCTGTTTGCTAGACCTCACTAACTCCGTCCCCTCCCTGCTTGATTCTGTGACTTTAGATGATGGTTGCCGCTCAGACCTGAGTTTCTGGTCCCGTTTCCTCAGGGACTGGAACGGCATTTCTTTCTTTTATGATGATGTCATTCAGTCAGCAGATTCTATTCAGTTTTTCATGGACGCAGCTCCGTCCGTGGGTTTTGGGTTTTTTTTTCAAGAGGAATGGTTTGCGGGCACATGGCCCGCCTCCTTCCCTCAGCATGAATCTTCGGCGTTCTATAAAGTCATACCTATAGCCGCAGCATGTTGCATTTTGGGTCACCTTTGGAAGCGGAAACGCATTGCAGCCATGTTTGTTAACTCAGCGACAGTTGATGCTTTAAACAAAGGGCGCTCTGCTTCAAAGTCCATAATGCCCTATCTTCGCCGAATAACATGGCAATCTGTCTTAAATAACTTCATCATCTCAGCCCATCGTGTTCCTGGTCATTCTAATGCTGCTGCTGACGCTCTATCCCGCTCCAAATCTCAGGTCTTCCACAGGCTCCATCCATCAGCCAACCTGCATCCCACGTCCATTCCTTCTCTTCAAGACCTGAAGCTGGATTAAATCTATGTCTCCATTCACTCATCCAATTCGCTCAATTACATTGTATGTCCGGTTTAGCCCCTTCCACTCTCAAATCATATTCTTTCTCTAGGAGAACCTTCGCTAAATTCTGTTTAGCTTATAACATGCCCCTTTACCCGGTCCGCATTGCCACTGTTTTAGCCTTCCTAACTCACTGTTTGGAATACCGCCGCTTTGAGCTCCCCTACATTCAGAGTCTTTTAGCTGGTATAAATTTATTTTCTAAACAGTTCCTCCCCGAACCAGCTCCCAGTCTCTTTTCAAACCATTCCATTAAGCTCTTTCTTAAAGGCATTAGCAAACATTGCCCCCCTCAGTCCGATATTCATAGACCCATCACTCTTCCAATCCTAAAAGTGCTAATTTCATCTCTCCGTTCAGGCCCCCTCTCCGATTATCTCAAATTGCTTCTTTCTAGTGCTTTTCTTTTAGCATTCTATGGTCTCCTCAGGGTTGGTGAATTCACCTCCCCTTCTAATCTTTTTCATCCTTCTAGGGATTTATCCCTCTCTGATCTGAAATTCTACCCAGATCATTACAAACTTTTTCTCAAACATACCAAAGGAAAAGGTCCCTGCTTCATTTCCATCGTCTTAATGGTCCTTTTTGCCCATTCCTGGCCATGTTCAAGTTTGCTCTCAAGAGACAGCAGCTAGGCCCTCCTACCATGCCCCTTTTCCTCACTCCAGAGAAAAACCCCATGACCTCATCTTGGTTCCTCAAACATTTCAAGCAGGTCCTAGTTCAATGCGACATTCCCCACAATCAAATAAATTTTCAGGTCATTCCTTCAGAATAGGAGCAGCCACTCCTGAAGCAACTCAAGGCCTCTCCTCGGTCACTCTACAGCAATTGGGTTGCTGGTCCTCTTCATCCTTCTCTTCTTATGTTCATCCAGACTTCCACACTGTTCTATCTGCTCAACGTTTTCTCAGTTCTCAGGTAAAAGCTCCCTTCAATTCCTGGTGGTGATTGGCTTATTTCTACTTTTCTGATAGATGCCCCCTCTAGTACTCAATTAGGCCTCGTCTGCCTCGGCCCTTATTTTGGGGGGAAGACATCTCTAAATCCAAGCCTTACAAATTATCATCTTAGCTCATGTCATTCTCAGCATTCATGTCTTCCTCCCAGGTCCGAGCACCAAAGAAATAACCATGCAATTTCATAACATTAAAACTTTTCTAATTGCCATCCCTTTTTCTTTGTGAGTCTTTTCAGATTAAATTGGAGTTTAGACGAAAATTCAGAATGAAAGACTCACCTTCACCACCTCCACCTTCCAATGACTCTTTGATGCGTCTCCCGGCCTTCCAATCAGCATCCTGTCCGTCTGACTCTCCATCTAATCACCTTCCGACGGCTTGCTTTTAATGGACCAAACTTCAGCTGTGTTCATCCTCGCCTGTCAGCTGAGCTCATCCCTCCTCCACCCCACCAAGACATCTCTAAATCTAAGCCTTAAAAATGATCATCTTAGCTCATGTCATTCTCAGCATTCATGTCTCCCTCCCAGGTCCGAGCCCCAAACAAATAACCATGTAATTTCATAATACTTTTCTAATTGCCATCCCTTTTTCTCTGTGAGTCTTTTCAGATTGAATTGACGTTTGCCACTGGAGTTTATTTTCTACTTATAATCTTCGATAATCCCCTTTTTTACATTGAATCTGTTTGAATAAAATAAAATAAGAAAATAAACAAAAAGGTCTCTCTACGGACTTGTTCTATTTTTTCCTAATTTCAGCAGTTTATTCCCTGGCATCGGACTTTTATTTTTTTGTTTATTTTCATAAAGTTGATCTTTTAATAATCAACGGTATTGATTTTTCAGAGATATTGTGAGGGCTAAAAGTACACATTGGGAAAAAATTATTGATATTCTTCTATTTTTTTCTAAAAGAATATCCGTTTTGGGTATGAAAATAATGTGAAACTCACAAAGTAGTTAGAAACAAATCATAATGAAGACATAAAAATGTATGATTTAAAAAATAGTAATTGTAATGAGAGTAGCTTGGAGACAAAGGATGCTACCCATGACTTCATATTTTCTTGTTCAACCTTTTGAAGAAGTCAGCTCTGATAAGTGATTACTGTCATTTTCAATTCAAATTCAATTAAAATTCAAAAATACTTTATTAATCCCAAAGGGTAATTAAATGTTGTTGTAGCTCATATTATGTAGGTCTCTTCAAAGAGCCGTTGTAGATGCTGATGGCTGTAGGAAGGATCTCCTGTAGGTCTGTCCTACAGCAGATCTGAAGAAGCCTGACTGAAGACACTCCGTTATTGTAGGACAGTCTCATGAAGAGGATGCTCAGGGTTCTTCATAATGTTTTATTTTATGAAGAATCCTTCTTTGTACAATGATCTCCAGAGGTTCTAGAGGAGTCCCCAGAACAGAGCCTTCTTTATTAGCTTGTTGAGCTTTTTTAAGTCCCTGGCTCTGATGCTGCTTCCCCAGCAGATGATGGCAGAAGAGATCACACTCTCCACAACAGACTTATAGAAGATATACAGCATCTTGCTGCAAACATGAGATTTCAGCAGCTGAAGCAGGTATTTTGGCTCACATCTCATTAGTAAACTGATCTGGCTTTCTGAGGTTTGACAGGTCACTTCTTCCCACTCCATGTTTCAGCTAAAACACGAGAATAAGTTTAGTTTTAGCTTTTTGTTCTGGGTCATTATCTTGTGGAGGAGAGAGGGTGACACAGGAGTGGATTTTCTCTCCTGTCCCATCCCGCTCCCACAGAAAAATGTCTTGTCCCATCCCAATCCCAGGCCAGCATAACAAAAAAAATCCTGTCCCATCCCACTCCTGGTAAATTGACTCCCACTCCCATACCCACTCCATTTAGAACGACTCCCACTCCTGTGCCACTCCCATTTTTGTTTTCTTCATTTAGCCTTTTACCAATTTCTTTGTTTGAAGGACCAGTTAGGTCCCTGTTTTTAGCTGTAGTAAAGGCCAGTTAAAGTAAAAAAAATAATAAAGAAATAATAAAATATTAAACAGGGAAACAGACCATGCCTATCTTAGCTGAATAAACAAAATGTACATAGTTGTATTTTACTCATTTATTAAGTGATTGTTTCCTTTAAACAATGACATTACTTTTATGTTTCAAATTGCTGAAATGAAAGAAAAATTCTCCTAGCAAGAGAACTATACTTGGTGAACAAAAGGGCAAAAAGGCATTACCTTCACAATTTAGAAACTGTACCTCAATAGCTCACAGCCGTGGTCCTCAAGGACCACTTCCCTGCAAGTTTTAGATGTGTGTCTGCTCCAGCACACCCGATTCAAATTCTGACATGACCTCCTGTACAGGCATCAAGAATGGAGGGTCAAACTGGACAAAATTAGTACAATCAAATCATCATTAAATAAATAAATGTTGTGAATGTCCCATAAGTGAAGTAAATGTAACATGAAAGATATGTAACATTAAATGTGCCATTAAATTAAAGCTACCATTTATTTATTTAATACATAATTGGAAACAATAAATGTATATCATGAAATGGACTATTATGCAATGAAATGTGCCACTGAATAATTAAGTATAATTTTAAAGATGACATGACGTAATTAGTGGTACACTTAATATTTAATGATGTATTAAAATAAATTGTACATTTAATGGTACATTCAATTTTTTTCTATTTCACAACATATTTATTTAATATCTTCCCTTGATGAAGCCTTTCTACGGAGCCCGCGAGGGGACATGGTGGCATTTTTTTTCTTTTGCGTCCCCACGCAATACCTTTGCGCACAGTACTTTTTTGCGTTCTCACGCAATAGTCTTTGTGTTATCTCAATTCAATTCAATTCAGTTTATTTATATAGCGCCAATTCACAACACATGTCGTCTCAAGGCACTTCACAAAACTCAGGTACATACATTCCAATTAGTCCTAACCATTGAACAGTGCAGTCAGATTCAGTTATTTATTCAAATTAGATAAAAAGTTTTTCTATCTAAGGAAACCCAACAGATTGCATCGAGTCAGAAATTTGTAGCAGTCACTCCTCCCGGATGAGCATGTAGAGACAGTGGACAGTCACTGGCGTTGACTTTGCAGCAATCCCTCATACTGAGCATGCATGTAGCGACAGTGGAGAGGAAAAACTCCCTTTTAACAGGAAGAAACCTCCAGCAGAACCAGGCTCAGTGTGAGCGGCCATCTGCCACGACCGACTGGGGGTTAGAGAGAACAGAGCAGAGACACAAAGAGAACAAAGACACAAAGAGAACAAAGAAGCACTGATCCAGGAGTCCTTTCTATGGGAAGGGAAAGTAAATGTTAATGGATGTAGCTCCTTTAGTCGTTTCACCTAGAAAGAAAGAACAGATAAACTCTGAGCCAGTTTTCAAGGTTAGATCTCGCAATACTTTGTGGGATAGTTTCCAAACCAGATAACTGCAACAGATTTATTGAGTTTTATTTTGAAAACGGCCTTAAATAAAATGATCTTTAATCAGACTTAAAGACAGTTATTATCCACATGCTGTCAAACTACTGAACTCTGGACAACAATACTGCACGAAACCACATCTGTGACACTTTATTTGCTTATTGCTGCTGCATGATTTTTTTTTTGCACGCCATTAGTGCTTTTGTTTTTATAGTGAGTTGAACGGTTCTTCTTATCCTAAGTATTTAATCGCATTGTTGACTGCGTGTTAACCTGCATATGACAAATAAACCATACCAATGCCATATCAGTGGTGTTTGTTTTGTGAGCAGCTTGTCATCTGTGCTGCTCTTCCAAAATGCATAGCCTTCTAAAGGTGATTAACAACTTTTGCGAGCGAACTCAAAAGTATTGTGTGGGGACGCCAAAAAAAAAATTCCCCTATGTCCCCTCGCGGGCTCTGTACCTTTCCTCTCTACAAAGGCTCTTAAATCTTTAGTGCACATGCGAGCAATTTTGTTGGTCATATGAGACTTGACACGTTATGGTACTTTTGGTTTGACAAATGAAGAGATGCAGGGCTGATTCAATCCAGAATTTGCCTTACAAGTGTGCCTTAATCACTGGTGTACTTGATTACTAAACACGTTTTACAAGCAGCAGACTGCGTGTTAACACCGCTGCATTCAGCTCTCCTGAAGTTCGGTAATATTTGCGGCTTTCCTGTCAGCTCTATGAGTTTAATAGATAAGTCCTTACTTCTGACTTTACGTTGTAAATCCAATTTTACCACGTCCAGTTCTCCACCTGCGTTTGCTCCCTCCATTCTGAACGCAGGTGGAAAGCATTGATCAGAAGTACTGTTGGCTTGTGGGTCGTGTAGTTCGTTTGACTCGCATTATAGTATATGATTCTTGGAAAAAAACTACACAATGGTGGGTTCGATCCAAGTTTTTTTTTCTTAAAGTTTATAACAAAGTCTCAGTTTTACATTTCCAAAGACAATCGATCCTAGTTTATTTTCCCTCCTATTGGTTAGCTCCCGCTCCCGTCTGCTCCCGTTCATTTTTTATCCTGTACCGTCCCAATCACGTGATCTTTACTGATGCTGTCTCCCATCCCGCGCGATTCCCATGGGAATCCCGTGACCCGTGGGACTCCCGAAAAAATGTCAGCCTCTAGTGGAGGACTTATGACCTTTGACTGAGACCAGGCAGCACACTTCGCTTTATATGCCATGATCTTTTATTGCACCTTTCACAGATTCAAGCCAACCTGTGTCAGATACATCCTACAAACCTATAACAGAAGTGAATCTTCTCATGTTCAACAACATATCAGTTCTTTCTTGGAAAGCTTCATTTGAGCAAAGAGCTGGTGTAACTTGCCAGAAGATCCAGTGTTGTCTCACTTGTCCATATGATGATGTCTCAGCTCAGGAACCGCACCATCAGCATGAATATGAATGAAAAAGCCTCCCCACCTAACTACACACACGACTCTGATTTTAACATGTTGGGACCCCAGCCATGGTTACAAAATAAAAGGCCAGTACAAGCTTTTCTGGAACTTTCAAAATGAATCGCATTGACCTACTTTGAGCACAGCCGGAAACGGAATAACAGCAGACTTCCCGTGACGTCACTGTCCGAATAAAAACCCTGCTTTTGCAACAAACTGACCTCTTCCACGCAGGTCCCCAGCGGAACTGGACGGAGGGACACAGCGCGCTAATGTCTCTTTGCAGGTCTACAGAAGCAAACTGTGTTCCAGAGAGTTCCCAGCAGAGACCCTGTCTCTACAACGACGAGTGGAGCAGTTTTCCCGGTCTGAAGGAAGGACAACGGGACCGCATCACCATGGCTACAGCTGTAAGATGCAGTTTGGCCGGCCGACAGAACGAGCCGCCCCACCCCACAGCTACGGAGGTTAGCTGCAGTTAACCCTTTGTTCACTGTGGATGCTTTCTTCAACTTCGTCCCCAGACAACTTTTCCTCAGCACGGTTCACGAAAGGGGTTGTGTTTTGGGCAGAGAGAAGTAGCTTAGAATGAAACAATCAAAAACTTTTTCGTTTTATGACGTTTGGTTTTGTTTATGTTGAAAACTCAGCCATCTTAGTGCTAGCTGATTATCTGCTCAGCACATGTGCTCAGTTTGTATGTTCTGTGTTTGTGTTTTTGTTTTTAAAGTTAAGACAAACTTTATTTAAAGGGTGATTTTAAACACAGAAGATCGGCCATAAAGCGCCGTCCACGCTTATGTATTTTAAACCTTTTATTAATGGTATTTTAAAGATATATGTTTGATTCTGATTATAAGCTATAAGCTTCTTTTGTTAGCTTTAACCGCTAACAGCTAAGAACACGTGCTTGCTTGCTAAAGATCATTTACCCAATAAAATAGTTAGTTTTCAATCTAGTAAAATAATATTTCCCTAAATGTTATTTTACTAAACTTGATATCTAACACAATTAAGTCCATGATTTGGTTCTTATTCAAAATACTTCTTTAAATATTATTTTAATAAATAAAGGCAGCTAATTAAACACCGTTGAGAATTGATCATCCAGAAGGTTGGTTTTATTCAGTAAATCATTCTTTAAAATATTATTTTATTAAAATGATATTTTATCTGATCTTGCATTATGAATGGTTGTCTAAAGATATACCAATTATTGCCTAAGCTAGTTCCAAGACTAACTTAACTTCACTTCCAGATTCTTCAAGATAATCCTTGGTTCTCAGACATAAATAACATTGCATGGTAATGTTGCATCACTCTTTCAGTCGTGGTTTTCAACCATCTTTGATCAACTTGTTTATATTGTACATAGCCCATTAGTCTTCCTTATTCTTTCATTCCGCTTGGTAGTTTAGTTTGATTGTTTTAGCATTAGCTGTTCAATAATGTCAGCGCTTGGCTCATCCCTTTCAATTTTGTCAAATACCACCGCCTTATAAGGCTGGTATTCACAGGACAACCCTTAACAGACCGAAATATTATTTAATAAAATATTTAAATATTAATATAAAATATTAAATAATATATTCATAATTACAACAAACATTAGTCTACGATCTAATGCAAACAGGACGTGAATCAGTCTACATTTCTAGATTAGTGTGTAGTTGTCAAATATAAATATATATGTTTACAATATGCATCTTTTTTAAAAGCTGTAAATCATGCTGTTTTGTTTTCATTGGTTGCTCACACATTTTTTTTTTGCTGTCAGTCCTATTATTCTTTCATTAACATAAAACTATTTACTGCAGAAAAATGCATTCCTATGAACCTCTTCTAAATTTCGATAACTGTGCATAAAAAATGTAAAAAACTTAATGTGAATCTGTTTTGTTCATTAATAAGAAATGTTTTTCACAGTTATACACTTACTTCATAATGTACTTAACTTTATGTCAGGGTAAAGGCAGATTATCTTTCAGATATATCTTTTAACAGTAAAAATGACCATGCAGAACTGCCTCTTAATGTGCCAAAAATAAACGTAGTGATAAAGCTATTTGCTCTACACTAAAAACCTGTAGTATATTATACACAAAGTCTAGAAATCATCACATTTCGACTCACTGACAGCCCACATCAAAGGCAGCAATAAGAGACAACATGAGGTTAAAGATGTTTTTTATTTTACATCAAAAAATGTGCAGGCATCTCTTGGTGGTGGTGTACTTTTTAAGTATTGAACTTTTGAAGACACTCTGTCCCACATATCTTAAGTCTTCATAGCATCTATTATATATATAAAAAAAAAAAAACAACAACATAGTATCATTAGGGTGTTACTTCATGTGATGGAGGAAATTACAGTAGGAATCTGGGAAACTAGCCCTGCGTTAGTGGCATGCTTCTGCTGGCCACTGTCATGAATTGAGCTCAGCCCTGCTGTCCCAGTGCCGCCCCACAGATAAAACTCTGCCCCCTCATTTGGATATAAGAAAATGAAATAAAAAGAGCTTAAAATGAAAAACGGGGTTAAAAAGTAAAAGTAACTGAAATATGTAAAGTAGCTTTACAAAATAAGTGTCACAAAATAAAACTGCATTATGAAATTAATAAATAAATACATCTTTAAGTAAATTAAATAAATATTTAAGTAAATTAAATAAATCTTGAAATGAATTAAATAAAATAAGATGAAAATTTCTTTTAACATAATTATTTTGTTTTATTTCATGGGGATATTTATTAATAATTTATCAATAGCAGTATTTATTTAGTTATTTAATTTTGAATGAAATGGCTCTCCATATTTTACAGGCTCGCTAAAAAGTCATGGTAGCTCAGTCCTTGTAGGTTGTACAGTTTTTGGACATCATCCTTTTTTACTGATCTTCCTTTTTTTAAGGTTTTGTAGATTTTTTGTTCAATGTTTCTATACCACAGCTTTTTTGGCATAAACAGTGAATGTGCATAAAAACAGTAGGCTGGGAACACAACCAGTGATTTCTTTTAGATCTGATATTCTTTAACAAGTATTTGCTAGTATAACTTACAGCTATGGTTGTTAAGCAGCACTCCTCCTGGCTGAAAACAGAGAAAGGGATAAATTAAACACACTTAAAGACATTTTCTTAATAACAGCATGAGCGATGGAAAAATCAACTAATAAACTTTTCATTTTACCTTGTTTCTGTTTGTCCCAAAAAGCAGCAGGAACATGGAATCTTCTGACCGCAGAACACATGTCTGCTTTTTCAGGTTACATGTCTGGATACAGTCCCAGAGAGTGGTGAGTCACCTTCCAAGCTACTTCTGACCTCATCTGGTTTAACGTCTTTTAGTGAGAGCTTGAAGATCACTCAAAAAAAACCAGAGTCCTGGATCTTTACCTCTGTGAGTTAAATATTTCCCAGGCTCTATAGTTTGCCCTCAGATTTTAAAAGACCAAGTTTTTTTTATTTCACATTAGGAAATGCTTTTAGTGATCTGTGGCTTTACCAAAACAGACACATGAAAGTGCAATAAAACCAATGAATTACTTCCATAGACGTTAGCAGAGGTGGACAATCCAGCTCCAGAATGTAAAAACCTTGCGTAGTTTGCCTTCATCCTGTTCACTTAACCAGGTGATTAGTCCTGGTCTATGTTGTGATGGAAATGAAAACGGTTGGAACTAATCTCTGTACAGGCTTTTTGCTTTCTGGATCTGGATTGTCCACCTCTAGACGTTAGGCCGCCACGTTTTGATAAATCTATATAAAAACAGTGAGAAACAAACAGCAATGTCATTGATTTAAGATTTAAATTATTTACTTAGGTGGAGTTTTATAGGACTTGTAATTATTAGAATCAGTTTTGCAGGAGATTTGATCCCCAGAGGCTGGTTGGACAGGCTGTCTGGTAGCGCTACATCGTACACCCGAAATAAGTAGCTGGCTTACTTTACACATAGGTCAGCTGATACAGGGCTGTGGCTTCCTTCCTTGGCAGATCAGAGGCATAACAATGGCTGGTTGAATTTAACCCCTCCAAGTCAATGCCTGTGTCCAGGCAAGTGTTTTTTGAAAGACTACTGAGAAATCCACAATCACCACAGCATCAAAGAAAATTTTCTGGTCTTGTACAGATTACTGATATTCACTAGCAGGGACCACGCTACAAAGATTTGAGTTTAAAGGTGGATTGAAGGAAGGGTCTGAAGGGATGGATGGTTTGGTGTGAGGATAGGTCATCTGGGAAGGCTTCCTTATGAAGGCCTGGGAGGAGGAGACTCCGTGTGGGGGTGCAGTCTTCAGTAAATGGCTTTTATTGTTTCAACTTAGGATCCCCCAGATGGAACCTGGAACAAAGAGGACTGGATAGAGAAATGAACAATGAGACTAGAATGTAGGGAAAACAGATGAGGATGATGGGATGAAGACTGATGAGGTGAAAACCAGTTAAGGGTAAGGGTGGGTGGTGTTAATAGTACGACTGGGGATAGGTAGACTGCTTGGTAAGTAGAGGTATGTTTGAGGTGTGGACCTGCTCCCAAAACTAATTTAACATATTGACTGTATACAGTGTGTTTCCATGACATTTAAATAACAGAAACTTTGTGGTCTGTTTTTGAGTGATTGTGTTGTCAGCTGTATGCATAGAAACGTTAAAAGGAATATGTGGTTGAGTTGTAAATTTACTTCATAAAATGGTTGCTATACTGCAGTCAGTGCAGCCTGCTTTTACTGTGTGTGTGTTAATTGGGTAGAATGCAGGCAGGAAGCTGTGGTAGAGGGTTGTTCAGGTAGAAAAGGTCCAACTGTGCAAATCGCTCTTCACCACTGGAATAGAGTAGATTTTCTCTTGGTAGCTCAGTCTTTTCTTATTTGCCCAATGTTTCACTGCAAATCAAAACTTGAAGAACACCCTGACTCCATGGACTCTCAACCCCATCTTTATGTAAATATCTGTAAAATTACTAAACATGTGCAAAATAACCACGTTACAATCAGAATTGAATTTTTTTTTAGCAAAAGAAAGACAAACAACAAAACACTATTTGTTTACTTCTTTATTAGACTCAATGGAAAACTTAAATAAAAGTCAGGGTCAGAGTAATTTGGTGACAATTTAATGGTTCTTGCCGTATTGATCACTGGGTATACAGAGTCCATGAGCTGGATCAATGCAGACCAGTGATCACATCCATCATAATCCTCTTCAGCTTTCAAACACAGAAATCTGTTGTTGTGCTGGATGAACAGAGAGCTACTGGGAAACATCCATCTTTTTTAAACCACATAGATTCACCTAAACAAAGTATCAATAAAAATATAAACCTGAAGAAGATGTTTCAGATGCTCATTTATCCTGGAGCTGCAAACTGAGCTGAGACCTACACTTACAGACAGTGATTATTCCATTGACTCAGTGCAGGAGAGGGGTGATGATTTATTTTTGTTTATTCAAATAAACATTGTCAGTGCAGCGGCCTATGACAAACACTCTATTGAATTGCTGTTATATTAAACAAGTTAATGCTCAGATACCTTTTTCAAATGAGGCTGGTGAAGCGAATACCAAGTGGGTTCCATGGTTCCATGGGTGTGGATGAACTCAGCTTCACCCCAGCAACAGATGCTGGAATTATCAAACAAATGCTCTGTATCTGTTATTTCTGCATCCACACACTGGATGTGCAGTTTAAATTCAGTGGCTTTATGAATAATTTCCTAATGTGACATTTATGCAACAGCTAATGTAGCAGGGAAAGAACATTCACCTTCAAGTCAAAACACTCGTTTCTAAATCCTCTGTGCTTCAGAATTTTTTATGTATTGGCCAGTTATAGCAATGAAATAATGAAACTAAAACGCAGGGATGTTATTAGGTTAGAACTGGAAAGCATGATTTATGATCTCATCAACACTTGGGCTAATTTTATTCCAGGTAGAACTATTCTACCATTGTGTTACATCACCTTTCCTTTAAGCAACATTCAATAAGCGTTTGGGAACTGAGGACACTAATTGTTAAAGCTTTGTAGATGGAATTCTTTCCTGTTCTTGCTTGATGTACAACTTCTGTTGCTCAAAAGTCTGGGGTCTCTATTGTTGTACTTTGTGCTTCATAATGTGGCACACATTTGCAATGGGAGACAGGTCTGGACTGCAGGCAGGCCAGTCAAGTATCTGAATTATTTTACTACGAAGCCACACTGATCGCATCGTCTAGAAAAAGACGAAGCTTGAATGGCAGCACATGTTGCTCTAAAACCTGTATGCAGCTTTCAGCATTAATGGTGCCTTCACAGATGTGCAAGTTACCCATACCATTGGCACTAACACACCCCCATACCATCACAGATGCTGGCTTTGAACTTTGGACAGAAAAATATCCAGATAGTTCTTTTCCTCCTTAGCCCGGAGGACACGACGTCCATGATTTCCAGGTACGCTGGTGGCAGCTCTGGGCATTGTTGACATATTTCTCTCGCTTTGCATGGTAGAGTTTTAACTTGCACTTCAAGATGAAGCAACAAACTTGTCATTGTTTTAGGAACCGACTTGACCCACATGCAGAAAACACTCAGGAGAATCTGAATAATTTAACAGGTTTTATTTTGAGAAAAGGTGTTGTCCGGTCTGTACCAGTCGGGAAAATTTGCCAACTGTGTGAAAGAAAACAGAACGTGAGAAATGGCTTTACCTGAGAAGCAGAAACTGACTGATTACTGTGTCTGACTAGGTTTTGGAATGAGAACCGCAAGGAGGAGAGTAATGCTGGGAACTGAAAGCAGCTTAGGACAGCATAGGTAGGTACGAAGGTTGCCTTTAGTTTCTTAATCTAGGAGGACGAGGTTTGGCTCTGCAGAATCTGTCAAATGTAGGACGTGGAGTCTGGTGGAGGGTGGACAGGGTTCGCTGGAGAGGTTCGTGGTGGAGGAAGCTTGGTAGCGGCCAGCTGGTGAATAAGTCCAGTTGATCCACGGCTTGGTTGTGGCTTGTAGTCCTTCAGGTATCACCTGTAGTCCGAGAAACGAGGTAACACTTGGAATAGTCAGCCGGAGGAAAGGCTGGCTAAAGGCCAGGTCGTCTCCGGCATAGTACTGTTTACTTAAGCTTGTACCACGGTTGGCTAACACTCGAGCAATGAGATGCTGGACGCTTCCTGCTTAAATACTCCAGGGATAATCATCGGGAATGGTGTACACCTGTGTCCTCACACCACGGTCACCAGTGCCTTCTAGGGGCTAAACACAGACAATAGCAGGCAGAACAAAAACCCTCATACCCAGAACCCCAACAAAACTATGTTAATGGATAATGGTTTTCTGAAGTGTTCCTGAGCGCACGTGGTAAAATATGTTACAGAATCATGTTGGTTTTTAATGCAGTGCATCCTGAGGCATTCAGTATTGGTTTTCAGTCTTGCTGTTAGGGCTTGCGAGATAGAGGACCCCGGAATGCAGACTAGCAGGCAGCATGACGGTAAGTGCAAAACGATTTAATAAAAAACAAAAACTCTCAGAAGAGGCAGGAACAAAACAATAAACGGACAGGCAGGACAGGCTTGGCATGATCCACAAAACAAGACGTGAGCATGATTTGGCAACTAGACATGACCATGAAAAATGTTTCCGCGATGAATGACAGAACAGGTGTGTATTTATGGAGTGAGACCAGGTGAAACAAGACAGATTAACTAGGTGCAGGTGAACCGAATAAACTTAATTGATAGGAGAGAACAAACGTGACTGGAGCAAAACAGGAATTCAAGAATACAATACATAACCAGACACAAAAAACATAACTTGATAAGACATGAACAAAACAAAAACTAAAGCATGATTAGGAAAATAATAAACAGAAGCATGATTCAAAATCTAAGAATAAAAATAATAAAGAGAAGAACGATTCAAAACCTTAACTGTGAAAAACATATAAAGAAAAAACCCGAAACCAAAAACCAAACAACCCCAAATCATAACCCTTGCCGCTTACGTGCAGAGATTTCTCCAGATCCTCTGAATCCTTTGTTAATATTAGGACTGCAGATGATGGGATCCCTAAATTCCTTGCAATTATACATTGAAAAATCTTGTACTTAAACTTATGGACTATTTGCTTACACAGTTATTAACAAAGTGGTGGACCTAACCCCATCCTTGCTTGTTCCAGGTACAACAGGTGTTTTATAAGCATTCCTGAACTTTCCCAGTTTTTTGTTGCACCTGTCCCAGATTTTTGGAACATGTGGTTGTTGCAATAAAACACTAAAGTTTATCAGTTTGAACATTAAATATCACAGCTGACATTTTTTTTTTTTTTTTTACCGTGTCCTGTCCGGCAGAGTAGCGCTCAGAATTGTTGTCTGAGTGCCAAGAAATTGCCCAACAGATTTACTTTCACAAGCGGAGCATCACAGCTATTGCTTTAAGGCTCTGCTTGATATTTATAAAAGAAACTTTATTATAAACTTCTTTGGGAATATTTCAATTGTTACGGACACGGAGACTGAAATGAAAAGGAAAACAGAAGCTTGACAAAGAGAGAGATGGGGCAAAAGGGAAAAAGGGGAAAAAAGGAGGAGAGAGTGGAGGAGAGAAGGATGAATAGAATAAAAGATTACACCCTGCTTGCTGATACACAAATAACACACGGTATTTATGAATGTAAAATGTACTTAGTGAGAAGTGCAGCCCAATATAGATCATCTGTGTATCTATCAACACCTGTTTTGATGCGCTTTGTATACAAGGTTTCTCCACAGAAATATGCAATAGCGAGTGTGAGGATCCACCGACCTGCCCTGTGGTCCCCGGGCGGACACTGAGGAGACCCGAGCAACAGACATCCAAAAGGGCCCCCCAAAGGCACAGGAATCCAGGAGAACCACCGCCGGACTACCCCCAACCCCCCCAGAGAAGAGCAGTGGAGATTCCCAGGGGAACCACCCAGCGCGACAGTGCAGAAGCCCCAGGGAACCGCAGCGACGAGCCACAGGCCCCGCCGGCAGCCGGTCCAGCCCGAGCAGATCCAGCCATGGACCCAGAAGACCCAAGACCCCGGGAAAAACCCACCCCCAAGACAGAGGCCCGACAGAGCCCAGGGGTCCAGGCCCCGGCAGGCAGCCACCGGGAGGAGCCAGCACACACCCAAAGCATCCCAGCCCTGGACACCGAGAACCACAAATACACCAGCGGGCAGAGACCCCAAAAACCACCGGCAGGCAGGGTGGCGGAAGGAAATAGGCCCCCATAATAGGGGGGGCCTAAGCTGATCCAGGAGAGGGAGCAGTCCAAAGACCCAACCTGTCACAAAAAAAAAAGGCACTCACAGTCACAGTCATCCACTCCCACCCTCATCCACACACATAAAACACTCGCCCCCAAACGTAAAGACAAACAACAATGGACGTGCTACACTCACTCACACTCCCATGCATACTCTATACTCCAAGGTCCGGGCGCCGGCACCCCCTAGGAAACCCAGCCCCCGGACCAAGGAGGTGGTCCCCTTCCCTCCTGGGGCAGAGACAGGCAGACAGGGACCAGACCCGGGCGGTCTCGCCGGCCCCCGCCCAGAACCCAGTCCCCACCAACCCCCACCCACCTCCGGAGAGGGGTGTTATGTACAAAAGAGGGGTCCACATGGCCCAAACCAAAGCCCGCCAACCAGAGCCGCCCCAGGACGGAGCAGTCCCAACCCCCCATCGAGCTCCGATCCCAAACCCCATGAATCTCCCACCCCCAGTGAACCCCAACATAAACCTCGCCACAGGGCACCCCCAACAGGGACACCGATATCGAACACATGTCCCCGAACCCAAACGCCACGAATCCCCGCCCCCACACAGGGGACACCCCAGAGGTGAACTCTATAGCCGAGGGGGCCCGATGAGGTCACACCCACCCAGGCAAGCTGTACATACAGCCCCGCTCTGAGCACCCCCGCCGAAACCCCGCTCCCCCACCACACAGTGCGCCGCAACGGCAAGGCAAGGGCCCCACGCAACACCACCCCCGCCCCATGGCGCAACAGGGCAGCCCCCGCCGAGCGAGCACCGCACCCACAACAGGACCCCCGACCCCCCCAGCATGACGGGACAGACTCACCCACCCCGATCCCCGGGGTCAGTGTCCCCACCATGCCCCCACAATGCCCAACTCAGCCACCCAAAAAAAAAAAAAAAAAAAAAAAACATTCCTGCCACTCCCAACTGCCCAGGGAGAAACACTACCCAGCTCAGCTCCACCATCGCCACCCACCCGATCCAACGCCGGCGACCCCATATCCCAGAAGTGGATACAACCCCTCAACCACCGGCTGCAGCCCCTCCACGACACACCCCCACCCACCCCCGATACCCCCCCCCCCCACCCCACATGACAGCCAGCAGAGCAGCCCACCACCAAGCCCACCCAAACCCCCCAGACAGCGCAGCAGCCCCAGCCCACCAGTCCACGAGAGGGATACATCCCCTAGCCGGTACCTGGGCCATGCAGGGCCCAAACCCGGGCCAAGCCAAGCACAGCCCACCAGCCGCCCCGGTGCAGTCGCAAGACACGCTCCGCCGCCCCACCCACCCGATGGCAAATGCAGCCCGGCGCCAAACCCCTGGGCCAGAACCACAGAAAACAGTGGAAGAAGGCCACGGCCGCACCAGTTTTGGGCACCCCCCAACCCCACCCCCAAACCCCGGGAGTGCCCCAGCCCGCTGCCACCCGCACCCCTGCCGCGCCCACGGCCCCCCAAGTAGTCCAGCCGGCCAGCCCTCCATCGGAGCGGGGCCACATCCCAATCAATGCCCGGGTAAGTCCCCCCTACCGGAGCCCGGCACCCCCCCAGCCAGCAGACCAGGGCCCCCCAAAGCCAGGGGCCGAGATCCAAGGGAAAACCCCAAACGATCCCGAGAGAGAGAAGCCGAAACGCCAGCCCCAGCACCAGACAGTCCCCAAGACCTGACCCCAAAAACCCCGCCCCGACCCGACCCAGAGGGCCCACTCCTCTCCCGGCCTCCGACCACAGATGGGAAATAGCGAACGGGGGTGTGAAAAGACCCAAGCCTGCCTCCGCCAGCTCAAATGTGGTGTTGATGCGTGGGTGTTGTAGTGTGCCCCCACACTCTGAACCCTCAATGTCTAAATGAAATTAAACCCTAAGAGGTGAGCGCAGGCACCAGAGGTTAGGCTATGAGGATATTCCTCCCTCTTGAAAGCCCTGGAGTGCGGCCACCCCAAGGGCCCCACATGTGAATGTCGTGAAAATGTTATAACTGAGAGGGCTAAGTTGTACAGTAAAATTGGGGCACAGGCTGCCATGGGACCCCAGAGATGGGAAAAACCCCTTTCGGCACTCCAATGGCGCACCTGCACCCCAAGGCCCTCCCTGAGTGGTAATGTGATGGAGCTGGCGGAGGGAGGTGTCAGGGGATGGGGAGGGGAAGGACTGGGGGGCAAAATGCTCTCCGAGGGAGCCAGCTCCCCGGTTGACCCCAATAGGCACCCCCATTTGCCAAGTCCCAACAAAGGACGGAGGCATAGGTGCATCCACCGGGCAAAAGACTAGGGACAGGTTACAGGCCCCGAGAACCAACTGAAAAACCGGGATCAACATCCCCAGACACACCACCCAGACCCTCAGACCCCGATCCCCAGCCCCGTTACCCAGTCTGCCGCCCGAAGTAGCCACGACCTCCAACAGAAAGGAGCCAGCCAGAAGCGCCCAAGCGGCCAAGAGTGCGGCCCCACTCCAAACAAAGGAGCAGACCAGCTGGCCCAGCACAACCAGAATACGCCACACAAAGGAGGGCACATGACCAGCACGCCTAGCCACCCCCGAACCCCAGGGGCACAGCCAACAGAGCGCCCAGTCCCCGATGCCTGGCACCAAACTGCGGGCTTTATGAAAAGTATGTTTAACACCTGCTTAGAGGCTATTTTCTTCTAATAAATGAGCCTCATCAAAAAACTATTGAAATGTATTCAATATGTGGACTAGTCGTCTTCTGCTTCATCCGGGCCTGGGTCATGGGGGCAACAGACCCAGTTGATACACCCAGACGTCCCTCTTCCCGGAAACCTCCTCCAGCTCCTCTGGGGGGAGCCCAAGGCGTTCCCAGGCCAGCCGAGAGACAGTCCCTCTAGCGTGTCCTGGCCGTCCCCTGGGTCTCCTCCTGGTGGGACGTGCCTGTAACACCTCCCGAGGAAGGTGTCCAGGAGGCATCCGGTATAGATGACCAGGCCACCTCAAATGGCTCCTTTCAATATGGAGGAGCAGCGGCTCTACTCCGAGCTTCTCCTGGATGGGCAAGCTCCTCACCTCATCTCTAAGGGAGTTACCGGGCCACCCTACGGAGGAAGCTCATTTCAGCCACTTGTGTCCGGGATCTCTTTCATTGGTCATGACCCAAAGTTCATGGCCACAGGTGAGGGTAGGAATGTAGGCCAACCGGTAAATCGAGAGCTTCGCTTTTCGGCTCGGCTCTCTCTACACCACAACGGACCGGCACAGCGTCCCCATTACTGCGGCAGCCACACCAAGTGGCACACTGTCGATCTCCCACTACTGAACAAGACCCCAACATACTAAAACTCTTCCACTTGAGGCAGGAACTCCCTTACAACCTGAAGAGGACAAGCCACTCTTTTCCAGTCAAGAACCATGGCCTTGGACTTGGAGGAGCTGATATTCATCCGAGCCGCTTCACATTCGGCTGCGAACCGCCCCAGCGTATGTGAGGGGGCCAGCAGGACCATATCATCCACAAAACGAAGAGACAAAATACATTGGTCCCTGAACCAGACCCCCTCCGGCCCTTGGCTGCACCTAGAAATCCTGCCCATAAAAGTTATGAACAGGACCGTTGACAAAGGGCAACCCTGCCGGAGTCCAACATGCACCGGGAACAGGTCCAACTTAGTGCTGGCAATGCGGACCAAACTCCTGCTTCGCTTGTACAGAGACTGGATGGCCCATAATAAACGACCCCCGACTTCGTACTCTTAGAGCACCCCCCACTGCACACCACGAGGGACGCAGTTGAATGCCTTCTCCAGGTCCACAAAACACATGTGGACCGGTTGGGCAAACTCCCATGAACCCTCGGTAAACCCTCGTAAAAAAAGGTGTAGAGCTGGTCCAGTGTTCCACGGCCAGGACGAATACCACACTGCTCCTCCTGAAGCCGAGGTTCGACTATTGGCCGAACTCTCCTCTCCAGTACCCTGGCGTAGGAGTGTGATCCCCCTATAGTGTGAACACACCCTCTGGTCACTCTTCTTATGAAGGGGGACCGCCACCCCAGTCTGCCAGTCACTGCGAGGCACTGTCCCTGATTGCCACACAAGGTTGAAGAGTTTTGTCAACCATGACTGCCACACAAGGTTGAAGAGGCTTGTCAACCATGACAGCCCCACAACATCCAGAGACTTGTCAACCATGAGAGCCCCATAACATTTAGAGACTTGAGGTGCTCAGGGTGGATCTCATCCATCCCGAAGCCCTGCCACTGTGGAGCTTTTTAACCACCTCGGTGACTTCAGCCTGGGAGATAAAAGAGTCCAACCCCGAGTCCCCAGCCTCTGCTTCCACCAGGGAATGCGTGACAGCAGGATTAAAAGATGCTCGAGTAGTATTCCTTCCACCACCTGATAATGTCCCCAGTCGAGGTCAAAAGCTCCCCACCCCCACTGTAAAACTGCTTCCCTTCCCCGAGGGCCCCCGGACGGTTTGCCAGAATTGTTTCGGGGCCCAACCGATTTGTCTTTCCAGGGCCCTCCCCGAACTCCTCCTAGACCCCCTTTTTGCTTTCACGGAGTTAGGAGCCCCCAAGCCAACCACGCCGATAGGACCCCTTTCTTGGCTTGACAGCATGCCCTATGTGGTGCCCCACCCCCCGGATTTGGGATTTCCCCGAAAGGCACCGCAGACCTTACGGCCATAACTATGGCAACGCATTGACAATAATGCCATCGGACTCTATGTCCTCTAAACCCCTAGGAATCTGGTCAAAGCACTCCCCGGGGGGGGGAGTTGAACACATCCCTGCGAGGGCCCGCAGACGTTTTTCAGCAGACCCTCACTATGCACTTGGTCCCCCCAAATCTATCCCCCTTTCCTCTTCACGCACCAAAACACCACCAGATGGGAAAAGTAGACAGCTCAGCCCTATCTTCCCCCCAAGTGTCCAAAGACAGTCGAAGGTCTGACGACACGACAAAAAGCGATCATCGACCCCCTTGCCTAGGGTGTCCTGGTGCCAAGTGCATATAAAAAAGCCTTATGCTTGAACATGGGGTTCATTATGACAATCTGTGACAAGACAAAGTTCAAAAACGAAACCCATCGGATTCAGTCGGGGGGGTCGTTCCCCGATCAAGCCTCTCCAGGTGCACAACAAAGGGGAACAAAGCAAACCCACCCCAGCCCTCCCCCTCCGTGGGCCCCTCCAAGTAGAAAGGGGTCCAACCCCTCTTGAGGAGATGGGGTTTCCCAAAACCCCCCTGTGCTGGAGGCAAGCCCGCTATTTTAGCCGATATCCCCCACCACCCGCACGAGCTCAGGATCCTTCCCTCCCCCGCGAGGTGACTTCCCCGTCCTAGAGCCCGCCTAAGCATCCGGAGATCGGGGCCGATCGGCCGCGCCCAATCTTTTTTTCATGGTCCCTCATGGTTCCCTGCAGGTGTTGGGCCCCCTAGGGGAAAGGCCTACGTTTGTTCGGGCTTGTCCCGGCCGGGGGTCCTGCAAGAGCAACCCAGCCCCGGGCCCGTCCCCGACCCCAGGCCGGGCTCCGGGTGGACCCCCCGCTCCCCTAGTGGGCGATGTAAACGGCCCCTGTTTCCCGTGGCCCCTCATGCAGGTGTCCAAAAAAAAAAAAAAGGGTTTTTAATTATTAAATATATATAATAAAATAATATTATAATATAAAAATTAATATTTATAATAATTTATATAAATATATAATTATATTAAATATAAAAAATTAACACACACACCCAAACCCCCTCCTAAAAAAATTAAAGGAACACCATGTAAAACATCAGATCTCAAATCAAAAGAAAATTTGTAGGGGAATGGGTAATGTTTTTGGGGACAAACGGTTGCTATTTCCCTTTTGGTCATTTTTTCTTAATTTTTTGCCCCACATGCAGATAGCCTCAGGAGGGCAGGGGGAAAGTTAAAAATTTATTATTGTTTAGGAATTAATAGGAACTGGAACCGGAAAATGGAGGCACAGCACTGTACTGAAGAAGGAAAGGAAAAAAAACTCTAAAGGGAAACGGGATAATGAAATAGGATCTGAGTTTTCCTTTACGTGAAGTAGGGGGTGTCTGAAGAGGAGAATGAGTGGGCCTGAAGGACTGACTTTTTTTTTTTTTCATAACGGGTTTAACTGGTGATTTTCAAGGGGTTATTGGTGGATGGTGACAGGGTTCCTTGCCTGAGGAGAAGGTTTAGCTTTCAGCTGGAACTTCCCCCAACTGGTTTTTTTTGGAAGCTTGGGTTTTTTGGCTGAGGAGGATCAAAAAAACTGAGAACTGACCAGGACTAAAAAGTCACAGGAGCTTGAACCAGGACTTGAACGTTTTCCAAGGCGCAGAAGCTTGCCCTAGCGGCTAGACTGAGAGCAGCCACCATGGCTTCTTTGTTTACTGAACCTGCTGAACTCACTGTCAAATCGTCTTTCTCATCAGAACGATTCATGTTAGAGGTTGTGTGTGGAGAGAGAAAAACAGGAGAAAATTAGTTTAGGAAAATCTAAATATTGTTTATTTCATTGTCTTTTGATTTTTTGGTATCTGTTATCTGATAAGCTAATGCTAATGGTCACAGGGCCTAGAGCAAGCCAGAGCTAAGGCTACTGGTGTTTCAAACTTCATTTCAAAGATAGTTTAAACTAATGGTCTTGGTAACATGAGTTTGCTCTGTTTCTGTGTGTTTTCCCTCCTCCTCCTCACAGTAACCTGCTAAAATATGATTGTCTAGATTGTCTCTGTTATCCCCAGGGCTAAAAGCTAAAACTTCCAATAGCCAATACTTAGCCGGCGGCACCCTTAGCTGTGATCAAAACACATCGTGTGTATTCATTCTGCAATTGGCTGTAATGCTCCGCCTACACTCATACACACATTAATATTTCTGTTAATGGTGGTTAAAGGTACATGTCGTTGGTCACACCGCATAATTGCCTAAGTCATATTTTGGCTTACTGCTACAATATCAACAAAAATATAAAATTAATTTTCTCTTGTATTCCAAAAATGTTAAGACTAAGACTTAGGCAATTATGCTATGAGGCTAACAATGTGTGACAGGAGTTGCCCAGTATATATATTCATATAATATATTTTTCCTTTGCCAGCTTAACTGCTTTTTAGAAAGGTCATGTTTCAAAAAGTTGACATAGATTTAAAGAACAGTTTCCTAATAACAGAAACTATAAATATTAAAAAGGCTGTTGAACATTTTTTCAATACATACACAGGGCTCTCAAGTTTTTAACTGAGCTTATAGTAAGATTTCGAGTGCTTAAGCACAATCACTATTTTGAATGATGAATTAACAGACTAATTCACTTGCTTTTTTTAATCACAGGTGTAGTCTGCTCACATTTAAAATATTTGGGCTCACGTCCACCCATTTTTACATTCATTATTGATGATAGGTGCCATCCAGGGTCAAGCTATTCCTGCTCTTTATCTTGTTAATGCAGATCATAGAAAAAACTTTCCATTGGTATTGGAGTGGGAAAGGACAAGAGGAAGTCTGGAAACAGTGGAATATTATGATTTTATTTAGGTTTAAGAACCAGATGTGAGCTACATATACCCATACATTACTTACCTTATTATTAAGGGATGACATAAACCCCTAAAAACCTTTAATGTCAAATGTTGCAGGATCTGGCATGGGATGTCCATTTACTGATAGCCAAGAAACTCCTCGGCCAGTTGGTCGTACTCCTTGGGCCCATGAAATGGAAGCAGCTCAGGATATCTAGGTAAAACAAATTGTGCGAAAAATATTTTGGAAGGAAGCAGGAAACAGGATTTGTGTGTCCAATACTTACCTGTTCACAAAGTACAACGCATCCCCAACCTCTGAATCAGACTTCTGCTTGGGGTCCACAAATTTGGCATACTGAAACAAGGGCTCTCCAGAGGACCGTTTTGCAATGGCATACTCCACTGCGTGCACCAAAAATCCTTGTGCTGCCTGCTGGAACACATCAGCCTGGTGTGAATGAACTAAAGACATTATAAGGCAGATTAAATTCTTCAATTGCAAACTGGATGCTAAAATCACTTCTTAGCAAGTGAAAAATCACCATTTTGAGGCACCTATGTGGTGACTTTCTATGTGGTGACAAAGACCGTGTATGCTTTAACCTTGTCTGGATCAGTTTGATTACGTTGTTTAAATGTGAACATATGCCAGGGGAGGGGTTTGTTTATGCATTAAAAAAAATTTTTAGTGTCACCAAAAAACTATAAAAAAAATCAAACACATTGTATATTGTTAAAATATTGGCAAAACAAACACAACAAATGTAGTAAAATCATTAGAAAATAATTTATTTTTTACGTACATAAATGTTCGAATTAACTTTTTTGCAGGACAGTTATGTGACGCTATGGTTTAAAATTAGCAAAGCTATAATATGCAGATTGCCAACTCCTACTACAATCTATTTTTATGTTGCTAATATTACGTCCAGGCTTAAAAATTGTGGCTGTTTATGACTCTGAACTCTTCAAACATATACTCTCAAAAAAAAAACAACAGAACCCGGTGAGTCTCCGAAAAGAATTAAAAGATCAAGGGAGACAAATTAATTAACAGACATATTTGTCTTTTATATTGTTAATATTGATTAGCCAATTTGTTGCGAGTTACGTCGACCAAAATGAGAGAAATAATCTCGTCAGGGCAGAAGACAAACCTGCTGTCAGTAGCACAACAAAAGTTAGCCATCTGTAACAGTCCAGAAAAGCAAGGGCTGAACGAGACAGAAGGAAAAAATCAGCAACTGGATCATTTATAATGATGCAGCGTAACAAACCTTGCATATTTCTAGCAACCCAGCAGAGGATCTGTTTACTTTTCCTCTTGTTCCAGCCAGTAGCACACGCAATTTCCTCATTAAATAGGGCTGCCTGCACCTGTTTTGCACCCGTTATCCATTGCACGCACAATCTTTTAAAAATGCACCCAACACGCCCACTTACAGGGGTTAGACAATGAAACTGAAACACCTGTCATTTTAGAGTGGGAGGTTTCATGGCTAAATTGGACCAGCCTGGTAGCCAGTCTTCATTGATTGCCATTGCACCAGTAAGAGCAGAGTGTGAAGGTTCAATTAGGAGGGTAAGAGCACAGTTTTTGCTCAAAATATTGAAATGCACACAACATTATGGGTGACATACCAGAGTTCAAAAGAGGACAAATTGTTGGTGCACGTCTTGCTGGCGCATCTGTGACCAAGACAGCAAGTCTGTGTGATGTATCAAGAGCCACGGTGTCCAGGGTAATGTCAGCATACCACCAGAAGGACGAACCACATCCAACAGGATTAACTATGACGCAAGAGGAAGCTGTCTGAAAGGGATGTTCGGTGCTAACCCCGGGATTGTACCCAAAAAAATAAAACCACGCTCCCCAAATAGGGCGAATTAAAAAGTGCACCCACTCTCCTTTTTCCCACCAAAGTCCTCGGGAGCTCCACGGGGTCAATATACACGGCCGGGTGCTATAGCCAACCTTTGGGGCCTATGCCCAATGCCAAACGGTTTTAAAAAAGTTGCAAGAGTGCAAATCTTGGGGTGTGGACAAAGTGAACATGTATTGTTCTCTGATGAGTCCCCCTTTTTTTCGTTTTTTCCCCCCACTCCGGGAGGTTACGGTGGAGAAGCCCCAAAGAAACGTTCCACCCCAAAAAGTTGCATGCCAAGTGAAATTGGGAGTGGTCATGTGGGTTTGGGCGCCATATCATGGCATTCCCTTGGCCCAAAATTGTGCTAGGGTGGGGGCGTCCCCCTGCAAGGACTACCGAACCATTCTTGGGGGACATGTGCTCCAAGGTTCAAAAAATTGTATCCCGAAGGCGGGGCGGGTATCAGGGTGACAATGCACCAACACACAGCAAATGGTGAAAGATTGGTTTGATGAACAGAAAATGAAGTTGAAAACTCTCCCTGGCCTGACATTTACCGATCTAAAAATTTTGTGCCATTTGGGGTGTTTTGGAGGAGCGAGTCAGGAAAAGTTTTTTCCCCCCATATCACGTAGTGAACTGGGGCCCTACCTGCAAGAAGAATGGGTTAAAATCCCTCGACCCTGTGCAGGGCTTTTATATGTTTTTCCCCAAACAATTTACGCTGTTTTGGCCCCAAAAGGGGGCTCTACCCATACTATAAATTTTGGGTTCTAAAAACCAAGTGTTTTCCGTTTTTTGTCCAACCCCTGTATTTCATTGGGGAAATTTTTTTATAGAAACACACCCAAAATTGCAAACCCGGGTGTTTGGGATCCCCCCTTTAAAAACAGGCCCCCTTAAAAGCCTTTTTTTAGGGGGGTTTATTAATGCTTTTCTGTGGGTTTATGTTATTTATTTTCTATTTAAAAAGAATGGCAAGGTCCCCCATTACCTGCGGAAAAAAAAAACCTTTTTCTATCCCCGAAATTTTTTGGGCTGGAAGCTTTTTTTCGCCCGCAAAAAACAAAACCCCAAAGGGCAAAAAAATTTCAACTGGTAAAAAAACCTTTAAAAAGCCCTTTTTATTCGTGAAAGACAGAAACAAAACCTACAATTTCAAAAAATCAGCAGTTTTCCCAAAGGGCCCCAAAAAGTTTTTCTTCAAATTCTTTTGGATAAAGAGCAAAAATGTTGTTCAGTGGTTTTTTTATGTGTGACGTGTAGAATACAATTTGTGTACTTGTACATAAGAAATAAATTAAGAACTTAAGTTACTTGTAATTGTGAAAGAGGAAAAACATTTTCATAATTACAGAACTTCTATAGCATTTCTCTCTATGGCTTCATAGTCACAGTTACAATGCACAAATGATTTTGCCCCAGATTTAACCCCTAACCCTGACTAAAATTAAAGGAAAAAAATCCGACATTTTTAGATTTTAAAATGATGTAGATTGTTTTTTATGTAGGGAAACCAAATTTTTTGCATCATTTTTGTCACTAAAATTTTCCCCTTTAAAGCTTTTTCCTCTGTTCTGCTGTTTTTCTTGATAAAGGGTTCCCAAAAGAAAGGAAAGGGCCTGGGTGGACGGGTTGGGCCAAAAACAGGGACGCAACACCCTTTTTTTGTGTCTGAGCAGTTTTGCAGAAGGGTGCAAATTTCTGCTGTAGAAGGTTTAAGATAACCAAGGTAAAATATAAGACAAAGGTAAGATAGGGCATTAAAGGGTTTGAGAAAAACCCGGGGTCCAAAAACCCAAGCCAAGAAAAAAAAAGCAAAAGTAACTCAAACAGAAAACCCAAAGCCCCAAAATAAACATATTGTTGTATGTTTAATTACATAAATTCCCCGAAGAAAGGAAAAATTTTAGTAAAAAAGCATGGTGACAAAAAATTTTACTTTCCCCTTTTTTGCTTACACCATACAATATTTTTTAAAAACCCTTATAGGGAGAAATCCCTTATAACTATCACCAAGGGGACTTTCATTATTTTTAGTGAACTTTAAGGGATCAGTCCCCTCAAAAAAACCCCCTTCTGCCTTTCAATTAGCACAGGGGGTACTTTATTTGTCCCGGTGCAACCCCTTACTTGCTTTTTAAGATCATCTAATAATAGATGGCCATATCCCCTGTGCATCTGAAACTGTAGTGCAATGACCCAAATGCAGCAAGGAGACAGGCAGGGAGATTGATATAAAATAGGAATATTTATTAAAACATACAAAAAAACATAAAAAAAAATAAAAAATGAAAAATTCACAAGTTACACAACATTGAAACAGCTTGTGCTGAAACTGATGGCAAATAGCAGTGTTAATAATGAGGGAAAGAACTGGTATTGGGATCAGGAGAACTTAAAAGGAATTTGATAAACTATATAATAGCTTATGTAATGTGTAATATATGGGATTTTTTTTGTTTGATTGTCTTTTTTTCACTTAAATGTTTCAGATCAACCAAATTTTAAGATCAGGCAAGAATCAGCAGTTTCCAAAGAATAAAACCTGGCTATAGATAAAAAAGCCATTGCCCTGCTTTTAGATAACAAATTAACTGTCATTAACCAAATTTTTTGGAAAGTACCAGCAACATACAGGCACAATTACTACCCAATCTTTGTGTAACCCACATTTAAATATGGCTTTAATAAAATGCTCTAAACCCTTACAAACGTGAAAAAAATCGTTGGTTTTCATAGTTATACTTAGTTTATGGTGAATAAACCACATGATCAGTAACTGAAGGGTTAACTCTTCTGAACAACGCATGCATCACTCTTTGCCAATGAACTGCTGCAAAATGGTGCATTTGTCCCACCCACCATCTCCATCTCAAAGAGTGCAGGCCTGCCGCTTTCTTTCGGCTGCAACATGAGCTCTGAACACGCTAGCAAAACAAAAGGAGAAAGAGAAACACAGAAAAAGGTACAAAAATGATACAGAATCAAGAGTTAGCAATCGTTGCTGATGCTAAGCATTATTTTATGCATCTGTACTCTAAAACGATGCGTTAAGTTTAAAAATATTAACTAGTTTTCGTTCTCTCTGTACTTTTGGTTGTAGAATGTCAGGGTTTAGAGTAAGGTGACCAGGTTTTTTAAGTCAAATCCTGGGACATTTCCAGCTTGGAGAATAAAATAATTAAATGTTATTAAGATATAATGAAAACATTGGTACAGTTATGGTTTCATTTATTTAAATATATTTATTCCTAATTAAGCAATAAAAATCAAGTGTAATAGCAGGAAAGTGTCAATCCACACTATTGCTAGCATTTCCTAACAGTAATAAAACAAATGAAGTAATAGCAGTAGTGGTGTCTATCTTATTTCCTCTCCTTGTTCTAACACTCTTACTCTCCCTCCTCTTAGCTTTACTCTTCTTGCTGCAGATCTGTACCAAATGTTATGTCTGGAAATCTGTTGACTTCTTTGGCCATGCGTTCAGCTTGGTCCATCTTGAAGAAACACATTCTTTTTCAAAAAAGCAGCTGCTAAGTAGCCATGTGCTTACTTCAAGCATGCAGGTTATTGGCCTACACGCATAAGAAAAGCCAGCTCAGGAGCCAAACAAAGCCACTGTATGAATAAGCTATGGGTCTTCCCTCCCCAATATGCAGATACGGGCCGGCTGGGTTTTAGTCTGAAAACAGGCTGAGTTTAAACACTAAATTTACCGTTCTAAAACCTCAAAAACTGATAACCTCCGAAACTATATACAGTACTGTGCAAAAGTTTTAGGCAGGTGTGAAAAATTGCTATAAACAAAGAATGCTTTCAAAAATGGAAGTGTTACTCATTTATTTTCATTAATCAACAAAATTCATGGAATGAACAAAAGAGAAATCTAAATCAAATCAATATTTGGTGTGACCACCTTTTGCCTTTAATACAGCATCAAATTTTTCTAGGTACACTTGCACACAGTTTTAAAGGGAACTCGGCTGGTAGGTTGTTTCAAACCTCTTGGAGAACTAACCACAAGTCTGCTGTGGATGTAGGCTTTCTCACGTCCTTCTGTCTCTTCATGTAATCCCAGACACACTCCATGATGTTGAGATCAGGGCTCTGTGGGGTCCATACCATCACTTCCAGTAATTGTTTTTTTTCTTAACGCTGAAGATAATTCTTAATGACTTTGGCTGAATGTTGTAGTTCATCAAGTTTTAGTAAAGTAAATCCTGCATTGAGATTTCTTAAATAACAAGAGTGCTACATGTGCAATCAAGAAAGCACTTATATAGAGCCTGTCTGGCATTGTGAAATAGGCTAAATGATGAGAAAGGGTAACACATAATGCACTGTTCTAAAGAAATTAAAAAATTCATTAAATAAAAAATCAGTCCGGAAAGGATTACAAACCCATTTTTAAAGGCATTGGTATTGAGGACAACCACAGTCAGATTCAGTTTCAAACGGACGAAATATGGACATGTTGAACCAAAATTACTTCAAGAGCACATTAATAACTACAGGAGGTAACAAGAGAACCCTAAACATAATTTGAAGCTCTGCATGTCTCAATAGCCTCACTTAAAGTGATTCAACACAGGCTTAGTATTCATGATTCAACAAATGGCAAGAGACTGCGCAAAAATGTCCCTAATGGGAGAATTCCAAGACAAAACTCTCAGCTGAGCAATAAAAGAAAAAAATCCTGTCTCATATTTCGCAGCAACATCTTGATGATCCCCAATAATTCTGTGGACTGACTAGACGAAGTGAAACCTTTTGTAAGGTGTGCCTGCTGTTAAACTAACCCAGCATTTCAGAAAAAAAAACAAAAAACATCAACCTTGCAATTGTTGGGACCCAGCCATGGGTTACAACATGTATGAACATGGACTGTAACCCAGCTCAGGAAAAGAAGTAGTCCTGGCTGACTCCCCGTGACGTCACTGTTTGAACAAAAACAGAGTTCATTGGTCTTCCTTATTCTTTAATTTTGCTTGGTAGTTTTAGTTGGATTTTTCTGGTATAGTAAAGAGTTTGTTGATTAAAATCTGTTCGACTTTGAGTTGACTTATTTTTGTTAAGAATTTTTTGTATTTTAAAAAATTGTGTGAATTTATTCCATGTGTGTGTAGAGTGTTGCTGTTCTGTATAATGTCAGAGCTTGGCTCACCCCTTTCACTAGTGTCCTAATGCCCACCGCCTTATTGTGCTGGTATTCACAGGACAACACTTAGAGCAAATTATTATTTAATAAATTATTATTTAATAAAATATTAATATTACATATTAAATAATATAAAAAAACAATCATAACACCGTAATACATGGTGATGGTAGTGTGATAGACCAGGGCTGCTTTGCTGCTTCAGGACCTGGATGAGTGGCTGTAATTGACTGAAAGAGTTCTGTTTTCTGTCAGAAAATCTCCATGATTCTCCTTCGAGTCTAGCTATCAGTTTATGACCTTCAGCTCAAGCGCATTTTGGTTTTGCTTGCAGGACAATGTTGTGATTATGAATATAATATTAAATATTATTACTTTAATATCTTATTAAAATACTATTTCGGTCTGTTAAGGGTTGTCCTGTGAATACCAGCTCAATAAGGTGGTGGTATTAGGACAAAATTGAAAGCGATAAGCCAAGCTCTGGCATTATTGAACAGCAAAACTCTGTACACACACAGAATGAATTCACGCAATTTCTTAAAATACAACAATTTATTAACAAAAATAGGTAAACTCAAAGTCAAACATATTTCAATCAACAAACACTTTGCTATGCTAAAACATCCCAACTAAACTACCAAGCAGAATGAAAGAATAAGGAAGACCGATGGGCTATGTACAATAAAAACAAGTTAATTAAAGATGGTTGGAAACCATGACCGAAAGAATGATGCAACATTACCATGTTTGAGAACCAAAGATTAATTTGAAGAATCTGAAAATAAAGTTAAGTTATTCTTGGAACCAACTTAGGCAATAAATGGTATACCTTTAAACAGGAGGCCTCAGAAGAAAAGTCAAATCAAGCTTGTCTCTTTACACCCTTTATATGAATTAATGCCGGATACTGGAACAGCAAATCATTACTTAACTTTGTTGCATGTGATCGTAGTCACTGTGGATCCAGTTTGAAGAGTTATGTCTGTTTGCCAGCAAGAGACATTAGCGCACGGTGTGTGTCTCTCCTTCCAACTCCGCTGGGGACCTGTGTGGAAGAGGTCTGTTTGTTGGGATGCAGGGTTTTTATTCAAACAGTGATGTCACGGGAAATCCGCTGTTACCCCTCATGTTCCTGTTCCTGGCTGTGCTGGAAGTAGGTTAATGTGATTTATTTTGAAAGTTACAGAAAAGTTCTTACTGGCCTTTAATGTTGTAACTCATTGCTGAGGTCCCAACAACAACGATCTGCACCCACACCAGCAGGTCCCCTGTTAAACGACTAGAAAAAACGGAACAAAATGAAGATTTTAGAGTGACCTAGTCAAACTCCAGACTTGAATCCAATTAAGAAGCTGTGGCATGACCTTAAACAGGGTGGTCATCCTCAAATTATCTTAAATGTGGCTGAATTAAAATAATTCTGCAAAGAAGAGCAGGCCAAATCTTCTGCTCAGCAATGTAAAACACTCATTCCAGTTATCGCAAATACCTGATGACTGCTGGGATCGTCAAGGGTGGCACAAATAATTAATAGGTTTAGGGGAGATAACTGTACTTTCATAGAACGCCAAATTCACTGTTGGGATTGAGGTCAGATGTTCTGACTTAAATTTTCACTATCAACTTATGGTCAGGTGCCTGTAATGTCAAAAATATTTTATCAGATGTTCGAAAGTTTAGCTGTGTGTGATGTAAGAAATTGGCTGTTGATTTGGGAGAATTCTGACAAGCACATGAAACTGCCCATGAGAGTCCCTCCATGATTCTAAACATTGACAGGTAAGATATTTACAGCTCACACGGACCCTACACAGGTTTCTAAAACAAATCCTTTAATGTAGGTCAAACTTTCACAGAAAACACCCCAAAGATAAATTCCTCTTGCTTGCTGAAAATGTTTATTTTGTCTGTGGTGTTTTTCTTTTTCCAAGTGAAAGTGTAATTTGCACAAAATGCCTACAGAAGCCCCCCACTTCATCTGCAGCAAGGGCTTAATGACGGAGCAAGCAGACATCTGAGAGAAGACATTACCATCCAGGAGGACAAAAACACTATTAGAAACTGATTAGGTGGAGGAGAGCCGGATAGAAATCACTCGAATCTTTTTTAACCATTAATTAGTGGTTCTGTCAGTGTGGTTCATTCTGCGGGAATGACTAATGCGCTGAGCTCTCCCACTGCTCTTCATGACCAGTTGGTACATTGCTGTCAAATTTGCATATGTATCCCTGACAGCATAGAAAAACCCACTGCCTATTAACGTAGCTGGAGCTCTGTGTACGGTGTGCTGCGGCCGCCACGGCTCTGTCTACAACAAGATGACATAAAACTAACAGGATAGCCAGAGAGTATCAGTAATTGGCTGATTATGACATGACTCTCAGTAAGCTATGCTGACATGCCAGTGAATAGGGAGAATATATCAGTTTGCACCTCAAATGCAACACTGAAACCTAACAGAGGTTGTATCAAACCCCACTCGGGATTTAATTGAAGGTTGAAGAACAATCTGTTTCACATTCTCACTTACAAATAAACAATTCCCTCTGGACAGAATCATCTAAATTATGAACCTGAGAAGATTATTAAAAGGTCCTCAACAGCCTAGTACATTGAAATTATTGCTTGACCTCAACGATCCTCCCGTTTAATTCTGTCCAAATATTTGATGGAGAATTTCTCACAGATGGGATCCAAGGTGCCCTGGTGGAGCTTATTTCATATCTGAGAAATGTTTTTACTGGTGTTATGCTTCACCATTTTGTCTAGTTTTTTTTCCCAAAATGTTTTGCTTTTATTAAACTCTTTCACGTCCGTCCTTGCTGGATCTTTAACAATTTGCTACAAAACCTTTTTCCAATACTGTGCAAGCCTATTCACATTGGAGGAGTTGGTCTCCTTTTCAATTTCGTAGGACTGCAGAAATTCCATAGGTGGTGAACAGGATTACTGATGACACAAACTGGAGACAGCTGTGCATAACAAGGCAAATTTATACAAACCTAACCCTAACTAACCACAAGGTGACTCCCAGTCTCGTGTATCGGAGAATTGATTGTACTGTAAGGGTTAGTCTAGGAGGATGTAGATTTAAATAAAAACAAAAACTTGAGTAGCACTTTAGCTTAAGTGCACAATTTAAAGAGAAATTACATTATTCTGACAAAAAGGAGATAAGATTTAAGACAGCAAAAAAAAACAACACTCATTTATAATTGTGAATAAATTGCTTCAGATTTTTAAAGCTCTGTCACATTATTCAGTAAATGCATTCACTCACCTCAGTATGGCAAACATTTAAAATGGCAGAGCATTTGGCCCTAATTTATCATTTCTACAAACATGGCATAATACAAGGGAGTTTTTTGACCCACATGCAGAAACAGACAGAACTCAATGAGCAGTTTAAATATTTATTTACATCAATAAAAGAAGACTTCAGGCAATCAGGTTTATCAGCGTCTGGGAAGGGGAGAGGAGAGTTAGCAATGGTGGTAGAAATCTCTGGCAGTACAGTGATCAGGCGGGAGGCTTACAGGGCTCGGGGGAAGGCGAAGGCTGCAAGGGAGGCTATGACCCTGATAGCAATGGCTCTGTGTGTTTGGACGTGTGGCGGCTGGGTAATCTTTAAAGATCCGTGGGTAGCTTGCATAGAGTCTGAGAATGGACAGGCACGTTGTGGTTAGGGAGGAAGGAACTGTTTTTTTGGGTCTAAAAATTCTTTGAGAGGTCCTGGTCTTCTGTCAGATGGATTTTTGTGGACAAGGAAGTAATCAGACTTTTCCTGGGAGGCACATAAAATAGCAGATGGTGAGCAACAGGTACAATCATGGAACTAGATGAAACTATCAAGGAGCAAGGTTCATTAGAATCAGAGGCTTGAGTCCACCAGCAAGGTTGGCCATCAGGCAAATACTAGTTGGAAACAGCTCCTTAAATATCCAGCAGCCAGGATTAGATGATAGACAACATGTGTGCTGTCAGGAGCCTGCCGTAACTCTCACCAGTAAGAAACCCACCAAGATCATAACAAAACAATTGTTTGAATACTTGGAGCGATCTAATTTTATGTATACAGCTGTGAAGTTCAGATGATCATTAAATATATATAAAAAAAAGATTCTGAAACCAACGCAAAAAGTAAGCTTACTCTGTACTTCAGCAATGGCACATTAAATAAACACATTAATGTACATGACAGGATTTTGTTTGATAATATGTGCTTCATTTCTCCCCATTTTACCTGCGTATGCCAACATCCATGGCAAGCAATAGTCATGACAGTGTTGTGTTACAATGATCTTATTTACACTTCTTTCCCCAGACATTTTTGAGGTACATCCTCCAAATTTTTATTTGATCTATTAGCTGTTACTAAGCTGCTTCTTCTTTACAGCTTGTTGACATTTGATTCTTGTATTTTAAGCTTGTTTATCATTTGGTAACCCCTTGTAATGAGCATTACCAATCTTCTGTACCAACAGAATACTGGCTTTTCCAATACTATAATACCAACATGACACAACATTAACAAAGTGGCTGGAATAGCAGGGCACATGGCCCTGTCTTCCCAATAATATTGACTGTAAACCTGCTGTACTTTTGAAAACAGCAAGTGTCCACTGCAGTAACTCTGGATATGGAGCACTGACAAAACAGCTATTTGATGTACACTCCACAAATCTGGCTGTATGGAAGAGTAGCAAGAAGGCCATTGAAATAAAGCAATAAGAAGTCTCATTTGTAGTTTGCCAGAAGCCACTTTGAGGATTCAGTAAACATCCGGAAGACTAACACTGCATACAACCCTGAACACATCATCCCCTCAGTGAAAGGTGGAGATGTAGGGATGATTTTCTTGGATGGACAGGTACTCTGCTCAGATCTGATGGGAATATAGACAGAGCTAAATACAGGGTAATCCTGTAACACAAAGACTTGAAAAGACTGGAGCAGATGTTTGTGTTCCAAGACAATGTGGCTTGAAGTCTGAATAATCAAAAACCTTTGTGAGGTGCTGTATTAAGAGTGTTTCACCTTAAAACAAGATTGAACATTGGATGGCATGGGTATTGAGACAACTTTCACACTTGATCCAAAAATATATGGTTAAAATATGTTGGGTGTTTAATTTTATTATTAAAAATAAATAATTTTATTAAAAACAGCACTTTTTATATTATTTTAAGAATCATTAACTGAAATGATATGAAAATACACATGAAATTAAGTTTACGTCAGTTGTTTCTCCAGTTTATGTCAGTTGTTTGATTACCATCAAAAACAGGATAATGTCATTTGAGTAATTAATTCAACACTCACAGAAAATATAAAGAGCATTAAGCTTCCAGCCCAAAAAGGTCAGGGTACATCATAAATTACACTAATGGAGTTTTGATGAAAATTCAACGTGGAAGATTCACCTCTACTTCCGGCTCCGTCTAACTACTCCACCACCTTCTCCGCTCCAACCAATCAGCTCCTGATCCACATTCCTCTTCAGCCAATCATCCCTCCAGGGTTCGCTTTAAAAGACCTTCATATGCAGAATCTCCTGCTCTTCAGCTGAGCTTCAACCCTCCACCCCTTCTCCACCATCAGGCTTCAAGCTCCTTCTGAATCCCTTATCTCCTCAGGCCTCCACTCCACACCAGTATCAGGATCCCGGGGGGAAGACTTCTCTAATTCTAACCCTAAGATGTTTATTCAAGCTCATGTCATTATCAGCATCCATATCTTCCACCTGTGGTCCGAGCGCCAAAAGAAAACAAACATCAGCTAATAAACTCCTCTAATTGCCATCTCATGTTTCTCTCATTTGTGAGTCTTTCCAGGTTGAAATACTCTGTATATGTAACTGTACTTAATATTTCTTAAAGCTCTTCATTTCTTCACGTTTGAGAATAAAAAGCATTTTTAGATAGAGCAACAAACAGGGAAAAAAAATTTAATCTTAGATTTCCTATAAACTCTTTGTTTTGGGTCATTCTGAAGCATAAGGTCTGTGTTTATTCTTCTTTATTTAATAATTTGCTTAAACAACATACATGCCTAAGATTTTTGTCTTTCTGAATTACCCGTGGTTCTGTGTGTCTGCTTCTTTTTTTATTAATTTGCTTATAAAATGTGTGTGCCTAAGATTAATGTCATTCTGGATTACTTATAAAATTTGTAATGAATACTGTCTGTGAATATTTCACTACTACACTACTTCACAGACAGTATTCCTTGGAATTTGGAAGCTGTATTATTGGCAAGATCTAGACGAGAGTATTTCTTTCTGTCAATAAAAAGCATTTTTCCAAAAACTGTCCTAGCCTAATTACATGGGAGCACTGGCTCCTCCCTGTCTTGAATGTGGGGAATCCTATCCTTTACCCTCCAGCATTAATTGTTGTTCCAAGGCCAACATTACATTTTCAGTTGATACAAGCTCAAAGGCTTTAGTAAACCAAATCATAACTTTACCACAGCTACTAGAGGATTAGTTAGGGGTATTACAAAGATCCAGTATTTCAGTTTTTTTTTTAATTATGAAAAATAAATTACAACAATTTGTATCATTTAGTGACTTTGATCTCTCTACCAGATTTACCAAGCATTAGCTATACAGGAATATTACTTGATTTGAATACTGCATTGCACTGTCTAGAAGCCAATTGGGATATCTGTTTGTCCTGAAAATTCCACAATCAGACTGACTGTGAGCTCTGGAAATCTGAAGATGAGATGCTGATGGACATGTGACCTGATACTGTTTAATCCTTACCATGCTCTATAGGCAGGACGACATTGCCAGATGTTGTGACTTGGGTGGCTAGCATTTATTAATGGCACTCTATTAATATTGATATGTATATGCAGATGTAATGATATAATGATATATACGGTTCAGGAGAGGACAAGGACTACTGGTTGGACCTGAAGCGATTCTGGCAAATCGTTCGGTGCCTCAGGAGGGGGAAGCAGTGCTTCGCCAACACTGTTTACAGTGGGGGTGGGGAGCTGCTGACCTCCACTGGGGACATTATCAAGTGGACCTCACAGAAGAGATACTTTGAGGATCTCCTCATTCCTTCCATCACAGATTCCCTGGTGGAAGCAAAGGCTGGGGACTCAGGGTTGGACTCAGGCTGAAGTCACCAAGGTGGTTAAAAAGCTCCAAAGTGGCGGGGCTTCGGGGGTGGATGAAATCCGCCCTGAGTACCTCAAGTCTCTGGATGTTGTGGGGCTGTCATGGTTGACACGCTCTTCAACATTGTGTGGTGTTCAAGGGCAGTGCCTCTGGACTGGCAGAACGGGGAGATGGTCCTCCTTCATAAGAAGAGTGACCGGAGGGTGTGTTCCAACTAAAAAGGGATCACACACCTCAGCCTCCCTAGTAAGGCCTATGACAGGGTATTGGAGAGGAGAGTCCAGTTGATAGTCCAACCCCGGCTTCAGGAGGAGCAGTGGAACAGTGGACCAGCTCTACACCCTCTGCAGGGTACTCGAGGGTTCATGGGAGTTTGCCCAACCGGACCACATGTATTTTGTGGACCTGGAAAAGGCATTCAACTGCGTCCCTCGTGGTGTCCAGTGGGGGGTGCTCTAGGAGTACGAACTCGGGGGTCGTTTATTATGGGCCAATCAATCTCTGTACAAGCGGAGCAGGAGTTTGGTCCGCATTGCCAGCACTAAGTTGGACCTGTTCCCGGTGCATGTTGGACTCCGGCAGGGTTGCCCTTTGTCAACGGTCCTGTTCATAACTTTTATGGACAGGATTTCTAGGTGCAGCCAAGGGCCGGAGGGGGTCTGGTTTGGGGACCAGTGGATTTTATCTCTTCATTTTGCAGATGACGTGGTCCTGCTGGCCCCCTCTAATCAGGACCTACACCATGCATTGGGGCGGTTCCCAGCCAAGTGTGAAGTGGCTGGGATTAAGGTCAGTTCCTCCAAGTCCAAGGCCATGGTTCTTGACCGGAATAAGGTGGCTTGCCCTCAGAGTAAGGAGAGAATGGAGCAGTCTGTTGTGGTGAAGAGAGAGCTGAGCCGAAAAGCGAAGCTCTCGATTTACTGGTCGGTCTACGTTCCTACCCTAACCTATGGCCATGAACTTTGGGTCATGACCAAAAGAACGAGATCTCGGATACAAGCGGCTGAAATGAGCTTCCTCCGTAGGGTGGCCGGGCACTCCCTTAGAGATAGGGTGAGGAGCTCGGCCAACCGGGAAGAGCTCGGAGTAGAGCCGCTGCTCCTCCACATCGAGAGGAGCCAGTTGAGGTGGCTCGGGCATCTATACCGGATGCTTCCTGGACACCTCCATTGAGTCTGCTGATGAGATGAGGAGTACAAGGACAGTTCAGGAAAAACTCAGAACATAGGTTTTGACTCCATTCCCCTTAGAAAACCACAAACACACAATGTTACCATTAACTGTTTGGACTGGATTACCTTTGAACTTTGAGCATTTAGGTTTCACACCAGATTGGAGCAGAGCTGACAGTAAAATCTAACTAAATAAGCATAAGTGAGTGTATGTCTTTAGAAACCCAAAGTCTTGAGGCCCCATTAAAACTAGATTGAGACATAAAAAATTTGAAAGAATGTGGATGGCCTTGGTGAAGTCTTATGGTAACCAATTAGTTCTACATTATGTGTGATAGCCAGATAAGTCATTTAATTGTTTTGAGTCTGTACAACGCTTATGTAGGTTGGCTGTGGTGGTTTATTATTGTGGTGACAGCTGATTGAGGTCACAGGCAAAGCATTGGGAAGCATGACTGCAATAGTGACAGTCCATTCTGTGGGCTCCAGCATATGCCTGATTTGCTTTGTCATGTAAAGTACAATCAGTCATGCTGGTTTACATTGAGATAGCAGTGCTTTAGGTAAGTTGTTTTAACGCTTATAACACACTTAGTACTGCAACGTTATATCTTGTCCCACCGCTGCTCTGGCTTCAACCAAACTATTTCAGCAAGCACTAACAAGGAACAATCCTGTATTACAGTAAAACTGGGCAACAATCAGGCCATTTGTGAAACTGGTGTGTACTGGACTCTGTAGAGTAAGGCTGGCAGGGGTAAGAGCAAAAACCTGGAAATTGTGCACAGACTGGTACTAATAGAATGGACAACAACAGAAATAGTCCGAAATTTGTTTTTTGAGTTTTTCAGGTTGAATTTTTCATATATAAACAGCCACTGCAACAAGTTTACAAAGGAGGAGGAAAAGAGTTCAAGCAGCTCCTCACAGGGTTGGAATTTTTTTAGGTAATTTACAAATGGTTGCACAGTGGCGAGGTTGAAAGCACTGTTACCCTGCAGAAAGAAGGTCCTGAGTCAGAATCCCAACCAGGGTTTTTTCTGCATGGACTTTGCAGGTTTTCCCCATTTCCATATTCTCCCTGTGCATGCGTTGGTTCTCTTTGAGGTCTCTGGTTAATGGGCCTGTGTGTATGTTTTTTAGGGGTTCAGTGTGTTTCCGGTGCTGCCTCTCATGGACTGGTGACCTATCCAGTGTTTACCCTGCATATTGTCCAAAGACAAGATACAGCCCTCACTCCCTATTTCAATACAGAGTTTGTATTGTGGTCACCTCTGGGTTCTTTATTATTGTTTAAAAGATCTTGCTGTGTTCAATTCATTTTTCTATGTTCATTATTGCTAGGTATTGGTAAAGGTATTACCATACTAGTTCATTCCTTTGTGTTTAAGTTTCTTTGTTTATTGTTGTGTTCTATTTTGGAATTTATTGCTCTTAAATTAGTGTTAGTGTTTTATGTGTTAGATCCTGCTTTTGCCACCACTCCAATTTCCTCCACCATCTCTCTCACCACCCCCTATTTCCACATCTATTTCCACTCCTGTTCCAGAGTGTCTGGTCTACACCTTCAATGCCCTAACGTCTCTAATCTTGTCTCAGGTCTCTCTTCAGTGTTCCCAAGTGCAAACTTCTCCAGCACCTCCGGCTGCTTCCTGAGCACCTTCCAGCAGTCGCCAGCAGACGGTTGCTCCCATAACGACAGCAACAATGGTTCCCATGCCAGAGGCAGGAGCAGCAGCGGTTCCCATATCCACAGCAGCTCCTATGGCTTCCTCTTTGCAGCTTTCTGCACCAGAGCCCACTCCTTGTTGCCTGCGGCTCCAAGACCTCACCCCAGGGTTCCTCTGCCGCTGGTATCCTGGTCTACAACTACCCTGTTTCCGAGGGGATTCTCTTCTTTGCTGGATTCAAAGCCTGCAAAAATCCTGTCTGCCCGCCCATTTCGGGTTTTTTAATCCTTTCATAACGTTTGATAACGTCTGAAAGCCACCCTAAAGAGGGGAGGTCCTGTTATGATCCTTGGGATTTGGTTTTCATTTGTGTTTTGATCACTTCTGAGTTCTTTATTATTGTTTAATATGTCTATTCAGTTATTTTCGCTGTGTTCAGTATTGCTAAGAAAGTCTTGCCATATTATTTTATTCCTTTGTGTTTAGTTTCTTAGTTTATTTATGTGTTCTGTTCTCTGTGCATTTAGATTTATTTCTCTTAAATCAGTGTTAGTACTTTACATTTGGTTTGTAGTTTCTTTGTGTCTAGTTCAGCTTCCTTTGTGTTCATTATTCACTTTGCCCCAGTCTGCTTTTATGTTCTCTTTCAGAGCTGTTCCTAATCTACTGATTACTCACCTGCATTCAGTGTCATTCTCCACTTGTTCCTCTGTATTTAAGCTCTCTGGCTACGTATGTTCATTGCTGATTCCTCTTGTTACTGTGCTCCGTGCCCTTATCCCCTTGTGCAAGAACTGTAACACCATGCTCATACCAAGTTCCTGTCTGCATGTTGGTCCTGCTCTCAATGTACAGTACATGACACCCAATCCTTTTTGAACAAACTTTTTGGAAAAAGAATCAAATATATCGGTCTCAGTGTTGTCATTAAGTTTGCTTTTTGTTTTTAAAAAACATGTTTACATTTCTGAATAAACATGTTTAAAATGAACTAAAATATTCTTAAAAAACTGAAGCTATGTGCAACCATTAACCACATTGTCTACAGCATATATTAATTAGGCAACTTCTGAAATCAGTATAAAATATTATTATCTTGTACAGGCGAAAGTATACAGGTTTTCACTGTAATAATGGATCCCACTGACCCCTGAACAAACCCTGCACAGCCACAATTAATGTCTTGTGCTTTGCCTCTGGGCCTGAATGTCCATTGCAGTCCCACCTGTGAGGTCAAAGCAGCTGCGTCCCTCTGCTCTTTCCACACAGAGACAGCTTTATTATAATCCGGAAAGTTTTGGAGATCAGCCAGCTGGTTGCATATCAAGGCTCTGTGTGCAGACTCAGACAGTGCTGACAGCCCTACAAATGAAACATGTTTCCTAAATCCTTCCATCACTGTCTCAATATACCAACACCTTCTAATCCCAAACTCACCTTTTGCTTTAATATGTAAGGCATACGCTACAATATACTTGTGATGCTATGACAATAGCAAGAGATTTATGACACACAATAAGCTATTAAGGAGCTGTATGTTGTAAGGTAATCAGGGGGGGAAATGGGGTGGAAATTCTCTTCTTCATGCCACATTGATTCATCCTTCAGTGGGAGAAACCTCCCCATTATGCACACCTCATCGAAAAAGGCCCAAGGATGATCATTGCAGACCCACAGCACACTGATCCCAGGTTGGCTGTAAGGTCAACAAAGATCCTCCCTGCAGCATCTGGACTCTCGGGAGGATGCCACACTTCCTTGATGCATGGATTGTTGATAATATTGCTTCACAAGCAAAGACTGCAAGATGCACCAAAGTGCATACCATGTGACCATAGAGTGCAGACCGGTCTTACAGCAAAAGGTTGTCCCAGTGGATTTATTGTATCAGTAAGGAAGAGGGCTTCAAAAGATACTGTAAGATCTTTTTTTTTATTATCTCTTATTAGAACTTGGTCATACTGAGGTCTGAAAATAGGCAGTTCAATAGTAATAACACTGAAGTGTTAAAAAGTCTTTGTTTTTATATTTTCTTTATATGTTTTAGGGCTGCACGGTGGCGCAGTTGGTAGCACTGTTGCCTTGCAGCAAGAAGGTCCTGGGTTCGATTCCCGGCCGGGGGTCTTTCTGCATGGAGTTTGCATGTTCTCCCCGTGCATGCGTGGGTTCTCACCGGGTACTCCGGCTTCCTCCCACAGTCCAAAGACATGCCTGTTAGGTTAATTGGTCACTCTAAATTGCCCTTAGGTGTGTGAATGAGTGTGTGCTTGGTTGTTTGGTTGTTTGTGTGTTGCCCTGCGATGGACTGGCGACCTGTCCAGGGTGTACCCCGCCTCTCGCCCATAGACTGCTGGAGATAGGCACCAGCTTCCCCGCGACCCACTATGGAATAAGCGGTAGAAAATGACTGACTGTTTTATGGGATTCCACTCAAGTTCTGAAATATAAGTTTGAGAACCAGTCGGCATTAACATTAACATTAATTAACATTATATTAACATTAATACATCCAAGATGGTGCTGTGGATGGCAGGCTTGGTACTTTGTTCTCTTGTACTTTGGTGTTTTTGTGCATTTCAGAATCAGAATCAGAATCCTTTTTATTGTCAATGTGTAAAAAATGCACAACGAAATAATAAAAAAAAGCAAATATCGAAGTTTGCGAAAACAATCAAATAAATAATAAAATAAATAAAATAAATAAATGAATAAAACAGGGTTTACATGAATTTGCAGTCTTCATGGCAACAACAGCTCTTGGGTAGAAACTGTTCAGTCTGTTTGTTTTTGACTTTATTGCCCTGAAATGCCTCCCTGAGACTAAAAGTTCAAAGGAGTCCCTGATGATGCTGCGGGCTCTCCGGAGGCAGCGGGTCCTGTAGATCTCCTCCAAAGATGGAAGAGGGCAGCCATTCAGTCTCTGGGCAGTATTTATGACCCTCTGGAGCAGGTTCCTCTCTGCCACAGTGCAACTGGAGAACCACAGTGAGGTGCCATGGCACAACACCGACTCTACAGAGCAGCGATAGAAGGACACCAGCAGCTCAGTTCTCAGGTTGTACTTCCTGAGAATCCTTAGGAAGTACAGCCTCTGCTGTGCCTTCTTCAGGATGGAAGTGGCGTTTGCATTCCAGGTCTGGTCTTCACTGATCTAGGTGCCCAGGAACCTGAAATTTGGCACCATCTCCACCCTGTCCCCATTTATAATGATGGGCTGAATGTCTGGTTTACACCTCCTAAAGTCGACAATCAGTTCCTTCGACTTGGAGGTGTTCAAAAGGAGGTTGTTGGTGGTGCATCTGACAGACAGCCATTCTACCTGCATTCTGTACCTGGTCTCATCTTCTCCAGAGATGAGCCCCACCACCGTGGTATCATCGGCAAACTTTATGATCGAATTGTTCAGGTGGATGGGGGTACACTCATGGGTGGAGAGGGTGTAGAGTAGGGGGCTTAGGACACAGCCTTGTGGAGTGCTGGTGCTGGTTCTCAGTGCTGAGAACAGGTGGGGTCCTACTCTCACTCTCTGGGATCGGTTTGTCAAAAAATCCCTCATCCAGCAGCAGATGTGGTGGAGACCCATGACTCCCAGCTTGCTTACCAATCTGCTCAGAATAATGGTGTTAAAAGCCAAGCTGAAGTCCAGGAAGAGTAGCCTTGCATAGCTCCTTCGCTGTTCCACGTCTGTCAGCGTGGTGTGCAGAGCGGAATTCATAGCCAAACCAAACCTATTGATGCAAAGCACATCTATCTCTCTACAAAGAAACTTCTAAGGCTTTGATACTCCAGCAAATCATGGTGAGAGCTTTAATCCACAATTCCCACGTTTATTCAGCTCTATAAAATTTCTCCACGAACACACTGACAACTCATCCAGGAGGTCAACAAACCCACATCTAAAGCACCGTATACCTTATTTGCCTAAATACAGGTTAGTGTTAATGATTTAACAATGAGAAAGATACTTGGCAAAACATGCATCCATGGTAGAGTTCCATGAAACAGAAAATCACTGGCAAGTAAAAGTAACCTGAAGTCCCATCCCAGCATTTGCCAAAAAACAACGTGATGATTCTCCCCCACTTTTGCGAAATAACAAGTTGAACTTTTTGGAAGGTTTTGAAAGCTGTGCACTCTGTTACATCTGGCATAACACTGAACCAGAATTTTGGAAAAAAATCCTCATACCTTCAATCGAAGATAATGGTGGTAGTGCAATGGTCTGGGGTTGGTCTTCAGGACCTGGACTTGCGGTAATCGATGGAACCATATGATATGTACTGTTCAGAAAATCTTGAAGGAGAATGTCCTGCCATCAGTTTGTGACCTTGAGCTCTTGCACACTTGGGTTATGCAGCAGGATAATAGTCCAAAGCACCTCATCATTTCCACCTCTAAATGGCTCAAAACTTTTTATGTTTTAGGCCGGCCTAGTCAATCTCTGGATTTAAAATCTAATGTTCTGTGACCTTAAAGAGCTATTTGTCTTCAAACTGTCTCTCTTTATTTTTTGGTGTGATTAACTCTATGTAGCCAATACTCTTGGCTTAGTGCTTCTGTGTTTAAATGTTCATTTTTACCGGACAAAGTCATTAGTTGGACTTTTTGCTGCTATTCTGTAGACTTTTGGTTTTATTCCCTGTATAAAGTACTCAAGTGGTGCTTCTGTGTTTTCTCTGCATCTTCCTTCTGTCCCCTCAACTCCAGCCATTTAAGGCAGACAGGTTCTCATACTAAACCTGATCCTGGAGAAGGTTTCTTACTGGTAATAGAACGTGGTGACTCTCCGCTGTCACCACATATCTGCAAAGTCAAAGACTCCATGTAGTTAGCTGGGATTCCATATTAATTCACAGAATTTAGAGACGTGTCTTTATAATTCAGATTGAATTGGGTTGTGTGTAACTGGAACGGAATCTAAATTATGTTTGGATTGTACTGAAATAAACAGATTTGAATGATTGAATATTAAGTTGTAGCTGTTCTTTTGTAAAGTGCCTTGAGATTTCTTTGTAAATTAGTGGAGAATAAATAAACCATTGAGTGGATTTAATAGAGTTCTGACCATCCAGTACCACTTCTAAGACTCAAAGGAACTTGAGAAACTCAACTAACACAAAATCTAAAGTTTTTTTGTAAAGGGAGTATTGCTAAATTTTGTTTCACTCTGAGCTCATGTATGGGAATGATGTAACACTCAACCCCACAGTGCTCTGGCTTCAACTGCTAACTGTTGACATATAAAAGGTATTTCAAAACTATTTTAAACAAAAAAGTGCTTTAGCAACATGATCAATAACAAAGGATGTATATTACAATGTGAGCAGGTCATTTATCACGGCACAAATGACAAACAGGCAGTTTAAAACTGCAGCTAATGTTACATTTTATGCGCAGAGCAGCCTTTTTTGGTCATGAGTTTGAAACCAGTAAGAGACCTCTGACCTCTGTCTCAGAATTCAGATGTCAGGGGGAGTTAAGCTGGATCTTTCTGTCTTGTCAGTACAAATTGGACAAAGCACAGGGATTGGATGTTCTTCTATCTTTCATCTCTTTGTTCAATGGTTCTGGTACGTCATGCAGATCAAAGGATAATAGGTTGGCAATCCAAGCAGACAGGTTTAGCTAAAGGAGATGATGTGTGCTGATTGGACGAAGGTCACCCTGAGCTGGAAAGGCGCCGACAGCGAACGGATTTCATCACAAAGTTTGAAGGTCAACAGGAGAATTCATGAAGAGACACAAAGGCAGAATGAAATGTTACAGTTTCTTTTGCTTTTTTAAGTAAAAAAAAAATAATGAACGAAAAAAATCTGGTGAAGTGCTTAGATTAGCATTCAGGAAATGATGGCAGAACAACAGGCATGGATTACAGGTCCAAAGAACCATCTGAAGGTGAACCAGGACGAAGAGGAGTGAAGAAACAAGGACAGCTTTATGGAGAGATGTAAAGTGTGGACCAGAACAATACCAGGAGAAAATTTTATTCTAAGGATTTCTTTTTTTTACGTATTACAATACGTCAGCTATTGAGAATTTGTTTGTTTCCTTCTTTAGTATGAATATTAATCTAGTAATTCATTGTGACTTCCTTTCAAGAGTACAATAAAGGTCTTGCTGTTTACAAGTCCTTAGCCCTCAGTTATCTAAAGGTCCCAGAAGTCTTTCCTTCTGGCTTTTTACAGTAGTGTTTGACAGAGATTTTCTGCAAACCAGGCTTCCTCTAAACCACCTGGGACCCTTAACACTCCAGGGTAGTTTAGCCAAGACGTTTCTGCACATATTAATATTAACAAAAGAAGTTTTAAAAATTCTTTGTACCTTTTATAACTTGACACAAAAAGTAAAACAGTATCTTCCAGATTTAAAGGACAGAACATTCAATAGATTTATGCAAAATTTTCAAAGTAAAACAGGTTAAATAAACATATACTACTGAATAAAATAAGTAATAAACATGTGAATGTTTTTCTATGCAACTGATTTCTAATCCAATTCAATTTTCAATTAATTTTTATTAATTTAGCGCCAATTCACAATACATGTCGTCTCAAGGCACTTTACAAAGTCGATTCAGTCGAATAATATAGATTTCATGTCAATTATATACATTCCAATTAATCCTAATTAGCAAACAGTGAAGTTGGATTCAGTTTATTATTCAAATTGGTTAAGAGTTTTACTATCTAAGGAAACCCAGCAGATTGCATCCAGTCAATGACTTGCAGCATTCACTCCTTCACTGGATGAGCATGTAGCGACAGTGGACAGTCACTGGCGTTGACTTTGCAGCAATCCCTCATACTGAGGATGCAGGTAGCGACAGTGGAGAGGGAAACTCCCTTTTAACAGAAAGAAACCTCCTGCAGAACCAGGCTCAGTGTGAGCGGCCATCTGCCACGATTGACTGGGATTTGAGAGATCAGAGCAGAGACATAGAAGCAAAACACACAGAAGCACTGATCCAGGGGTACTTTCTATGGGTCAGAAAAGCAAGTATAGCTCCTTTCGTGGCTTCATCTAGAAGAGAAAGACAGCTAAGCAGATCAACTTAGAGTCAGTTTTCATGTCTAGAATATGAAAGACAGCACATACAGTTAGTTACAGTAAAAGCTCAGCCAATAGCTATGTCTAGGAGAGACAGGGTTGAACACTGTCTTGAACACTACTCTTCTAACAGATTACTGTTTGTTTATTACTGCTGAGAGCTAAGGGACTGGATGGCTCAACAGAGCTATGACTCTGTGTAAGCTTAGCCACTGTACTAAAAAGAAACCTAGGATTATTCTTATTCTCTTTTATTAACCCTTTATGACCGGTAGGAGCACCGGCGCACCCAGTTACATATCTATTTTTAAACGCCTGTAGAATTGTGACCAAAAAAAGCTAGAGCAATATTTTTTTTGCAAATGAAACCGGAGAGTTAAACTTAATTATTCTACTCACCATGTGTCTCAGAGTGCAATTTTTATTTTCCAGAAACTATTGCAGAAATCCAGTTAAAATCAGAAAAAATAAACATTAAAATCCAGAACGCAGTGTGCTTCCTACATCGGAATATGCGTGATGACATCGGAGGATAAAATATCACATGATTTTCTGGCACGCCAATGCCCGCAACAACCGGAAGAAATGTAATTTCCCTGGTCTTTTTTCCCGGAAGTTGTAGTTGTTCTGCTATAAACATTCGCACTTTCGCTTTCGTCTCGGCTCGTCTTTTGGTATTTATTGCTCTTTTACAAACACACACAGCCACACACGCACACACACACACGATACACTCAACACACACCTACACACTTGCACACACACATTTATGGAGCCACAAACAGCAGGACGCGCCAAACCTCCTACTCCCCTGAGGCACCCAGTGCTCCGGAGAAGGGCAGACGGAGAGGAAAGAGTCAGTCTCACCTCAGAAAAACAGGAGCTGCAGCAGTCGTTCCACTGACAAGCAAGTAATCGTGGACAGGAACTGTCACAAGGCCTATCACAGCTCCACTGATCAAACTGAAAGCAAATGTTTGACTGTGATTGCAATATTGTAAATAATTTATTGTAAATAGTTTTTTGATGTTCAAGGTTGTCTTTTTGCATTCAGATTTTGTATCCTGATAAAAAATATAATTTGAATTTGTGTTAATCTGTTCTCAAGTTTCAACACGGTAACAAACGATTATATTTAATGTTGTTTTTTGTACTTTTTATTGTTTGGAGACTGTCTTATTAACATATATGTGTGCTCATAGGTATCGGGCACACTTAGAGATTCTATTACACTTCTGTGAATTGTTTATTTTGGTGGTTAATTGCTCTTTTTAGCAATTTACTTAGTTAATATGGAGTTATTATAAGAGATGTAAGAGTTGTATTGATGTATAGCAAATTGAAATGCTCCAAAAAATGGCTCTACAGCATGTAAAAATGTAAAAATATGCTCTGGCGAACTTGTTATATGATAAGTCATAAAGGGTTAATGTTGAGAAATAAGCTGTTCTAGCTTGTCAAAATGTCTTTTTAAACACCAGTAGACTACTTTTTCAGATTAAGTAGGAGTCCTCTAGGTGGGCAGAGTGCCATTTTCGCTTCATTTTTCTAACATTTCTAACGACAAGCTTCAACATGCTTTTTCTTGCATATTGAGAGTTTTAGGTCCAGGTCTTTCTGAAGTTCTCTTTTGACTTAGAGATATTGTGAGGAACTCCTGGTTGTGGCAGTTTACATTAAAATTATCTTTCAACTTCTGGATTATTGCCTCAATGGTGCTCAGTGGAACCTTCAGAGGTTTGGGAAGATGTATGTAACCAGAACTGTAAGTATGTTTTGCAGTTGATTTCAATTCAAATTAAAAATACTTCATTTGTCCCTAAGGGAAACCAAATGTTGTAACTTAAACTGTTTAAGTCTCCTTAGAGAGTTGTTGTAGCTGCTGATGGCTTTAGGTAGGAAGGATCTCCTGTAGTGGTCTGTGTTAGATTGGATTTGAAGAACCCTCCAACTTCGCATTGTCTTGTGAAAAGCATGCTCAGCATTGTCAACATGTTCTTGTTTAATGAAGCATCATTATTTGCATCATCATCTCTAGAGGTTCTAGAGCCGTGCCTAGCATAGAGTCAACCTTCTTTATCAACTGTTTTAGCTTTATTAGGTAACTGATGCACTACCCAACAGATACTAGTAGATGAGATTATACTCTCCAAGATAGACTTATGGAATGTGTAGCATCTTTCTCCAAACACTGAATGACCCAAAATTGGTCAAGAAGTACAGTGTGCTTAATCCCTTAATGTATACAGCTTTACCTCCACATCTCCAGTCCGATATGTTGTCTAGATATTCTCTTCTACTACCTCTTCTTCTCCCATGTTAAACATAATAATTGTCACATTGCTGTTTCTCCTGAAATCTACAACTAACTTGTTTGTTTTGTTCACATTTGAGATGTAATGATTATTCTCATACCATACCACAATTGAATCGGTCTCGCACCAGCAACAATAACATTGGTCTTGAGATAGCTCTTTGCTTTTACCCATCAGGACATGTCTTGTGCTTTAGCTTGGTATCGATAAATCCCTTTAGTAGGCCATCAGTAATACTTGGCAGGATTGCTTTCTTAATACTGACAGATTTCAGCTTGTCTTTTGGCCTCCTGTGCCTCCCTGCAGCTCTTTTTCATCCTGTTTAATAATCATCCCCTGTGCCATTCCACTTTGTTACAAATAACTAAACGTATGAACTAATCTGTGTGAGGATGTGTAGACTACTTAGGTTCTTACCAGCATCTGGTGTGACTTTCATTTCGAAAGAACTATTAGAAATTTATTTAGAATGAAAAACGATGTGATTAATACTTTATTTACCAACTGTGTCTATTTCAAAAAAGTGTGCAAGGAAGAAATATAGGACTTTTTTTTGAAAATCACGAAATCAAATTACCATCAGGGAGATGTATCCTTATAATAAAGTAATATATTTTTTAAAGCAACACGTGGAAACTTGTGGCTCAGGTCTTATTTTACTGTTTCTGAAAGGTTGGTTCTAAAGATAAGTTGATAAGATGTTATGCAGATCCTAACTGAAGTCATTTTGAGCTCAATCAGGCTCCTGTTGCGCTGATGTAAATTATGATATAAACATATCAGGTTTTGAGTTTAGTAGATGTCATTTATGTAAAGAATGTTGCACTCTCTCTTCACTTGCCTGTTTTTCAGATTAAAAACATAATTGTGAAATTAGTTATTTTGCTTTGTATTCCAAGTACAAACATTCTAAATCTGTGTTTTGATGTAATCCATTTTCTTCTTCGCCATTTTAAGCTCATCATCATCATGATCATTATCACCATCAACATCGTCGACAACATTATCATGTGTTCTCAGCTCTTTGACAGAACGATTTTCAGGTTTCTTTCTGCTGTAGACACGATCTTTTAAAGAGTTTTATGATTTTTTCTCCTATAGCCTTAGAAAACCTATTTCAGGAACTCTTGTTCATTAATGTTAATGTGTGATTTTCAGAGTTGCGGTGGTAAAATAAAACACATACATATAAAATCCGCTGTACCTGAAGCAGAAACCTGACCCTGAAAGTATTAAAAAAATCTCCGTACTGAAAGACCTTCTGTTCAATCATACTGTAGTTGTGACTCTTCAGATACCATTGTGCTCTTTAAAACTTCATAAAGAAATTTTAGATTCAACATTGTCTCCAGACACTGGAACAAAATCGAGGAATTTTTCAAGTCCGGAAGAACATAAATAAACAAGTATGCCACTTCAATAATTTGCACATGTGATTAAACAAACCTGTTAAATTGTCTGATGTTATCATTGTTTCTGTAAATGTAATATTCCCATTACAAAAGACAAAAACGGCAGCCCCACAGAATGATGGAACCTCCACTGTGTTTTAACAAAGATAACCTATTCTTCTTGCATGGGCTGCAGAACTACAAAAAGTTATATTATGCTGAACAGTTGGTTCTTGGAGTACTATTAAATTTAGCAGGTGTACTACATTTAGTTTAAGTCTATGAAACATAAATCAAAATAATAATTACATATTATGAAATTCAGTATTATAACTGTAATTATAATTATAGTTATTTATGTTTCAGCACCAAGAATAATCGTCACACTCTTTCAAATAAATTAAAGTATACCATGATATTTTTACCCAAGATTATTATACCCAATCGCACGGTGGTGTAATTGTTAAAACTGTTGTCTTACAGCAAAGAGGCCGGTTACTTTTTGCATGGTTTTCCTCTCCATACAAGCCTACTTCAAAAAACTCCAAAACATTTCGGAAGTCTTGGTCTCTATGCGATGACAGCATTACACAGTTGCTGCAGATTTGTTGGTTGCACATCTTCATTTTAACCCATCCCCATAATTCTCTTTTGGTTTAAGTGCTGGTGACTGTAAAGGCCATGGGAGTACACTTACCTCATTGTCTTGTTTTTAAGAAACCATTTAAGATGATCTGTTTTATGACATTGTTTCATGACAAGTGAGGGTTTTGCAGGACCAAAGTGCAGACAACAACGAGGAAGGAGCATGGTGAGTAAATGGTTTGTTAATGATATGAACCGGTTAACTTACAGTCTTAGGTAGGACATGAAAAAACACAGGCAGGTGTAAGGACATGGAATGGGTTGTAGCCAGGGTAGTTTCCAGGAGGAACCAGTGGGGAACAATGACAGTAAGTAAGTATAAGTACTGAGGAAGAGCGGAGAATATACCAATGAACCAAGGGAGGTGATCATAGGGGAATCTGGAACAGCTGGTAGAACAGGAAGATAGAAGGCTACTGAGGGAGGGTGACTAATTATACTGATGAGCAGGGAGTCTAGGGAGGTAACCGAAAACATCTAAGTGAACTGAAATAAGTAAACAATGAAACTACCAAAAGAACATAAACATGGAGGAAACAGATCTACAAGAATACAAACTAAAACATCTCATACAAATCCAGGGAATAATCAAACACCTAAACACCTAAATGAAACTAATAAACCTGAATGAACAAATATAAAGCAAATGAAGAACATGGCAGTGCAGAGAAAGTAAACATAACTCAAACTCAAAACCTCAAACACAGGCAGATTATGACACACTGTGCATTATTCTGCTGGCAGTAGATGGATACAGTGTGGTCATAAAGGGATTGACATGGTCAGCAACAATGCTGTTCTTTTCTGTCCTTGGTCGAATGAGTGTCAACCGTTGTGGTTTTCCAGTTGCTGTAGCTTATCTGCTTCAAGGTTTGACATGTTGTGCACTCAGAAGTGGTATCCCACACAACTTGGTTGTTAGGGGAGGCTGTTTAAGGTAGTGTTGCTGTCTTATCATCACAAACCAGTATGGCCATTCTCCTCTGACCGCTGACATCAGCGAAGCATTTTCATTTTCACAACGATGCCACTCTCTGAATGGCTTCTTTTTTCTGATTATTTTCGCTAAACCTGAAATGGCTGTTCATGAAAATCCAAGTAGATCAGCAGTTTCTGATATACTCTTCCTCCATCACCAACAACCATGCCACATTCAATGTAATTTAAAGCTCCTTAAAAAAAAGTACCCCTTCTAAATGCATTCAGCTTTTCTAAACTGATTTGTTGATTTTCTTGTTGTGTTAGCAAGCAATTATACAATTATATACGAGTACATAATAAAGTGGTCTGTGAGCATATATGCTTTAAGCTGTTAAAGAAGAAAGCAAGGTTTCAATTTACACAAGTAATACTTTATATTTTATATTATGTTTAGGTTGTTGGGTTAAGATTTCGTTCTGCAGACATGATCCTAAATTATAGATCAGCTCTCACAGAATGCAGAGTCTTAAACATCTGTTCTTTAAATTTGACAATTGAAGATACGTTCTAAAAGATGAACTTCCTTTTTTCTCTGCCTGGGTGTGATTTAACTCATTCCATATTTTATTGACTCCATTTGCAGCACATCTTCTCAGTGCAGAGTGGCAGCATTAAATCCACTTTTCCATTACACTCAAACTCTCAGGCTACTGGTAAAAACCCCATTCTCTGTCCTCTCTTTGATTTGACATTTCATTTTATTATGTTTTGCCAGTGGGCTCTCTGCTCTGCATTGACAGGACGACGTGGAGGGTTAATACTGGCACAAAGTGGCCCTCAAGCTCATCAATGGCAAAGCTCAGAGCAGAGCAGTCCGCTGCGGTCAAGGTTATGACGCAGTGAAAACCATTTGCCTCATATCCCTATGCTTTGGGCCACTGCCGAGTAATTTCAGGGCAGCGCTGCTTTGTCCCACACTCCTAACATGTCATTTGAAATCTGACGGCAAACCCAGATGGGTCAGAAACTGAAACTCTATGCCAGCTTGGAACAAAGTGACAAATTCAGCTGCATGAAGTCGGCTCTGACTGATTTCAGCACTAAAAAGGTTCACTGTTGGCATTCTGGTTAAGATCATCCAGCTTAATTTCATCTACCGTTGCTTTGTTCATGTGTAGTTCGAAGTCATTTACTCCAACAAAGTGTCTAATTAATTAGATCGGAAAATGAGAAAAAGCTATCTTCAAAGCCAGTGTTTTTAATTAATACAGGAGAATTAGTAGAGAGGCACCAGGAGCTTTATTGATCTTTTACCACTTTTAATTAACTGAGTGAGTTATTAAGGGTGCTGTGTTACTTTGCTTAAAGCTGATTACAGTGCCTTGCAAAAGTATTCGGCCCCCTTTAACTTTGCAACCTTTTGACACATTTCAGGCTTCAAACATAAAGATATAAAATTCAAATTTTTTGTGAAGAATCAACAACAAGTGGGACACAATCGTGAAGTGAAATGAAATTTATTGGATGTGTCAAACTTTTTTAACAAATAAAAAACTGAAAAGTGGGGCGTGCAATATTATTCGGCCGCTTTACTTTTAGTGCAGCAAACTCACTCCAGAAGTTCAGTGAGGATCTCTGAATGATCCAATGCTGTCCCAAATGACTGATGATGATAAATAGAATCCACCTGTGTGTAATCAAGTCTCCGTATAAATGCACCTGCTCTGTGATAGTCTCAAGGTTCTGTTCAAAGTGCAGAGAGCATCATGAAGACCAAGGAACACACCAGCCAGGTCCGAGATACTGTTGTGGAGAAGTTTAAAGCCGGATTTGGATACAAGAAGATTTCCCAAGCTTTAAACATCCCAAGGAGCACTGTGCAAGCAATCATATTGAAATGGAATGAGTATCAGACCACTGCAAATCCACCAAGACCCGGCCGTCCCTCTAAACTCTCATCTTGAACAAGGAGAAGACTGATCAGAGATGCAGCCAAGAGGCCCATGATCACTCTGGATGAACTGCAGAGATCTACAGCTGAGGTGGGAGAGTCTGTCCATAGGACAACAATCAGTCGTACACTGCACAAATCTGGCCTTTATGGAAGAGTGGGAAGAAGAAAGCCATTTCTCAAAGATATCCATAAAAAGTCTCGTTTAAAGTTTGCCTCAAGCCACCTGGGAGACACACCAAACATGTGGAAGAAGCTGCTCTGGTCAGATTAAACCAAAATCGAATTGTTTGGCCACAAAGCAAAACGATATGTTTGGCATAAAAGCAACACAGCTCATCACCCTGAACACACCATCCCCACTGTCAAACATGGTGATGGCAGAATCATGGTTTGGGCCTGCTTTTCGTCAGGAGGGACAGGGAAGATGGTAAAAATTGATGGGAAGATGGATGGGGCCAAATACAGGACCATTCTGGAAGAAAACCTGTGGGAGTCTGCAAGAGACCTGAGACTGGGACGGAGATTTATCTTCCAACAAGACAATGATCCAAAACATAAAGCCAAATCTACAATGGAATGGTTCACAAATAAACGTATCCAGGTGTTGGAATGGCCAAGTCAAAGTCCAGACCTGAATCCAATCGAGAATCTGTGGAAAGAGCTGAAGACTGCAGTTCATGAACGCTCTCCATCCAACCTCACTGAGCTCGAGCTGTTTGGCAAGGAAGAATGGGCAAGACTTTCAGTCTCTCGATGTGCAAAACTGATAGAGACATACCCCAAGCGACTTCCAGCTGTAATTGCAGCAAAGGGTGGCGCTACAAAGTATTAACGCAAGGGGGCCGAATAATATTGCACGCCCCACTTTTCAGTTTTTTATTTGTTAAACAAGTTTGACATCCAATAAATTTCATTCCACTTCACCATTGTGTCCCAGTTGTTGTTGTTTCTTCACAGAAAATTTTAATTTTATATCTTCATGTTTGAAGCCTGAAATGTTGCAAGAGGTTGAAAAGTTCAAGGGGGCCGAGGACTTTCGCAAGGCACTGTATATATATATATATATGTAGTGCAGCTGATGCAGTTCAACCTCCTATCTGTATTTATATTTCAGAAATTGTTACATCCTTGTGCCTATTAAATTTGTTTTTTCCTCTAATACCTAATGATATAGGTATGAATGTGATCCTTAGTCATATGCTTATTGAAATGCAAAGTGACTTTTCAACATTACTGCATTTACATTACCCAGTTACGTTCACTCTCATTATAAAATTTTCAGTATCTCCAAACATTTATCATTTAGTGAATTAGACAAAGACAACTTTTATTTCTTACCCTGTCTGCAGCACTGAACTCTGAACCAATTGCCTGTTAGGTTCATTGGAACTTTCACACAGAGAACGCATTACAAAAAGTGGCTCTTTACTCATTCTTCTTCTATTTACTTTTTACTTAAATCTGGACCAGGAGGAGGTAGTGCAGAAATTCATAAACAGTTTTATGCAAATTGACTTGAAAGAAGAATCAATTATAGATTGAACTTAGACAGTTAATAGGTGAGGGGTCAAATTATGGAGATATTTGTGGTTCCAAGTGTGTGCAAACCTAATCTGCATGCCCTTCTCAGTCTGAAACCAGACGCAAAGGCTGATCTGAGCCTTAACCAGCCCAACGAACCAAATAGTGCCTTTCTATGTTTGCTCAGATTTAAATTAGGCATTATGTACACACTTAAGGGGAAAGCGTGTCCATATTTATGTAAATTGCAGCCAGTGCAATTAGCTTCCCATTCTGAAAGATCAGAGCTGTTTCTCTTAAGCAAATTAATTGGAAACAATACCATCTGCAGAAAGTGGTTCAGGAGGAAAAAAAAGATAAAAAAGCAAGAGTGGACTCAACTACTTAACAAGTGAAGCATTATGGCTTTCGCTATAATGCTTCACTTGATTTATATATAAAACTTTATTAGAAACTGCTTTGGGATTGTTTCAAAGACAATGCACAGAGAAACTAAAATGAAAGGGGTAAAAAAGAAGAAAGTAAGGGAGAGAGGTGGGGCAAAAGGTTAAAAGGGAGAGAAGGAGATAAGAATGAAGGAGAGAAAGCATGATAAAGAGAATACAAAATAACACCCCAGAAGTCTGCTTCTACACCTGCAGAGAGAGAGAGAGAGAGAAAAACCCAGGAACAAACATCAAAAGTGTTAGGACTTGAGAGATAGAGGACCCCGGAATGCAGACTAGCAGGCAGCATGACGGTAAGTGCAAAACGATTTAATAAAAAACAAAATCGCTGCTCCAGCTCGTCAGGTGTTGCCTCAGAACACCGGGCTGGAGCGAGCGAAGACGGCATAGGTGGAGGTGCTGCGAGCCTGGGAGACAGCCTGTGGCAGGCGAAGATGCGGGCTTACTTGCGCACCCCTCACATCGGCTGGCAGGGAAACCACCTCCTCCACAGCCACAGGAACCACAGGAAGGCGCCGACGTTTCTTGCGGCGGGAGGAAGATGACGGTTTTGCTGCCGGTACGGGAGCAGGAAGGGAACGTCGGAGCTGAGGCGGAGGGAAAGAACAGCCCTCCCGAACTTTCTGGCGCTGGGCCGCCTTCACTCCATCTGCTTCAGCAGCAGTGGAGACGGCAGAACCTCTAGGTCGGTCGGCAGATATCTCATCGCCTCTTACATCTGCTGCTGAACCCAGCGATCTCTGGCGCTCTCCTGCCTACTGTCCGCGGTTGGCGGAAACATTCTGTTAGGACTTGCTAGATAGAGGACCCCGGAATGCAGACTAGCAGGCAGCATGACGGTAAGTGCAAAACGATTTAATAAAAAACAAAAACTCACTCTCAGAAAAGGCTGGAACAAAACAATAAACGGACAGGCTTGGCATAATCCACAAAACAAGACGTGAGCATGATTTGGCAACTAGACATGAGTATGAAAAATATTTCCGCGATGAATAACTGAACAGGAGTGTATATATGGAGAGTAAACAGGGTGGAGCAAGGAGACAGATTAGCTTGGAGCAGGTGAACCAGATAAAGATAATTAACAGACAGAACACAACGTGACAGGGGCAAAACAGAACTTCAAGGATACAAACAAACAGAAATCTAACTAGAAAAACATGAAACCAAAGCATAACCTAAGCCCAATCCAAGTACACAACTAAGCAAAACATGAATACAAAAACTAGTTATCCACACTTAAACCCTTAATAAGATGCATTCTGAGCCAGTGGCCTTCATGGGTGCTTTAAATTAATAGTTTTGAAAAAGGTTCTAGTGAAACTTCTGGTAAGACTTCTTCTTCCTCCTTCTTCTACCATGAAAATAAGCCAGAGTGACCTGCCCCAGCAAACAAACATGGCTCCTTTTCGCTAACTTTTTTGGTTACTAAACTGACTCAGGGAAGGCCTAGTTTAAAATCCCAGTTTAACCTAAATCCTAACACAGTTACAATTAATGTCAAGGTTTGTGGTTGGTTTAGACCAAAGTGCAGACAAACACTTCAGCATTGTGCGATGCAATCTTCTTTCTTTAATAACAACAAAGCAACTGACTTACATTAACTGACAAAACATAGACCAATAACCAGGAGACAACAGAGAGTTTACAGGAGGAACCAGCGAGTGACAATGACAACCAGTAAGCTTATAAACAGAGGGTAGTGCAGTGTGGACCAATGAGAAAGGGAGGCAGGTAATCAGATGAATAATGAATAGGTGTGAGGACATGCTGCAGGGAACTGAGGCGGAATGTATCTGATGGAAACTAATTAGTAGGGGAAACAAGACTAAATAACAAACTCAGGATAACAAATCTAAGGAAACTATAACCAAACTAAATATAAGAATCTGGAGAGTAACATCTAACAAGAGTAATCTGAGGACATGAGGAAAAACCTAACTGAGAAATGTAAACAAACACAGAACACCAAGTGACAGACTGCAACTGAGGCCTGACAGAGAACATAAACATGAGGGACAAACCAAAAGAGAACTATACTAAATATCAAACCTGGGGGAAAAACTAGATCTAAAAGTAAACACGTGAAAACCAGAATCTAGACAGTGATAACTTAACAGAAGTAAACTACTAATCCCAAGAAACAGAAAAACACCTGACAGAGAAAAAATAAACTAACAAATAACCCAAAATGGCAGATCCTGACAGTTATTTTCATGTGGCACAAATTCTCTTTTTTATTTGCTCTAAATGAGTAAAAAATAAGTACAAGTATCTTGAAGTATTTTAACTTTGTTGTGGATCCAGTCTCTACATCCATCAGTTCTGCCACAATGGAGTCAGGATCACTTTGTTCTATTAATGAGCATCTGACAACACTGAATACCCAGCAATCGCATGATAAAGACCTGTTGTGATGCTGTCTGCCACTCTCTTGAAGAGAGCAGTATGATACTGCTAAACATGAAGCTGGATCTGCATTTGTAGTCATGCTCTTTATGTTGCTCCTGCTGAGATTCGCCTCTGTTTTAGGAGCCAACATACTGTGTTGAACCAAAAGCATGAAAAACAGCTGGACTCTGTGAGTAGGTTACTGCCAAGCTGGAGAGACAAAAACATGTCTAAACTGTTTATAGTCATTGACATTTCTCCTATTTACAAGGACTGGAGGAAATAGAAGTAGACCATAAAGTAAGACCCCACTTGCAGAATAGATGCAAGCATTGCTTCAAAAACAAAACTTAACAAAACTGTCATGGTCATTTATAAAGAAATTGTTTCTGTACATGGTGGGACTGTGTAACTGAGTCTCACCAACAAGCTTTAGATTTAATAGATATTGTACTGATTTAAAAGCTGTTTATTAATTAAAGTATCTTGCAAAAGTATTCATTCAGACTTTTTCAAATTTTTGTCACATTACAACCACAAACAAAACATGTTCACATATCAGTGTCTGAAAGAATTTCATTTATTTACAGGTAAACACCAAAAGTCACCTTGTTTTACTCATTAAGCAAAAGATAACAACAACATGTATATTTATAGAGAAGAAAGTTAGTACACCCTACCCACTAATAGCTAGTCTTTCCCCTTTTGGTTGAAATAACTTGAGTGATGTCTCTTGTAGCCATCTACAGTCTCTGACATTTCCCATTTCAAGTCGCCCCAAAGCATCCCAATGAGATCAAACCTTAGCCAGTCCATGGTGGACTGACTGGTATGTTTTATGTCATTAACGTGTTCCAGAGAAAGGTTCTACTTCAGCTTTTATTATTTTTTACAGGTGGTCTCTACATTTTCCCTCAATAACCCCTGATACACAGTAGAATTCATCATGGATCCTATAATGGTAAGCTGGACTTCATAAAAGCATGCCCAATGCATGACACTTCGAGCTCTATGCTTTACAATTGAGGTTGTTTTCTTGGAATTCCCTCTGTTCTGATGTTCAAATAATTTGATCTTTGTCCAAAAAACATTATTTCAGAAGTCATGGTCTTTCTACATCCCACTATGAAACTGTTCTTTTATTTTTTTCTTAGAGATGAAATGCTTCCTCCTTGCAAAGCTCCCATAAACATTAGTTTTGTTTGCTCATTCTGATTGTTCAGGCCTGCACCTTTATATCTGCTGGAGTCATCCATTTGGTCGCACAGCTGAACATGCGCAGCTCAACAGACTTCGCAGCCCGGGATTATAAAACCCGCGGAAAACAAACTTTCGTTGCCATTCTCAGCATGTCTCACGGGACGATGCAACGGAGGCGCATATCTGGAGAGACAAAAGCTCGCAGGCGAACTTTTGCTCCACAAGGCCATTCCCGGAAGAGCTTGAAAGCTGGAATCTGTCTGATACAAGAAGGTCAGAAGATTCATATACCAATCGAAGACCACGCCGACACCCGGCGCAGGTGAAAAACCCACAGAGGTTTTATTTCCAAGGAGATGAGTTTCCTCCTTGTTGATTCAGTCGACTAAACGGTTCTTCATATTTTCCCCTCCTGGACGGATGAGAAGTTTACCGTTTTCTTTTTCTTGAGTTGATCACGGACGCGTGATCCCCCCCCCCTCGTTTTTCTTCAGACCTGATCCATCCTTAACCGGTAGAGAGAAGAAATCAATGTCAAAGTAATTTCGTTCTTATTATATTAAATCGGACAGGTACATTTAGAAGTCTGGGCAGGGTGAGGCATAGTTCAGGTCACTTAGAATCACCAGTAGTTAATCCAGGGTATCAACTTGTTGCATGCAATACTGATTGAAGTGTTTTATTCTGAGCTGTGTTTTGATTTGCTGTGCAAGTGCTGGTGAATCGTGCATGTTCATGTTTTGTCCCAAATCAGCCAGGAGTTAGAAATCTGACTTTTTTTTTCATTCAAAGCAACTGTGGTCTGGGCCTCGCCTGACCACTCCTTTGTTCCAGTTTTATTACTGGAGTTTTTCCACTGAGTTCCCGTCTCAGAGTTTTATGACTCTTTGTTCGAGATTTGGAGCAATCAGCTGTACGGCTAAAGAGGCGTGGCCCCACCGTTTTAACAGCTGATCGCTGCAATCGAGACATCAGCACACCAGGAGGATTCCTCTTTCCATTTAACCCAAATCGCACATTTTGTCCATAAAACTGCTGTTTGATCTTCATAGACACTCAATGCACATATATTTTTCTTTTATTATTATTGTTAGGTAGTCATTTTTATCCCCTTTGTGTAGAATAGTGCTTGTTAGTTAGGTGAAGGTTTTTGGACCAGAATAATTTGTGGTTTTGGTTAATAATTTATCAATTATTAATGATGAATAGCTAATTGTAATTATTAAAGAGCTTTGAGCCCATAATCACAACACGAGAGGACATCTCTGATTTCTATTCGTAAGTAATGATTTTGGTAAAGAAAATATTTTCCTGAATTATGATTTTTAATTATGATTTTTATAAATATTAATTAGTCAATAATCATAATCCTTACATATTTGGCGCTCCCTAAGACGGGCCTTGAAATGACAGAAACCACTATTGCACGAAGTAACAATTACAAAGTAACTTTGGAATTTTGATATCCTGGAAGCTTATGACCTCTGTTGCCTCAATTCTACTGCAGAGAAGTAATAATATACTCCTAATAGTAATAATAATCTTTCTAAGGTGCTTTTGTGGACGCAAGGTGGACGTTTTGTGTAGTTTATGGTGAAATTTAAATTTCCAGCTTCTCAAAGCAAGCCCTGCTGGCTTAGAGCTCTAGCGCAGTCAGCTTGTTACCAGAGAAACCAAAAATTCCTGGCACAGTAGGAGGCATCCTATCTGCCTCTGGTGTCCGTTGGTGTAAGTACAGCTGTAACTAACACTCTCCTAGTCAGGGAGGAAGCAACACCACCGTCTGGTGGCCATTGAGTGAATTGCAGTTGCAACAGGATTTTCTCCGCTGCAGACAGGCGTTTATTGCCATCTTGTGGTCACTAGTGAGAATTAAAGTTGCTGCCACAGAAATTAACTAATTGGATTAGTTCCATTAACACAGGCAGATAACCCTTGGTTGGTCCTGCAAGAAAGTAAATAACCCATAGTATGCATCACTAACATTCATTTGAAGCAAAGAATGGCGTTGAACGTTTTAGTTTCATTTTTCCCACTTTTAAAATTTTATTTAAAAGTTTACATTTTTGTGTGTGTGTGTGTTTTGCTTGATTATGTCCATTAAAGAATAGACATTGGGTAAGCCACAGTTTGAATGGTCAAACCTGTGTGCCCATTTTAAGTACAACCCATACACCTGCAAGATATACAGGGGTTGGACAATGAAACTGAAACACCTGTCATTTTAGTGTGGGAGGTTTCATGGCTAAATTGGACCAGCCTGGTAGCCAGTCTTCATTGATTGCACATTGCACCAGTAAGAGCAGAGTGTGAAGGTTTAATTAGCAGGGTAAGAGCACAGTTTTGCTCAAAATATTGAAATGCAGGGTAATTTTGGAAAGAGACCAATGTGTTAATCTGCAGTTTATGCTGGATGATACATTACAGACAATAGATGCCACTAGGTGTGAACTGCTAGAAGTGGAAGAGAAGTTGGAAGCAGTTGAGTTGAGAGCCAGAAGGTGGAGGTAGCTGAGAGTAGCCAGAACACACCCCCATCTCTAGAGGACTGGGGGGTGGAGATAAATCCCACCTCACAGGTTGAAACCTTTGAAGGTGAGACACACCTGCAACACCCTGAAAGAACCTTCCACTCAGAGCTGGAAAACTGCAGTTTATGCTGGATGATACGTTACAGACAATAGATGCCACTAGGTGTGAACTGCCAGAAGAACCTTCCACTCAGAGCTGGAAAACATAGAAGCTGCTCACCAGAGATTTCCTTGACCAAGCTTGTGGTTTTCCCCACACATGCACAGAGTCCAGAACAGGTATGAGTAGGCAGATTAGATTCAGTGGTGCGGTGTCCCACCCCACTGTAGTAAACAGCCATGATCAATGCCTGGCGATGGACTCACTAGAAGTAAATAGTTCAAGGTTTAGAGGTGAGCAGCCTTCAAACTTGACTTGCAGTACCCTGCTCTACGATCCCTCACCTCCGCAAAGGCGACAGGAGAGCCGTCTCTGGGAATCAGGTGGTTCATACCGCCCACCCGACTCCATGGAGCACAGGGCCCACCATTGTACCATGAGCAGCCTCCAGTGCCTCCCCCAAGGGTGAAGCCTGATGCCCTGACACACGAGGGATGCAGCAGGAGTGAACCTTCAGATGATGACTCAGATGGACCAGCACCAATCCCAACTTGAGTCTCTTGCCCAAGACATGAAGCGTCTTGACCTTAATAATGCGAATCAAACATTTATTATTATCTTAGGGAAGTCGAATGCTGCCTTTTAGACCTGTACTGCCCATCAGCACGGGAAAAGTTGAAGCTCATCTGGAAGACAACATCCAGGAGCGTCCATGTTTTCATGGAGAGTCCGAGACTTTTATTCAACCCTCTGTGAAGCTTTAAGGGAGGAAATTTCTGTGATCACGGACCGGGCCTCCGCAACACTTGGTGCTTTTGCCATCCAGCAAAAAAAAAAAAAACGAAGCACCCAAAGACTATAACCACCGCCTGAGATCTGCTTAGTTCCAAGGACGTAATGCTCCCAGCATAGAGGAGGACCATGCTTTTACATCATTATTCCTCCACACACAACCTTCATGAAAGCGTACGATATGATGTTACAATGTACTGTAGAACAAAAACCCTCACCATGCAAGAGATCCCCAAATATGCTCAGATGGCGTGGGAAACACGTGGACGCCCTACTAATGGATCAGAAGGTGAGGCTAGAGTTTTACAGGTGCACACAGAAGAAGACAGTCTTGCGTTAGAAGGCGGAGAAATGCCTTCAAACAGAACCCATGTTAAGAACAGTTTAAGGGAACAATGTAGGTTTGGTCAGGGCAGGGTGTGAAGTGCCTCAACAGCATTCAAAGACCGCACAAAAACAAATTGCTCTCAGATGCACCTCAGAACATAGGTAAAAGAGGGGCCTGTGGGCCTACAGTACAAAAAGGAAGGGTTTAAAAACATGATATGTCCCCTTTAAAATATGGATCATGACCGAAAGAAGACATCTTGTATGCAAGCAGCTGAAATTGGCTTTCTTTGTAGAGTGGCTGGGATCAGCCTTGGAGATAGGTAACTACTGGAAAGGTTTTTGTTAAAATTCAGCATCTGATCAAGATCAAACAGAACTATATAAATAAACTGAACTGAAACTGAAAAGAACTATGGCAGCAGCTTTATCTAATGTTTATGGTCCACACCAAAGAAGTCACATAGATCTTACATCTAGTAAACCAAAAGGTGTGGAAATTGTTTTTGTGAAGTGTTTTTGACACAGTTTTGAACATATAATATAACCAAATAAAATACAGAATATCATGGGGCTTCAAATGATCTATTGAAGCGAAACCCTTGTGCTGACTGTTCCCTACATACTTTTCTACACAATATTCTATAGTATGTATAAAACCCCTGAATAGTTTTGTAAAGCAACACTGCATCTTCAAGCTGTCAGACTCACAGATGAGTTCTCAATTATATGTGGTGAGGAACCATATATGGTAACCTGACATGCTCCTCCTGACCCTCTCAGCTCCGTAGATTGGTTATTGATCCTGCTTTTTGTACGCATATTGCCACATGCACTTTTTCTCTGCACGCAGGCTTTTGAGCGGAGACAGTTAGACCATAGAGAGGTTTCTTGTTACGTGAAAAATGCTGAACGGCATCAGCAGTGTCACCTTCTATTGCTTGTCCCCTCCTATAAATAATGATTCTTTTTCAGAGGCCTGTCAGTTTTGCTTTGTGGGACAATATTTACAAAATCATTTATCTTTTTCCAATTTAGTAGATCCACAATTTTCATTATCTGACGCAACATTTCAGCTCCTTTCTAAAGGTTTGAGGGTGGAGATCCGGCGCTAATCCTCTGCAAACAAAAACACAATCAATAAACAGGATAAATGTACTCTAATCCAGCTATCCTCCTTCTTCATATAAATCACATCAATGGAACAATGTCCGATAGATCTACAGTGCCTTGGAAATCCACACCCTGTAGCAACCAGTTGTTATACCATTATATTTATTACATTTGAAATGGCCAAAATTATTATGTTTTGGGCCTTTATTGGTTGTTATAAAGCCCTTTTAAACTGTGTCATGTAACAACCCAAATTATACTGTATTTTACTATGTAATAGTATGTAATTGTAGCTCTTGTTTGGTCTTGTATGGTCATTCTCCTGTTGTAAGGGGATCCCTAGCCCCACATCTCAAATCTATCGAAGCCTCTAACAGATTTTCTGCCCTGAATACCTTGTGTTTAGCACTATTCTCATCAAGCCTGACCTGTTTCCATTTTACTGTTGAGGAAAAGCATTCCTACAGCATGATGCTACCGCCAGCAGTGAGGAAAATTAGCCCATAGCCAGATGCGTGTAAATTTATTAGGCGACGGGTAAATTTCTGTCAAGCCACATTTAATTAAACAGCAGTGTTCAGTTTTACAACTGACCTGACAGGGGCAGCAGTGTGCCCAGGCTGCTACTCGCTGTTTCTATTTGATTTGACATGTTCAGATAGGGCTCAGCTTCGCTTCAGTCAGACAGTGGTAAAGGACAGACGTGCACACAGCAAAGTGTGTGGCAGAAACTTTTCAATCGTTCATTTAAAAGAGAACACTTACTTTATGATGAATGAAAAAGTCTTGTAAGTTTTATCTGCACCTGGATAATTAGTATTGCACAGAAAATATGTGAAGTATGGAATTCCTTCCTCTTTTTTTTTGTTTCTTTTGCTTGCATAATAAACAAATGTACTACTCGTTTCATTCCAAAACAGAAATGTAATCCAAACTAAATTAATTTAATAAGTTTTTGAGGGAATTAAAAAAACATGGAATTTAAAAAAAATGAAGATAAATTCGAGTTATTATGTATTTTGCCATTTATTCATTAACAACATAATTACATAAAGCTGTTAGGGTAAAGCAAAAAAATGGAAAAACCCATAATTTGGGAATATAATTTTACTAATTTCATAGGATGCCAAAGTGCACAAGCATGGCATATTCTTTGATTGCCTTACAGGACAGTTCTTTTTACAGAATTAGGAATAGATGACTATAGATTTTTCAACAAACAAACTTTTATTTGTAACAAATATTTCATGAATTTGTGTTTAAGTCAAAAACTGGCTTGTACATTTTTTAATACCCAGTACAAATTTTCTTCCACTAGCCACTGCCTACCATACCTACACTGTATTTTGCAGGTTGACTAAAAAGTTTTTTTTTGGTTGTTTGGAGTACCTTCTCCCACATGTTTGCTATGTCCCCTACATGGCTGGTGGCAAACTGCACACAGGACTTATTCTGGCTTTCTTTCAACAATCTTTCCACTCTTTCATGAGAAGATTTGCGGATTGCTGTGACAGTCTGCCGTGTTTCTTGGTTTTCATATTGCTTTTTCACTAATGTACAGAACCACTGTGTTTATATAGAGACTAAATTACATATAGATTGACTCTATATATTCAGTGACTTTTGAAGACAAATATATGCAGTAAGTTTTAGTTAGTGATATCACTAACTAGCAAAAGGGGGCTAAATTCATATTCGCACCACACTTTCCAGATTTTGATCTGTATCATTGTCCTTCCACTTCACAACGACTGACTACTTCATTTTAATCTATCACTATAACCATTATTGATCTTTTACCAAACAAATATATTAAAGTCGGTGGTTGTAACTTGACAAATTTGGAAAAGTCGAAGGTGTATATACTTTTGCAAGGTGGTGCAGGTGCTTTTATTCGACTGTCTTTTAATCAGGGTTTTATGTAAGAATTGGATAATGCAAATTAATCCAATGTTTTTGTTCAGAAAACCCCTGTTTGTAATGCCAATATATTGTTTACTGTTGTTTTTATGCTTTGAGCTCTAATTATGACATGCTTATTAATGTTATAGCAGTGCGAACATTTAATTAGTTTAACTCTATTTTGCTTTATTTCCTTTCTTATGGGACCTGACAAGACCTACAAGACTGCGTGTTAGTTTATGTATTCGTCCATTTTATTATCCTTCCTTTGAACTGCAGTCTGGGTATACATTACACTAAAGGATGAAATAAATGGTGATTTAATCCAGAAGTGGATCATTCTTTGGAAAAGATAAATTAGGATCTGAGGGGAACATGTAAGTAGCTGGACTTTGATATGCATGAAATCTTATTAATATGGAACTGTTGGGATCTTGCTGAATGGCAGAGGGGCGTTATCCTCTACCTAAGCTGCATGGGTGTTTCGAAGCAGGACTGAAAAGCAGAAATACAGTTAAAGCTTTATATTTAGATATACTCTAAAAAAGGCACATAACTTTATAACATATAGTATGACATTAAATCAGACTGAACCTTTTCTGTTTTAGGGCACTTAGGATTACCAAAAGTATTATGTAAGGGATTATGTAAGGGATAATGATTATTGATTATAAATATTTATCAAAAATTAAAAATCATAATTAGAAGAAATAAGATCTAACCAAAAATCATTTCTTACGAATAAAGATCAGAGATACACTCTGATGGTGTGATTATTGGGCTCACAGCACTTAATAATTACAATTAGTCAATTATCATTAATAATTGATAATTATTAACCAAAACCACACCAAAAGCCACTGTGTTATCAACCGTTTTACCAAATGGTGGGGAACACTAATCATATTTTGACAGATAATCGCTCTTACACAAAATTAACACAAATACTGTCTCTTTATCTATGTGAAAATTTATTAAACCTACGAAAGGTGTACAATACTAAAATTTACAAAAAATTTACTGAACTAAAAATAATAAAAAGAAACAAGATATGTGCACTGTCTATGAAGATCAAACCAGCAGTTTATGGACAAATGTGTCATGAGATGAGGGTTTTTGGGTCTCGGTGATGCCTCAGGTCCAGTGTCAGCCACTGAGAGTCAGCCGGGTGATGCTGTTACTCCAGCTCCTGCATTCCAGGGGTTCAAGGAGAGACTGGTCCTTGTCCTACATCCTGAACCCAGAGACAAGGGGTTTGAGAACGAATCACCGCCTAAACCTGTTCCTGAGCGGTTCGAGGAGAAACTTGTCTTCGTCCTGGCCTCTGAAATCATTGATGAAGGGTTTGAGGATGAACTGCTGCCTGACTCTGTTCCTGAGCAGCTTGAGGACAAGCTGTTGTCTGTTCCTGTTTCTGAGCAGTCCAAGGAGAGATTTGTCCTCATCCTGACCTCTGAATCAAGTGAAGGGGTTTGAGGACGAACCGCTGTCTGATCCTGTTCTTGGTCTCGTCTGTGAGGGTCCAGTCTGCGCTGCATCTGCCTCCGAGTGTCCCGTCTGTGCTGCATCTGCCTCCGAGGGTCCCGTTGGTTCTGTTCCTACCTCTGAGGGTCCCGTTGGCTCTTTTCCTGCCTCTGAGGGTCCTGCTAGCTCTTTTCCTGCCTTTGAGGGTTCCGCTGGCTCTGTTCCTGGCTCCAAGGGTCCCGCTGGCTCTGTTCCTGTCTCTGAGGGTTCGCCAGGCATCGTCTCCTTGAAGGTCATGGACGACTGGCCTGCAGGTCCTCGCCTTCATTGCCACCTGCTCAGCCGCCGCAGGCCGCCAAGATCTCCACGTCTCTGCCGGCCTCTAGGTCCTCGTCTTCATTGCCACTGCTGGTCTCCACGTCTTCATCTGCGGTTGGCCAGACTCTTGCTCCTTCGTCGCTGACCTCCGGTCCAGTCTCCATGGTCTCTACACCTCTGTCGGTCGGTCATGTTTTGAGGGTGTTTGGGTCTTTGTTTGGGTTCAAGATATTCTTATTTACAGTTGTTTCTGTTATTTTCCTGGCTGTCCTTTAGTTTATTGCTGTGTTCTAGTTCTTGTTCTGTAGTCAGTTAGTTTGTATGCTTGAATTTCTGTTTTGCTCCAGCCACGTTTTGTTCTCTCCTGTCTGTTTGCAATTAGCTTCATTCGGTCCACCTGTACCATGTTAATCAGTTTTGTTTTTTCACCTGTACAATGCTCCATTTATACACCTTCATTCTGTTCATTCCTCGCGGAAACATTTTGGATCACGTCACCCTGTGTTCAGTCAGTTCATGCTGTCCATGCCAAGCCTATCCATGCCTTTTTTTGCCACCATCTTCTGAAGTGAGTTTTATTTATTAAATCATTCACTCAACACCTATGCTTCCTGGTCGTCTGCATTCCAGGGTTCTCCGCTACACCTAACCTGACAAAATGAGAATAACACAACAATTTGGAATAACTTGGAAAGTGGAACAGTACCACTACAAGGTAAAGCCCTTCTCCATGGGTGTGTCTTGACAGCGACTATCAGCTGATAGAACGGTAGGGCCACGCCCCAGAAACAGAGCATCTAGCAGCTGGCCCTTAGCCACTAACTGCTGATAGCCCTAAACCCCAAGGCTAATAAAATTATGGAACAATGGGGTGGCCCAGCCAAGAGGTCCAGACCGCAGATTGCAGTCTGCTTCGAATAAAAAGCTCCTAAAAGTTCAACTTTAACTCCTGGCTGATTGGCAATCAGCAGGACGAGAACACCCAAACTTGTTGAGCACAACCGCAGTTGAACAAATCAAAACACTTCACCCAATATTTAATGCAACCAGTTAATAGCTTGGATTAACAAATGGGAATCCTAATTGACCTTAACTATGCCTCACCCTGCCCAGATCTCTAAATACTCTTATCCGATCTAATATGAAAAAAACAAAATTACTTTGAAGTCGATTTCTTCTCTTCACTGGCTTGAAGATGGGTCGTAGGTCTGAAGAAAAACAAGGAGTCCTGTGGTTGTCACGCGTCCGTGATCAACTCCAAACGGTTACCTTCTCCTCCTGGTGGTTAAACGTTTGTTTCTGTGGGTTTTTATAAACTCTGGTGATGTCAGAGCTGCGACGCCTGTTGATCTACGACGTCTGTTGCTGAGACTCATGCTGAGGTGCGCAGTAACAGTTGTTTACCTAACCAAAATGGTGGGAGGCCCAACAATTTTTTGTAAACCAAAAAAAAGAGAGAGATGTGATCTCAGGCTTGCAAGCTTTCCCCTTTTCCTACCAAATGTAAAAATGGTCATTATAGGAAAAAAAAATAGTTTCATTTGACCACAGGATATGTCTCCAGAAATTAAAGCCTTTCTCCCTGAGTGCATTTCCAATCTGCAATCTGGCTTTTTTTGTTGCTCTTGGGTTAATGGCTTTTTCCGTGCTGAGTGGTCTTTCAGGACTTGTTTTATGGAAAATCTGTTACCAGCTTCAGCCAGCATCATAACGTGGTCTTTTGCATTTGTTCTAAGGTTAAAATTGACAATTCACAGTGTTCATCTTTGGGGCACAGAGCCTGGCTCCTTCCTAAACAGTATGGTGGCTGAACAGATGAGGTGTATCCAGGTTCCTGAGTAAATATGGTCCAGTCCTCATAGTTAATTGCCTATGATGTCACACAAGGAAACAGTTTAACTGTTTAAGACAGTTTCTTTAAAATACAGCCACAGGTCCATCCCATCAGAAGCCTACAATGCCATAACATTATTTGTTGGGCTTTCCCATAATGTTCAAAGGCATAGTAATCATAGTTTACTGAACTTCAGAATTTTAAGAAAGCGCTGAAAACTTCTCTAAAAATGGCTCTCTCACTATTCATGCATTTATCAAACAAAAATAATTTTGAAGAAAGAAAAATGTATGTCTTTTTTATGCTATGCATGCAGATATCTGGTTCCAGCTGTATGTGAGTATAATCAACAGTGGGGAGAAAAAAAGGTCTCTGGATATGCTTCATGCACTCTGGTAATGAGTGAACACACATACCAGGAAGTCACATTCTCACCTTGCCTATGTGGGTGTTTTGTGCTTTGTTTTGAGCTCAGATACTCATACATCATTCAGCTATCCTATCTGACAGGCAGCCAGCTGTGTTCATGTCAGTATTCTGTCAGAACAGCCGTGCTCTTAAATCAATCATCTGATTACCCATTTCAGCATTTTCAAAGATGAAAATGACGAGGGGAAATTAGATTAAAATTTTGCAAACATCGGTGGCATTAGCCGGCAATCAAGGAGTCCCTCCAGGGGAAAACATTGGCTTGTTACGACACATAATTGGGCTGCTATGACACCCCCACCCCCGCTCTGTTTATTGAAGCCTCACCAGGGGTGTCGGCGATGAGGCAAACCATCAACCCATGTCTTTCGCTGTTGTACAACAAAATCAATGATTCCTAAACAGAGATCAGTGACCCAGAACGCAGCAGTTGTCCCTGGCTGTGAGATAGACACCTCTGCCACTGCATTTAACATGATTATACACAGCCAGATGAACGCTGAAGCCATTCACTTCAATAAAAATGTATGGCTTGAAACACATGCCTAGGAGCTTTGACAGTGTTCTGTAATTACTTGATCTTGCCATTACAGCCTTTGGTAACACATGGGTGTTGAGCCATCTAAAAAAAACAGAGCTCCACTGCCCTGTGTCGAGATTCAAACTGAGCAGCCACTGTGCTTCCTCTGTCCTACTTTGCAGAGCTCAACTCACCCTAACTGACAGACCTGTGCATTCACACAAACACACTGCTCCTTTCTCCCTCTAAGACCCTGAAGGAGCAGGGGTCTGGCAAATGCCGTTCTATGTTGAAAGGGATTAGAAAGATTTGTAAGTGCTCAAGCTGACTACTTCATGCCAGGACTGCAGCAGAGGCTTGGGGGCTGCAGTAGGTTTTTCTCTTATTTTCCAAATGGTGAAAGGTTTTTTTTTTTTCCTTTACCTTGCGTTTTTTGCTTTTCTTAGCCACCCTGCTGAGGCTAATGTGCAGTACAGAAACATGGTTTTAAAACCACCAAAAAACCTGCTGGTCCTGTCATTCTTCTGGAACTGTAGAGCTGCATTTGCTCTCACTGGAGGATAATTTTCTCTGTGGGGTTATGATGGCACCTCTCCTGCTATAAAGTGGCTACGCAGTGAGAAAAGAGTCTGTTCCATTCTGACTGTAATATTCCTCCCGGAGGAACTTGGGGTCAGTTACACCCAAGGAGCATTCTTCAGAGGTACACTGATAAAACACAATGTTTGAATGTAATCAGTAAAGTTGGATTTAAGAATCTGCTGTCAGGTGCAGTGTAGCGGAGGACCTCAGAATGCAGATGAGCAGGAAGCATTGGTGGTGAGTAAACTGATTTAATTAATTAAACTCACTTCAGAAGATGGTGGCAGAAAACTGCATGGACAGGCAGCCAAGACAGGCTTTGCATTAAACAGCATGAACTGAAAACTGTGATAGAGAGAAGTGATCTGTAATGTTTCCGCAATGGGTTGAGAGAATGATGGTGAATATAAAGAGCATGGAACAGGTGAAACAGGGAGACCGATTGCTTAGTGCAGGTGGACCGAATGAAGTTGATTACTATAGCTGACAGAGACCAGAAGAACAAGACGGGACTGGAGCAAAACATAAATCCAAACCAATCAGGAGAAAACCTAACATACAGAACATAAACTAGAAAACAATACTAAGAAACTAAAACACAACCAGGAAAATAATAAACAGAAGCATGATTCAAAACACAACTGGAAATAAGAATAACAAAAACCCAAAGATATCCACAAATCATGACATCTACACACATTATATTTTGGTAGAATTTTGTTTAAAAAGGATTATTTCAACAAATTGCCACTTTATAAGGTACACCTTGCTAGTACTGGATCGGACCCTTATTTGCCTTCGGGACTGTCTTAATTCTTCGTGGCAAAGGTTCAACAAGGTGTCAAAAACATTCCTTCAAAGTCTTTTGTCCATATTTATATGCTACATCACACAGTTCCTGCAGATTATGAAGCAGTACATCCATCATCCAAATCGTCCATTCTACCACATCCCTAAGGTAAACTGAAAGTAGCTACTGGAAGATAAGTACACTGTGCTCAAAAAGGGATGGATGAGCTGAGCGGCAATACTCTGATAGGCTATAGTTTTTATTTTTATTTAGTAATAAGGGATTCAAAGTATGTTAAGAAAATATCTCCCACTGCATTACAACACCACCACCACCAGTCTGAATCAGTGACACAAGATGGAATGGGTACATGCTTTTATATTGATTACGCCACATTCTGACCCTACCATCTGAATGTCGTAGCAGTAATTTTGAAACATCAGACTAGCCAACATTTTTCCAATCTGTTATTGTCCAATTTTGGTCAGCCAGTGTGAACTATAGCAATAGTTTCCTGTTCTTAGCTAAAATCGGGTGGACCCAGTGTGGTCGTCTGATGCTGTAGCCCATCGCAGGTTTAATGTACTCGTACTCGTACTCGACGTCTTCCGTTTATCCGAAACCGGGTCGCGGGGGCAGCAGACTCAGAAGAGACACCCAGACGTCCCTCTCCGCAGACACCTCCTCCAGCTCCTCCGGGGGAAGCCCAAGGCGTTCCCAGGTCAGCCGACAGACATAGTCCCTCCAGCGTGTCCTGGGCCTCCTCCCGGTGGGATGTGCCTGGAACACATCCCGAGGAAGGCGTCCAGGAGGCATCCGGTATAGATGCCCGAGCCACCTCAACTGGCTACCCTCGATGTGGAGGAGCAGCGGCTCTACTCCGAGCCCCTCCCGAATGGCCAAGCTCCTCACCCTATCTCTAAGGGAGTGCCCGGCCACCCTATGGAGGAAGCTCATTTCAGCCGCTTGTATCCGGGATCTCGTTCTTTCGGTCATGACCCAAAGTTCATGGCCATAGGTGAGGGTAGGAACGTAGACCGACCGGTAAATCGAGAGCTTCGCTTTTCGGCTCAGCTCTCTCTTGACCACAACGGACTGGCACAGTGCCCCCATTACTGCGGCAGCCGCACCGACCCGTCTGTCGATCTCCTGCTCCATTCTTCCCTTACTCGTGAACAAGACCCCGAGATACTTGAACTCCTCCACTTGAGGCAGGAACTCCCCTCCAACCTGAAGAGGACAAACCACCCTTTTCCGGTTTCTGTATGCAAAGAGATTTTATTCCACATACACTACATTAATCGTACTAAGAGGTTATGACATGAATAAGGCATTTTCACCCCCACATCTACTGCTCACTAATTATTTTGACTTTTTTGGACCATCTATAAACCTAAAACGGTTATGTAGGAAGATCTTAGGAGATCATCCTGTCAGCAGCCATGCCTTGGTCAAATTTACTTTAATCCTCTGTCTTCCCCATTCTGATTCTCGGTTTGAACTTTATCCAGCCATCAATACCGCATCTAGATTCCTAAATGCATGCATTGTGATTGGCTGTTTTGCTGATGAAATGGTTTAAAGCTGAGTTGAGAAAAGATTTAGGTTTAATAAGTAGACACTTTATTCTTTTCCTTTTCAAATATGTAAAGCATCTAATATATCCCCATAAAAAGCTGACTTTAAATGTGATTTTGTTTCTCTGTCCCTTTAAAAAACTTTTAAAATTTTGTTACTTAAATGTTCATGTTTGCACTCCACAATGGCACATTTAGCAGTGTTGCCTTGCAGCAAGAAGATCCTGGGTTGGAATCCTGACTGAGGCCTTTCTTGGTGGAGTTGGCATCTTCTCACGTGCATGCATGGGGAGAACTGGTACTCTGGCTTCCTTCCACAGTCCAAAAACATGCATGTTAGGTTAACTGGAAACTCTAATTTGCTCTTAGGTGTGAGTGTGTATGTGTGTGCGCGCATTGTTGTTTGTTTTGTTCATCTCTGTGTTGCCATGTGATGGACTGGAGACCTGTCAAGGTTGCACCCCACCAATTGACAATGACCCAGTGACCGCTGAAGACAGGCACCAGCCTCCAGCACCTCTGCAAGGATGAACAGGTGAAGAAAATGGATGGATGGATGGATCTACATATTTTAAATAAACATAATAAATTTGCAGAACTTTACCAGCTAAAAAACAAATAAATAAATGTGTTGACTCATAATCATTTTGCTCATCTGTTTTGTCCCTCATGTTAAAAAAAAATAACAAAAATAAGAATTGGATTGTGATTTAAGCATAAAACGTTTGTACACTTGTTATAAACGTTTACATTTATTCTGAAAAGTTGGTATGTAAACCTTTTCCCTGATAATATGACATGCCTTGGCATCAAGTGCCTTGGCGTTAAGAAGCTCAGCTTGTTCGACTTTAGCATAAGTACTGATGCTAAACTAGTTTAAGCTGGATACAAACTTAAATTCCTGCTTCAACATAGAGACTTTCTGCAGTTGGCTGTGGTAAGAGATATCTGGGCTGCCTTACTCAAGCTCCTGCCCTTGTGACTTGACCCCGGAAGAAGCAGAAGATAATGGATGGATGGACTGTTACAAAAATAAGGAACTTATGTTAAAATCTGTACCATTTTGGAGATCACATTTACGAAATAATATGTTCAAATAAACAGGATATATCCCAACTTTTAGACCATTTCCTTTTGAGTTTTAATGGGGCTTATGTCCCCCTATAGTTCATTCTATTTCTATGTATGATATTGAGCAATATGCAACAACATTTAGTTTTTAAAAGAATAGACAGCAAAGAAAGTCAAAAGTTAAAGAAGAGTAAAGACGGAACACGCTCTCAGACATCTTCGGCATAACACAATGGCACAAAAAAACAGTGATAATGAAATCCCTAGAGGGAATGTGAGCTCATATAAAAAAGTCTTCACTGGTCATTTTTGTGTGGCGTCCTGTCCAGGGTGTACCCCGCCTCTCGCCATAGACTGCTGGACCTAGGCACCAGCTTCCCCACTATGGAAGAAGCGGTAGAAAATGACTTACTGACTGACAGCTTTTCCTATATGTAAGAGGAGGAAATCAGGCTAAATGTTTTCAATGAGGCAGCATATTGGATACTTAATGGACCTACACCCTACAAGTTTGAATCTTCCAGAGAAGGCTCTGCCAATGGCTGACAAGGTGGGAGCATGAAACTGGCTGAGGTGATGGGCCTCATAGAAAATATTGACTGGTATTTATTATTTTTGTTTCGTTTTATGGGGTGATGCTTTTGCATGAGGAGCTAACAGTGTTTTGCGTGATCATGATCAAATGAGTGCATTCATGAGTAAAGTAAATTTTACAAACTTTGAAAATGACAAATTAGGCACTTTTCAAAAATGTAGCTTTTATTCTTTAAAAAAGACCTACAAAAAGAAATAGATTTGCTTACCCAAAAAAAATCTATGCATGGCCTTTCAATGGTCCTTTGGTGGTCCTACAGACTTTAAAATGTTTATATACTCTAAAATGTGTGCCCTTTTAAGAGTTCAAAAACACCCAAAAATTATTTTCTAGTGTACAGAGTTAGAAATGTTTCTCCCACTTAAACGTTTCTGATAATCAAACAAATATTAATATCAGGAAAAAAAAGTTATTTGTGTAAATACAATTGGAGCTTTTAAATTGTGAATTATTTTTTAAGGGAAAAATCTATCCAAACCAAATGTGAAACTTATTTATTAGTAATATATGTGTCCTATTATATCTGGCATTTAAAAAAAGAACATAATGAGAGTCAAACATGGTTTCAGGACCTTGATGACTTGCTGTTGATGAAATCATATAACAGATATTGTAATTGTTATTATGATTATATCAATTAATATTTAATTAAATAATAATTTGGTCTGTTAAGTGTTGTCCTGTGAATACCAGTCCAATAAGGCAGTTGTATTAGAACAATAGAGAAAAGGGTGAGTAAGGTTGTGGCATTACTAAACAGCAAAACTCTGCACACACAGGGAATACATTTACACAATTTCTTAAAAATACAAGAATGTATAAAAAAAAAAAGTCAACTCAAAAGTCAGACATATTGCAATTCAATCTGAAAAGACTCACAAAGAGAGGGTTGGCAATTAGAAAAGTTTTAATGATGTGAAATTACATAATTATATCTTTGGCGCTCGGACCTGGGAGGAAGACATAAATGTTGAGAATGATATGAGCTAGGATGAACATTGTAAAGCTTATATTTAGAGATGTCTTCCCCCCGATCCGACACTGGTGGTGGACTGGCGGCCAGGGAGCGAAGAAGCCAGGAGTAGATGGGAAGAAAGATGGTGGAGGTGGGGTGGAGGAGGGATGAGCTCAGCTGACAAGCGAGGAGGAACACAGCAGAAGGTCCTTTAAAAACAAGGCGTCGGAAGGCGATTGGATGATGAATCAGGCGGACAGGATGCTGATTGGAAGGGCCCGGGGAAACGCACGGGGAATCATTGGACGTGAGACGGCGAAGGTGAGCCCTTTCATTCTGAATTTTCTTTAAACTCCATTTCAATCTAAAAAGACTCACAAAGAGAGGTTGGCAATTAAAAAGTTTTAATAAATGTGAAATTACATAATTATATCTTTGGCGCTCGGACCTGGGAGGAAGACATGAATGTTGAGAATGATATGAGCTAGGATGAACATTGAAAAAGCTTATATTTAGAGATGCCCTTCCCCCCAAAATAAGGTCGGGACGTGACGAGGCCAAATTTGGGTACTAAGGAGAGTCGGATGAAATAGGAAAATGAAAGAAGCGAAAGCCGCAGGAAAGATTAAATCAAAAAAAGAAAAGTTTAAATATGGTATAAATAAGGAAGATAATTGAAAAGCATAGGAGATGAAAAGATATGCCGAAAGGGCAATACGAAGTGATAGATATGCGTTTAGGTGATGCAACACTTGATAAAAAGTTTAGAGAGCAGAGTAAGGTGATAGATATGCCGTTGGCAATGCATGATTTTTTCAATTTGAGAGCAGAGCAAGATGATAGATATGCCGCTTGGCAATGCATGATTATTTCAAACTTTGAGAACAGAGCAAGATGATAGATATGCTGCTTGGCAATGCATGATTATTTCAAACTTGAGAACAGAGCAAGATGAAAGATATGCCGCTTGGCAATGCATGATTATTTCAAACTTGAGAGCAGAGCAAGATGATAGATATGCCGTGTTGGCAATGCAAGGCGATGCAACGCTTTAAGAGAGCTTAGAGAGCAGAGTAAGGCGATAGTCATGCCGCTTGGCAATGCATGTTGATAGATGCTTGAATAGCAGGGCAAGGTGATAGATATGCCGTGTTGGCAAAATGTGATTAGAGGTAGAGATGAAGAAATTACCGAAATCCTATGGAGTGCTGAAAATGCATAAAAGAAATGCAGATGAAGTTAAGAAATAAGGTTAAAATAGAGATCTATGAGTCGGGGTTTAGTAATTAATGAACGTCAAGGTAAATACATGAAAATAAGTAAAGTAATTGCGGAAAGCATGAGAAGACAAGGAATAATCAGCCTCCAATTATGTACGGGTGAAACGAATAGAAGTAGTTTTCGAAGAACATAGGTGAGCTAGAGTGAGGGAGAAAATTAGACAAGACTGGCAGGTGCTGAGGGGAAGAGTCCTGCAAAACAGTAACATGACGATTGAACAAAGCCAATGACGGATAAAGGCCAACCACCACCAGGAATTGTGGGGAGCTCTTACCTGAGAGCTGATAAAACATTGAGCAGATAGAACGGAGTGGAAATCCGAGCGAACATAGGAAGAGAAGGATGAAGAAGACTAACGACCCAATGCTGGAGAGCAGCTGAGGGAGAGACCTTGGATCGCTGCAGTAGTGGCTGCTCCTATTCTGAAGGAATGGCATGAACACTGGATGGAGCGTAATGCATTGAATGGGGACATGCCTATAATATTTGAGGAACCAGGATGCGGACATGGGGCTCCTAGCATGAGAAATGGGGCAGGTGAAGAGAAAGGATTTGAAAGTAGAAAAAGGTTAAACCTGATAAATAATAGAATGCGGGTCTATATAAGCAAGGATGAAGAGATGGATTCAATCAACCTTAGGACTTTAAAAGGAGAAATTGAAGAAGACTGATGGGGAGAAACAGAAGACCTAGGAACTAAATAGAATAACCTGGAACAGATGGGCAGGAATGATGAAGTTATGAGTAATGACTTGCCAGGATGCACCGGAGGTAAGGCATAATGCCTTAGAGGACGAGCGGCTTTTGACTAACGGGATTGACCACTGCTGCATTATCAGAAAAGCAGCGATGCGCTTCTTCCAGAAATGCCCAAATGCAGCAGGCTATAGTGATGAGATATCTCATAGAAAGCTGGGATTCAGATTGGGAAGAAAAAAAGCCTTACATCGGAAATGAATTGCCCTGAGAAACCCCTCAAAACCTACGGAAAGGAGCTAAAGTCCGTGTAAATGACATACTAATATTGACTTTCATAAATTGCTTCATAATGCTGCGTCGAGGACAAATATTTTTTACAATTTCTTTTTTGTTGAGAGTCACAAAGAAGCAGACACAGGCTCTTCCTTTACAACTCTGTGTTTTAAAAGGAAAACAAACAGAAGAAAGGAGTGCCGCAAGGTCCCTGTGCTGAGCTTATTTGACATGTGAATACCAAGTTACATTAATTATTTAATTTTCAGTAGAAAGGGGCCAATATTCTTAGTACGTTATGCACGCTTAATCGCAATACGAAAGTTTATTAGTTCAAAATCATAAACTAAGTAAGTCACAGACAGTTTGAAATATGTATTTTATATCATTTCATGGCACTGGGAAATATAGGGAGGTGAGATGTTTGATAAATATATGGTGAAATGGGGTTGTAAAGGGTTGTAATAATTTAAGATAAATAAGTCTTGTATCGAAAGGTAATGAGGTAAAGAGGTTAAAAGCAGCATATAGACTGAGTTATTAAAGGTATTATATTCTGCATATCCTTAGATCTTACAATGTGATCACATGCAAGGCTCTTTCAACCAGAGGATTGTGAACCATCCCCTGAGAGACCTTTTAAACCGGGACGCTACAGACTGTAAAACTTAAAACGAGTCAACCGAGCGAACGACGACACTGGAAGAGAAGGAGATACCGTTCCAGTTAGAAAGGAGACTGGAGCGATAAGCCTGGCAATTTGTGACTGTGCAGAAGTTCTGGAAATGGAAGAGAAGAGCAAAGCGCTCTGATGGCCGACTAAGCCGCTGGAAACCAGAAGGTGGCTGCAATACAGCGCAGTCTAAGCGGGCTCTTGATTGAGCGAGGGTGGAAGCAGCTAAGGCTGAGAAGGCCCAGAGATACTGATGAAAAACGAGCAGCCATATTAGAAATAGGACAACGACGAGGGACGGAAAGTATTTAATTATCTATGCTCGGGTGAAACTATGCAGCTGGCGACTCCGAATGCCTAGAGAAGGCTGAGCGCCAGAAGAGGATGCTAAGAAATGTTAGGGAGAATCTTCAATAATATTAAGCATAGCTGATTTCGACCATACATCCCATAAAGATAATACATATCGACACACATACAGGGATAAATGGCCTAAGGTTTGACATAGTGACCTGTGGCTGGGGCACTTTTTTAAAGGGAGTAGCCGATAACTGATTGATTAGAATGCCACAGCACACTTAGATTAAAAATGGACACCAGCTACTACACGACCTATCAGACAGACACCGCAATGGTGACACGTAATCTACTGATAAACACTAGGGAAGTGCACATATATTGCTTTGGAGTGCTGGATAAAAACCCACATGTGACCTTCTTTCAGGGCTCTTTGTCAACCTTTCACATACAGCAATGATCCACGACAGGAGCCTCAGCGCTGATCTCTATAATCATTCCTCTGCTTAACTTAGAATAAAAGAGCAGAAAGTTAGGAGCTGTTTGAGAGTCGTTCCTTTATGAATCAGTGTTAGAGAGTGTGATCACTTCTGAGGACCGGAGAAACTCCGAGAGGTCTGACCGGCAGCATGGTGTGGTTGTTCGGACAGAAAGCCCTGGACGAGATGATTAAAACGAAGCAGAAAGTTATCAGAGGAAGCGATACATTTAGACAGCCTCGGGAGATGGTAAAATGAGAGAAACCAGATCAATGAGCTGCCTCTGTAGGATTAACAGCTGAGCCTGAACGAGATGGTAAAATACATGGGAGTAAATGATCAGCCTGAATGAAAAGAGGCGTGGGAAACACGTTTGAAGAGCACATTAATAAAAAGGATAGAGAAAAGAGAGTGGAGTGATACATCTTACTAGAGACAAGCTAGGCCGGGCGTTAGCAAGGGCGAACATTGGTGGGAGGAGCCGAGGAGCAGGCAGCTACTATGGAGAGGGAAAGAGGAAATGCTGATGTCGCAGAGATGGCGGCGAAGTCACAGAGCAGGTGAGTAAGCGATGACGTGGAACGCTGGAGAGAATCCATAAACGAGATGAATGAAGCAGGGAAATTTGTAGGATGATTGGTTTGAGGGATTAAGATGGAAGGAGAAACTGCTGGAGGCCGGGTAATGCAGCGGCGGGAGCCGGTGTGGAGGCAGGGCTACCTCGGCGACGCTTAGCAGGAGAAGTGTAGGAATTCTTGATGCGCTTTCCACTTCCCCAGAGCTGAGACAAGGAAGAAATGAGCCAAGGAGCGAGGCGAGCGCTCCTACGAGCGGTAGGGGAGGAAGGATTATGAGAGTCCCTTACGAACAGTGCGAAGAGGCGTTGGAGTGGTAGATGAGCTCAGCTGACAAGCGACGAGGAACACACGCCGAAGGTCCTTTAAAAACAAGGCGTCGGAAGGCGATTGGATGATGAATCAGGCGGACAGGATGCTGATTGGAAGGCCGGGAGACGCACAGAGAAGTCATTGGACGGTGAGATGGCGAGGGTGAGTCTTTCATTCTGAATTTTCGTTAAACTCCATTTACAAACTCTACTATACTAGAACAACCCAGCTAAACTACCAAATAAAATGAAAGAATAACGAAGACCAATGAACTGTATACAATATGAGCAAGTGAATCAAAGATGGTTAAAAACCATGACCAAAAAATTTATGCTGTCGGGATCTGCCATTTTGGACTTTGTTTTGGTTATGTGTTTGTTTTGATTGAGCAGTTTACCTAGGTTTATTTATTCCTGCGTTGTGCTTAGTTTTGTTAGTTTCTTCCTCCTGGCTTTAGACCCCTTTTTGTTATGATTTACCCAGTTGCTTGTTTCCCTTAATATTTGTTGTTCTTTCCCAGCCTTGCACTGCAGTATAGTTACCTTTCCAGATTTGGTTACTATATATTGTTTGTGTGCAGGTTTTAGTTAGTTCCTCATGTCCCTGCTTTGTCCAGTTAGTGTTCCTTCCAGATTTAGTTTTGTTGTTTTATGTTAGGTTTTATATTTATATAGGTTTCCTTAGGTCTGTTTCCCATTAGTTTAGCTTCTCCCCATGCCTCTGGTTAGTTCCTCCTAGACGTTAATTTTAATGTGGTTCGCTTATGTTTAGACTTATTTATTCATTCTAGCTCCCCTCGTCTCTAGATTTAGTACCTTCAGCTTTTGTTTACGTTTCTAGTTTCATATCTCATATTCCCAGCCTTCTGCTCTATTAGTCACCATAGCAACCTCCATTACCTCAGTTTCCTTCACCTGGCCAGCACACCAGTAAGGATTCATCTGATTACCTACTCCTCTCGTTCCCATTGTCTTATCATTCACATTTCCCTGTATATAAGCTCACCGGTTTCATTTGTTCCCCGTTGCCTCGTCCTGCTAGATACCTACTATCACCTGACATGCCCCTGCGTTGCTCCAAAAATTCCCGTTAATCTAGTTCCTGTTCTGCTCCTGTAAGTTCTGTACGTCTTGTTTACTGCTTCCTGAACTACTGGCCGGGAACCCTGTGCTGTTCATGCCTCCTAAATAAATTTGGATCAAAACCTTACCTTATGGCTCCCGAGTATCTCCCTGCAAGCTGGTCCGACCCAAACCCACCCGTGACACATGCAACATTACCATTCAATGTTATTTATGTTTGAGAACCAAGAATTATCTTGAGAAATCTGTAAATGTATTTAAGTTAGTCTTGGAACTAACTTAATTATTGGTATACCATCAAACCTTTAAACAACCATTCACAATGCAGCATCAGATATCATTGTTTTAATACAAAAATATTTCTAAGAATAATTTGCTGAATAAAACCAACCTTCTGGATGACTAATTCTCAACGGTGTTTAATTAGCTGTCTTTATTTAGGACAATAAAATTTAATGAGATATTATTAAGAAAATATTAAAATAATATTTAAGGAAATATTTTTTTTGAATAAGAACCAGCAACCTTCCTAGATAAAGAAACTTTACTGGCATTTAATTATCTATCATATTTAGTAAAATAACATTTAGGGAGATATTATGTCCTAGATTGGAATCTAACAACCTTTCTGGATAAATGATTCTTAATGGATTCATAAGATGGCGCCGAGTCACGTGTTATCTTAGCCGTTAGCGGTTGGAGCTAACAAAGGAAACTTTTAGTTTGTTACCACTCCTTTAAAGTCAAACATGTACCTTAAAATACCATTAATACAAGGATCAAAGTGCATAAGTGTATTCGGCGTGTTATGGCCGATTAGTGTTTAAAAACCACCCTTTTAAATAAAGTTGTGTTAACTTAAAAACACAACACAGAACAAATCATTAGCTGACCAGCTAGTCTGCTAGCATTTCTCAATTCGAGTTTTCTCAACACAAACAAAAATCAAACTTCAGTGATTCAGCTCTGACTCCCCCTCTTCCTGGACTGAGCTGGAAGTAGGTTAATGTGTTGTTTTTTTTTTTAAGTTCCAAAAAAGTTCATACTGGCCTTTCATTATGTTCAGACTCCATGTTTATCCATGTCCCACCCCATGGATGGGGTCCCAACACAGAACTTTGAATTGTTTTTTCTCTACCAGAAAATGTTGATGGAGAGTGTTATTGTCAGGCCATCAGTTAGCGATCTCAAGTGCACTTGGATTATGCAGTAGGACAACGGTCCACAACAGTACAGCACATCCACCTCTAAATAGCTTGATGAGGAAATGTTTTGGAATGACCTAAGTCCTGCTTTATGTTGTGGAATGACTTAAAACAGCTTGTTTATGCTTGAAACCCCCAAATGTGGCTAAATTAAAAAATTAAAACAATTCTGCAAAGAAGATGGGCCAAAGTTAGTCTCTAACATTGTAAGACCCATTACCAGGTATCACAAATGCTTGATGGCAGTTGCTACCACCAGCGGTGGCTTTAGGAGGCCAACACTTTTTCACATTGAGAAAGGTTATTTTGGAAAGCTTTTTCCCTTAATAATGAAATCATCATTTGAAAACGTACTCGTACTCGTCGTCTTCCGCTTATCCGGAACCGGGTCGCGGGAGCAGCAGACTTAGCAGAGACACCCAGACGTCCCTCTCCCCAGACACCTCCTCCAGCTCCTCCGGGGGGAGCCCAAGGCGTTCCCAGGCCAGCCGAGAGACATAGTCCCTCCAGCGTGTCCTGGGCCGTCCCCTGGGCCTCCTCCCTGTGGGACGTGCCTGGAACACCTCCCGAGGAAGGCGTCCAGGAGGCATCCGGTATAGATGCCCGAGCCACCTCAACTGGATCCTCTCAATGTGGAGGAGCAGCGGCTCTACTCCGAGCCCCTCCCGAATGGCCGAGCTCCTCACCCTATCTCTAAGGGAGTGCCCGGCCACCCTACGAGGAAGCTCATTTCAGCCGCTTGTATCCGGGATCTCGTTCTTTCGGTCATGACCCAAAGTTCATGGCCATAAATGAGGGTAGGAACGTAGACCGACCGGTAAATTGAGAACTTCGCTTTTCGGCTCAGCTCTCTCTTGACCACAACGGACCGGCACAGCGCCCCCATTACTGCGACAGCCGCACCGATCCGTCTGTCGATCTCCCGCTCCATTCTTCCCTCACTCGTGAACAAGACCCGAGATACTTGAACTCCTCCACTTGAGGCAGGAACTCCCCTCCAACCTGAAGAGGACAAGCCACCCTTTTCCGGTCGAGTACCATGGCCTCTGACTTGGAGGAGCTGATCTTCATCCCAGCCGATCACACTCGGCTGCGAACCACCCCAGCGCATGCTGTAGGTCTTGGCTAGAGGGGGCCAGCAGGACCACGTCATCTGCAAAAAGAAGAGACGAAATCCACTGGTCCCCAAACCAGACCGCCTCCGGCCCTTGGCTGCATCTAGAAATCCTGTCCATAAAAGTTATGAACAGGACCGGTGACAAAGGGCAGCCCTGCCGGAGTCCAACATGCACGGGGAACAGGTCCGACTTAGTGCCGGCAATGCGGACCAAACTCCTGCTCCGCTCGTACAGGGACCGGATGGCCCCTAATAAAGGGCCCCCGATTCCATACTCCTGGAGCACCCTCCACAAGGCATCATGAGGGACACAGTCGAATGCCTTCTCCAGGTCCACAAAACACATGTAAACCGGTTGGGCAAACTCCCATGAGCTCTCGAGTACCCTGTAGAGGGTATAGAGCTGGTCCAGTGTTCCACGGCCGGGACGAAAACTACACTGCTCCTCCTGAAGCCGAGGTTTGACTATCGGCCGGACTCTCCTCTCCAATACCCTGGCGTAGGCCTTACCAGGGAGGCTGAGGAGTGTGATCCCCCTGTAGTTGGAACACACCCTCCGGTCCCCTTCTTATGAAGGGGGACCACCAACCCGGTCTGCCAGTCCAGAGGTACTGTCCCCGACCGCCATGCAATGTTGAAGAGGCGTGTCAACCATGACAGCCCCACAACATCCAGAGATTTGAGGTACTCAGGGCGGATCTCATCCACCCCCGAAGCCTTGCCACCGCGGAGCTTTTTAACCACCTCGGTGACTTCAGCCTGGGTGATGAAAGAGTCCAACCCCGAGTCCCCAGCCTCTGTTTCCACCAGGGAATGCGTGATGGCAGGATTGAGGAGATCCTCGAAGTACTCCTTCCACCGCCCGATAATGTCCCCAGTCGAGGTTAGCAGCCTCCCACCCCCACTATAAACAGTGTTGGGGAAGCACTGCTTCCCCCTCCTGAGGCGCCGGACGGTTTGCCAGAATCGCTTCGAGGCCGACCGGTAGTCCTTCTTCATGGCCTCACCAAACTCCTCCCAGGCCCGAGTTTTTGCCTCTGCCACAGCTCGGGCCGCAGCACGCTTGGCCTCACGGTACCCGTCAGCCGCCTCAGGAGTCCCACAAGCCGCCCGGCGTTCCCAGCAGACCCTCACTATGCGCTTGGGCCTGCCAAGTCTGTCCGGCTTTCTCCTCCTCCAGCGAATCCAACTCACCACTAGGTGGTGATCAGTGGACAGCTCAGCCCCTCTCTTCACCCGAGTGTCCAAAACATGCGGCCGAAGGTCTGATGATACGACAACAAAGTCGATCATTGACCTCCTGCCTAGGGTGTCCTGGTGCCAAGTGCACTGATGAACACCCTTATGCTTGAACATGGTGTTCATTATGGACAATCCGTGACTAGCACAGAAGTCCAATAACAAAACACCACTCGGGTTCAGATCGGGGAGGCCATTCCTCCCGATCACGCCTCTCCAGGTGTCACTGTCGTTTCCCACGTGGGCATTGAAGTCCCCCAGCAGAATAATGGAGTCCAGCACCCCCGACAGGGACACCAAGAAGGCCGGGTACCCTGCACTACCGCTCGGCCCGTAGGCCGAAACGACAGTCAGAGACCTATCCCCGACCCGAAGGCGCAGGGATGCGACCCTCTCATCCACCGGGGTAAACCCCAACACTAGACGGCTGAGCTGGGAGGCAACAAGCAAACCCACCCCAGCCCGCCGCCTCTCCCCGTGGGCCACTCCAGAGTAGAAGAGAGTCCAGCCCCTCTCAAGGAGATGGGTTCCAGAGCCCACCCTGTGCGTGGAGGCAAGCCCGACTATTTCTAGTCGATATCTCTCGACCTCCCGCACAAGCTCAGGCTCCTTCCCCCCCAGTGAGGTAACATTCCACGTCCCTAGAGCCAGCCTAAGCATCCGGGGATCGGGCCAGTGAGGTCTCCACCTTCGTCCGCCACCCAATCCTCTTTGCACCAGTCCCTCACGGTTCCCCCTGCAGGTGGTGGGCCCACTGGGGGATTTGAAAACGGTATTTTTTTATTTATTCATTATCCTTGTCTGACATTAAAATGTATTCAATGATCTGAAACATTTAAGTATGACAAAAAAGAAGAAAGACTAAGGGGGAAAATACTTTTTCACAGCACTTTAGGTAAAATTCTCTTTTTGTGTCACTGGTATTAATCTTTTCATATAAACACCTCCTGAAAACATTATCACTAATCCAAATTTCTCTGAATCCAACAAAATTGTATATTGTTACAGCACAGAATGAGAAAAAGAAGAGGGGAAAAATCAATCTCACAGATGCAAAATGCTACATTTATCCTGACTGAAAGTATTCTGGTCTTCATTCATCTTAAATCAAATGATTATATGTGCACCCAAGAAAACCTATTTGTTTCCCCCCTCTCTAATGGTCATAGCCATTGCTCTTTCCAGCCCGTGAACACAACCTTGAATTTCATACGGGAGTCTGCATGATGACACAAGTTATATGAATAGCATTGGTCAGGCACATCCCATCCAGTGTTTCATTATTCATTGTTCTCATTTTCCACCAGAGTTTCATTTCTTTTAGGAAGTCATCTAGAAAGTATTGAAAGCTTATTTCCTGCAGGACAGTGGAGCGAGGGGGTTGTGGATCCGCAGGGGCGGAGGGACGGGTGGTGGGTATGGAAATTGAGCAAATGGAGCTGGCAAAAAAGAAAAGCAGCTTCTTTTCAAATTGCTTGAATGTTCCACTGATAGAAATCACAGCATGTTTTTGCTGTCCATAGATGCTTATTTATTCCTGCACCCTTTAACCTCCTTTATTCTTATCTTTACATTTCCTGCTGAAAATAATTCATTTTTATTTTTATGGAAGGAATCCAAAACAGGACTGTTAATAATATACACGCTTGGTCAGCATGTTCTTTTTGTGATTGCCTTTGAATAGCAGCTAAGTGTTTGGCTGATTCGCCAACTGTGTATGCTTGTATACAAAGGCTGATGCAAAGTGGAAAACTTACTTTACCTGACTAGAAAAGACTATATCAGAAAGATGTGGCTTATATGTTGGCACTGTAATATTTTTCTCATTATTTGTATCCCCACACCAGTTTACACACAATATTTAGAATTTGAGAGTTTTTCAGAAAAAAAGACTATAATGTTCGATTTACTTTAAGTATTCAGACCTCTTGACATTTACGTACTCTGGGGATTTGTCAGGGGTCCTAGAAATGCCTCTATCACTTCACAATGCTGTCTATCTCTGCCTAATTTGAATTTACTGAGCATAATTAAGTGCTCAGTGCTGTCACCTAATTGGCCAGAGTTTTCATGTTCTTATTCCTGTGTCGGTTTTCTGACTTTCTCCTGAAGTCCTTTTTTTTCCCACCTGATTAGCATGCAAAGAGATGCATGTTTTGTTAACTTGGGATTCTGAATTGACAGTAGGTGTTGTTATGAGTATTCATAGCTATCTGTTAGTACTGTACAGGGTTTATATTGCATATCATCCACAACAGCTCCGTAATGCAGTAGTAGTTAGTAGCACTAATTTTGCCCATCATCTTCTGCCTCCTGTTTATGAGCCTGCCTTTGGTTCATATACGTCACCTCCCATTAATTACACACAGCTACTCACTAGCATCAAATCATGCGGTGTGGATCTTATATAAAATAATAATAAAAAAAAAATGTTAATTTTTTTTTGGTTGGAAGTTTTTACCTGATTATTGGTTGTAGATCCAAACAGATAAGTTAGATTGTTAGGACCCTTTTTAATAAAAATAATCAGTTCAGTAGTTTTATCAAGTACAATTAAGCCCCAAAATATTCATACCCTGGCACATTTAGATTTTAAATTATTTTAAATCTGTGAAGAAGTTTGTTTCTGATAAGAAATTAGAAAGGCATCTATCAAAACGTTATGCTACAGAGTTTACAATTTTTATTTCCCTTTTATTCAAAAATAGTTTACATCTTACTTTATAATAATTGGAAAAAGCTTTGTCGGCATCAGGTTCAAATTTTATTGGCTGACTGGGCAACCTTAAAGCATTAATATTACTTCCAGTCAGATAAAACATGTTGCTAATTTAAAGTATTGCTTCAAACTATATCTGTCGATGGTCTGAAAAACATTGAGCTTAACTGTAGAGGGGTGACGCCAAAAAGAGGTTTTGTGGCTGATGTTATCTACTTCAGATTTCTTTAAAAGAACTATAAAGAACAAAATATTTTATGCCGCTTACTGCACAAATTGAACATTAAATTTAAAATATAATAAATAACTAAACAATGGAAAATACGTATATATGAAGTATTTTCTTTACGTATATACAGGGGTTGGACAATGAAACTGAAACACCTGTCATTGTAGTGTGGGAGGTTTCATGGCTTAATTGGACCAGCCTGGTAGCCAGTCTTCATTGATTGCACATTGCACCAGTAAAAAGCAGAGTGTGAAGGTCAATTAGCAGGGTAAGAGCACAGTTTTGCTCAAAATATTGAAATGCACACAACATTATGGGTGACATACCAGAGTTCAAAAGAGGACAAATTGTTGGTGCACGTCTTGCCTGGTGGCATTCTGTGCCCAAGACAGCAAGTCTTTGTGATGTATCAAGAGCCACGGTATCCAGGGTAATGTCAGCATACCCACCAAGAAGGACGAACCACATCCAACAGGATTAGCTGTGGACGCAAGAGGAAGCTGTCTGAAAGGAATGTTCGGACGCTAACCCGGATTGTATCCAAAAAAACATAAAAACCACGGCTGCCCAAATCATGGCAGAATTAAATTTGCACCTCAACTCTCCTGTTTCCACCAGAACACCAGAGCTCCACAGGGTCAATGTACACGGCCGGGCTGCTATAGCCAAACCTTTGGTCACTCATGCCAATGCCAAACGTCGGTTTCAATGGTGCAAGGAGCGCAAATCTTGGGCTGTGGACAATGTGAAACATGTATTGTTCTCTGTTGAGTCCACCTTTACTGTTTCCCCCACATCCGGGAGAGTTACGGTGTGGAGAAGCCCCAAAGAAGCGTACCACCCAGACTGTTGCATATCCAGAGTGAAGCATGGGGGTGGATCAGTGATGGTTTGGGCTGCCATATCATGGCATTCCCTTGGCCCAATACTTGTGCTGGATGGGCGCGTCACTCCCAAGGACTTACCGTACCATTCTTGAGGACCTTGTGCATCCAATGGTTAAAAACATTGTATCCTGAAGGCGGTGCTGTGTATCAGGATGACAATGCACCAATACACACAACAAGACTGGTGAAAGATTGGTTTGATGAACATGAAAGTGAAGTTGAACATCTCCCATGGCCTGCACAGTCACCAGATCTAAATATTATTAAGCCACTTTGGGGTGTTTTGGAGGAGCGAGTCAGGAAACATTTTCCTCAACCAGTATCACGTAGTGACCTGGCTACTATCCTGCAAGACGAATGGTTTAAAATCCCTCTGACCACTGTGCAGGACTTGTATATGTCATTCCCAAGACGAATTGACGCTGTATTGGCCGCAAAAGGAGGCCCTAGACCATACTAATAAATTATTGTGGTCTAAAACCAGGTGTTTCAGTTTCATTGTCCAACCCCTGTATATATCACCTTTACTCCTTTGCAAGGCAGTGTTTAACTCACTTTTGTTTTGAATACCTCAAAACGTAGGAGTGCAATAGAAAATTTTAAATAATATTGGACACACCCAATATCTGAAATGAAATAGCTCTGAAATATTTTAATGTGTCGGATTGTTAAATCATGCATTTCTTTATTGTAGTTTTACAGGAACCTAAAGCATCATGGTTGATTATTAATTATTAATATCAGAACCAAAGGCATGAGTGTGTGTTTGAGAGAGAACAGTTTGTGTTACATAGCTCTGCAGTTTAACAGGATTTTGTTAATATTTCGAATCAAAGACAAAATGAGTAGATATGAAATGTTAACCATTCTGTAGCATTTTATATTAGCTGTTAGCATGATTAGGTTTACTCATTTTAATAATCAATCTCTGGGTGTATTCTCAGCAGACTAGCTTTGCACATCCTTTCTGAATCATCTAACTTTATATTTCGTCCTGCAGTAAAAACCTCTACATTGGAAAGTGTTTTTCTTAACCCACCAGACCAGTGATCTGATTTTCGGCAGTTAATAATCAGTGCAACAACAATCTTTAGTCTAGAAGTTGTTATTGCAGGAACAAGACTCAAAAGCCCCTTTCAGAGCATTATTACTTTCAGTGATCTACGCCTATTCTTACACCATGCGACACATAATCAGGTGTTGAAGACGTCCCACTAATATTATGCCATTGGTCCACCCCATGAGGTGGTCATATGAACAAAAACACCATGAACTGTAAGGGAATTGCAGAACGAGTGTGATGTAGTGATATAATACAAAACTAAGACTAGAGTCCACAGTGTACACGGAGAGAAAATGCACCGTGTTGTCATCCAGAGTACGTCTGATCTGAAAAACATGTTGGTCAGCATCCTGTTATCTCAAGAGATCAACTTGTATGATGTAAAAGTGATCTGTAATGATGGGTTCGTGGTAGCATTTTTATTGCAGACCTGTGATCTAAAAAGGGCCAAAGTTAGCTATTGCCAGTATCAGTGAGTTGTTCAAACACGTCAGAGATGTAAAAAGTAGTTTAAAACAAATATTTGCTTTCGATGGCATGTCAAGCATCGGGTTTGTTTCTTTTTTGGCCTGTGTGAGAAAAAAGCCCTTTCGCGATAAAAAAGGAAGGTTGAATAAATATATAAATTGTTTCCTTTTTTTCCTTTTGAGCTTTAACCCACTGTATGTTGATTTAGAAATACTGGCATCCTTTCAGAAAACTAAGAGTTAATGTAACTGTCTGCATTCTCAAAAGTATTAGACACTGCTGTTTGTCTCATTCTAGCCATGCTAGTTGCCAATATAAGATTCTAAAGCGGTTTAAAATGAGAACTCCAAAATTTTTTCCTTGTTTGAAAAAAACAATCAGCTCTCACATGTGGAGCCACGTTGTGTCCGCTACCAATATAGAAAATTTCCTGCTTATCCTTGCAGTGGCCCCGTTTGGGCTGGTTCCCATTCCGGGGTCCCCAAAGGCAAGAGGTACCAAACCTGGCAGATTTTCCCCTTCCTCCTTAAATATGTGAATCCTATCCCAAAAAACTTTTCCCCTTCCCGGTTAGGGAAACCAGCTGCATGTTACTACTTTGTACTTGTGATATTTATAAACACAATAAGGCTAACTCTTGTGTAATCTATTCATAAACATATAGTAAACCCTTTAAAACCCAAAATCTGTTTAAACCCTTTTTAAAAAGCTAAAAAAGCAAGTACTTTTAAGGCAAGCAGGCACAATTACAATCAAAAAGCTTCTGCATCATCACATCTTCAGTTTTTTATTGCACTCATGCTCCATTCCACTGCGAATGCTGATTGTACAACTTTTCTGTATCCATTAAATATATGTCCTGTCTTTTAAAATATCTTCCCTTATAAGCCTTTAACTTTACAATCAACTCGCTGAAGCAAATCAAACAGCAAAAAGGGACAAGGAAAAAATAAAAACAAAATGACAGAGATACAAATAGCTGATACCTAAGCTGTCCTATGGTAGGCACCATTCCTGTGGTGTGTATTGATCTGTCAAAAATGAGTGAAACCATTCACCCTTTCCTTTTAAACTCCCTCCCCTAAAATATTTTTAAAAAGGTAGATGGACCAATTCTTTTTTTGGGGCCACCCCATACTTCAAAAATGAATTTTTTGAATCGGGTAAATTGGGGGGGGGGGGCTTTTCAGGTTTTCTGTACCCCCCTTTTAAGCCAAACTTTTGGCTGGTGAACTAGACAACACCAAGGATCTGATATCAATCAAAGTCACATTGGGGAAAAAAATCAGCCCGAAAATGATACCCCTCGCCCAACCCGCAGGACCCCGGGGATTTGGGGGAAGAAGCCACTAACTTTCACATGGAATCAGATCCATTATCACCCTTCAGAGGGACATCACCTCCATTTCAGACTCCATTTGCTCCTTGATTTGCCCAGTGTCCCTAGCCACTTCAGGGGCCCTTTTGCCTTGCGCAGTTTGACATTTATGGCCTTAATTTGTGTATGTGCGTGTCCCCATGCATGTGTTTGGACCCCTGTGGCTTGTGTCACAGTGTTACAAGTGTCCCACATCATGTTCACCGTTGGATCAGCAATAGCTGATTCTCAGAAAGTCCACAAATCTGACCTCCCAAAGTGTGTCCCAAAACACCCTAATTGCAGGCAAAAGTCAATGGGCAAAAGTCTTCAAAGGGCCAGTGTCCCTATTTACCTTACACCTCCCCAATGTTAATGTAGGGACAAGTGTCCCAAACCTCATGTTCAGATTTGGTTGTCATCAGCACATATGCTGATTCTTGAAAGTCCACAGCCAAATCTGATCCTCAGGACTCGTTGAGTTTTGGGCCCTGGCACACTGGTGTCCCTGTTTGACATGTTACCATTGGGGAAAGGGGAGAGTCAGACGGCCAACTGACTTCCATGCCTTCACACCCACTTTACCCCACAGGTGCCTGGGCCTTTGTTGGGGGGGGACACAAGGTGATAGTGGTGACATGTGCACCCTTGTCCCATGGTATCCCCCCCCATACCACATTTGCCTTTTTTTCGGGCCAATCTATCATTCATTGACTTGTACTGGCCGTTCCCTCGTATACACCTGGTGTCCCTGGTTTTTTTCCCTTATGGGCCACCAGGTCCAGGGTAGCCACGGCCAATTACTTCCTTGCCCATTGACTTCATAAACCACTGCCGTGTCCCTCGTATACACCTGGTGTCCCTGGTTTTCCCTTATGGGCCACCAGGTGCATGGGTGAGGTGCCACGGCCAAACTATCCTATGGCCCAATGACTTGTATGGCCGTGTCCCTCGTAAGGGAAACACCTGGTGTCCCTGGTTTTCCCTTATGGGCACCAGGTGCATGGGAGTGCCCCTTGCCACTGGCCCTGTGTGTCCCTCGTATACACCTGGTGTCCCTGGTTTTTTTTATGGGCCACCAGGGTGCAATGGGAGAGTGCCAGACGATTGCCAATACTATGACCATCGGATGGCCCCCATAAACCACTGCTGGCCTCCCCCAAATACACCTGGTGGTCCCGCAGGCCGTTTCCCTTATGGGGGGCCCACACAGGTGATCATGTGACTCTGTGACCCCCCAATACTTGTGTATAGGAAAATCATAAGGGAAAAGGGCTTTTTTGAGGAAAATTTTGAGTCCTCTTTTACCCCAGGGACAGGTCATGGGCTCTCATTTTCCTGGGTACACATCGGCATTTTCTCCACTTGTTCCAATTTTTCCACATTTTCTCCATTGACTTTGCTTTACAGTTTCCCCTGTTGACCTCAGTTGCCTGCGATGCACCTGAAAAACCTGAAAGGAGGTAGCTAGCAGAAGGTAGGCATCTGTGCATTCACACACTGGTAGAGGCTCTGAATGGGATGCAGAGCTGCGATTTGTTTGGGCCAGATCGGACAAAGCGTTGCCGAGTTGCGGAGCGTCAAATGTGCTGAGCAAGCCAAATTCCCTCCTCGCCTAAGTGTCAGGCAAAAGTCAATGGGCTATTTGCGACCGACACGGGCCTTAGTTTTCAGAGATTAAAAGCGCTTGTTTTTTGAGTAGGTGTGTTAACAGTTTTGCAGTTTAAGGTACACAAAAGATGGGTTGGAATGAAGAAACTGGGTCCCCCTATATGCTGCCCATAAGAGGCTAGTTCTGCCTGACTCTGCCTCTATCAGGTTTGTTCATGCCTTTGTTTCATGGTAAGCTCAGCACCTCCCTTCTGAGTTTTAACACTGTTAAGAGACAATAGAATCAAAATGGCTTGTAGTGATTGTTGCCTTAAACATGTTTTTGTATAATAATTAAGGATGTAGCATGACATTTAGATTTGTGTTTTACTATTAAAAGGTTAATGAAATAGTTTAAACTAATTTGAAAAAATATTTTTGCATGAGGGATCATTGGTGATTTATTAGGTTGAAGGTTTTCCCTGGTGCCATTAAGCTAGCTGACAGTTTAAAAATATGCTAAAGAAAGGGAAATTTATTTTTGATAAAGAATCTGAGTCATGATTTCATTTTTGGTGAGAATTATTTTTTAATTTAAAATTGGGTAGAGTTTATGCATCAAAATTACTTTGGGATGTCCATTAAATTTTAATATTTATTTTCATACAAGACAAATCAGGATGATATGTGATTTAATTTTCTAGTGAAAATTGATGTATCGACAACAACTGAAGTTTGCGTTTTGTTGTTAATGGAACTGAATTACGGTTAAAAACATCTGGATTTATTTATGTTGCTTTTGGTTTAATTTCATAGTGCACATTTTGTCAGGAATTCATTTCTGGGGTTTTATGTAAGTGATCCGGGTTACTAAGTTTTTTATACTTTTTGCTGGATTGTCGCAGGGGTTTGGGACCCTGCGCCAGAAGGGGGGAATGTCAGAAAATGAATAAAACAGGGTTTTAGCACTCATGGAAAAAAGGGTAGCTCATACCTCCAGTGAGGACTTAGTGACAAAGCGAAGAGACGTTGTACTTTGTTTTATATAAATGGGCATAGTTCCTAGGATCACATTCTGAAAACCTGTCTGAAAGTATGTGTTGATTCTTTTGTGAATTTTACATCTCCACAGATTAGAATTTTTGAAATTTTCTTTGGTATCTGAAACTATGGAAATAATGACCTGTAATCCAGGCCTTTCCCCAAACATCATATGTCACATTTTTTAAAATTCAGAATATTTAGCTGATGGTCACTGCTAGTATACTAGGTGAGTGGAATTAATTTTTTGATTTTGCTGGGTGTTTTGATGAAGTTCATGTAATTAAGCCCTAGGCTTGAGAATGGGATTTGAAATTAAAAAATTAGCCAAGGGTTGTGAAAGGGTTTTGCTTATTGTTTTCATTTTTCAAAGAGACTTTTAAGTGCTGTTTGACAGGTCTTCTTATTTGGCATGGGGATATTGCTAAATTTCTACCTTCCACATCTTTGTGTGAAGAGAGGATGTTGTTTTACGTCAAACCTGTCCCCTGTGCTTTTCAAGTTTCACAATTGCAAAGCTGCATTGCTGAAAACAGCCCCTTCCAAACTCCACTCCTTGATTCCAGGAGAACACAGTTGAAGGGCCAGATGCTGGGATGGCCCATATCATTCTACAACCGTTGTCAAGGTAGCAAGAACGTGACACCCTGGGTCTATGCTACACTGGAAGGTGTTCAAGGGGAACCCACCTGACGGGCATCCGGTTTCAAAAACCCTCCCCCTAGAGGGGTTTCCCAAACCCAAAGGGCCCACCTGAAACCAAAAAAAGGTTTTTGGAAAACGGGGCAGTTTTAAAAGCGCAGAACCCCACTCGGGGTAGAGGCGCGGGGATTTTTAAATTTTTTTTATGATTTTTTTCCCTTTGGGAAAAAAAAAATTTTTTGGGTTTTCATTTCCAAAAAGAAACATTCCCTTCAAGGTCACGATCAGCTATATGGAAGATGGTTTTTTCCCTGAGCTGATGTTTGGGTTATTGCAAGTTTTTATTACTCCTGTGTTTTTTTTGGGAAAAGGTACAGCTAAGACAATGTGTGACTAACTGAGTAATTACCCCCAAAAATTTCTCACCCGCTGATTCAAAAGAGGGATTCACACTTGTTTGCACCCAAAACTTGTGGACGATAAAAAATGACAGTTTTTTAGGGTTTGTTGTTTGTTCCACGTTATTAAGGGATCCCTTTTTTGGTCCCTGTTCCTACGAAACGTTTTCAAATCTAATTTTTCTTTCCAACTGGAAAACATAACCAGCTGGGGGGAGGTTTTTTTTTTCCTTGGGTGAGGAATTAAAATTGTAAGGCAAAGCGGAAAATGTTATAGATTTTCTAGTGAGACAAAATTTTATGTGCGTTTACGGGAAAATTCTTTTTTAGATTTAGGGGTAATAGGAACCCCGAATTAAGATCCAGTATTTGTTTTTGAGAGGAAAACAAAACCTTTATTTCCTTGGAAAGAAGGGGTTTTCCCAAACTATTTTTATCTTTTTAAGTGCAAAAAACCAACCGACATAAATTTGAGTCGGGGGTCCTATCAAAAATATTCTTATATTTTTCAGGATTTTTGGTCCCCCAAGGCCTTTTGTGTTAACTTTTAAATCTGACAGCCTTCCCGAAGGGAAAATAATTAAAATAGCCAGGCAGGAAAAAAAAAGGGCCCCAATTGTTTTTGGGTTCTTTCCCTGGTAGGGAGGGTTTTAATCATGCCCCTAAGAACTGGTTTGGATGGTGGAAATAGACCCATATCTGTATCTCCCTGCTAATTGGTCTGGATTTATGTTTTTTAGTACCTACAGTCATTATTTAAAATTCAATCATTTCCCATTATTAGGAAAGGGTAAAAACGGAAAAAAAGAGAGTAGGTTCCATATATGAAAGGAAATTTGGGGTACACTTTTTTTCCTAGTTTTGAGTTGTTAGTTTAGTTAGGAAATCTACTTTTTTAACTGAAGGGGTTAAAATTGTTCGCCCAAAGGGAGCAGCGGGATAAAGAATTAGATTTTTTGCAAAATGGAGGGTTTTGGATTACCTCTTAGCTGAGGGGGTGGCTTTTGTCTTTTAAAATTTGGGGGAAACACTGTTGAAATTTTTAAATTCCAAATTTGTTTTCAAAACAACTGTTTAAGACCCAAGAAAAATTAGGATTTTGGTTTTTACGGCTCAAACAGAATGAAAATAGGGTTTCCTTTTTGGGGAATTTGGTTCCTGGTTAAAAAGTTTGGAGAAATTTCTTTTTTTTCTTTTTGATTTTGATGTTTATTTTAAAGTGTTGCCCTTTTTTTTTTTTTGTTTTATTTTGTTTTAACTTAGGTGAAGGTTTTGAAGAAAATTTTCCCCTTTTTGTTTTGGGTTATCTTGTAAACAGAAGAAAGGAAATTGTTTTTGGAAAAATTTTTTTATTTAGTGCTCCAAAAAACTTTTTAAAGTGCCCGTGAAAATTTCCTTTACCCCCCTCCCCTTTTGACCCTCTTTTTTCAATTCAATTCAGTTTTTATGCCCAATTCACAAACCCAAAGTCCCTCCCCAAGGCACTTCAAAAAGTCAGGTACATCCCTTTTCCCAATTTAAACTTAATCATTGAAAATGTGAAGGGCAGATTCCGTTTTTAAATTTTTCAATTGGATAAAAGTTTTTTTTATCTAAGGAAAACCCCAGATTGCTCCAGGGCAGTGACTTGCAGCAAATTTACTCCCCCGGATGAACATGTAAGGACATTTGGGGCAGTCACTGGGGTTGGGCTTTGGGAGCAAATTTCCCCCATACTGAGCATGCATGTAGCGACAGTGGAAAAGGAAAAAATCCCTTTTAAAAAGGGGGAAAAACCTCCAGCAAACCCGGCTAAAAATGAGCGGCCCAAACTGCCCCGACCCATTGGGGGGTTAAAAAAACAAAAGAAAGACCCAAAGAAAAACAAAAAAGCACTGATCCCCGGAGTACTTTCCCAGGGGGAAAAAAAGGGTTTTAAAAGTTAATGGATGTAGCTCCCCCAGTCGTTTTTACCTTTGAAAGGAGGGAAAAGATAAAAATCTGAGCCAGTTTTTTAAGTTTTGAGTCTGGGGGAGAGCACATAGGAATTAATTTCAGTAAAAAACTCAGTCAGGGAGCTATGTTCCCAGGGAGAGAAAGGGCCCCAAAAACTGAAAGACAGGGGCCAGGGGGGATCATCGGGGAAGGGGGGGAGCATTAAATTTTTTTTGCCAGCAGAAGCTTGGACCCCCCATGCCCCTCTCCCAAAAGGGGTTCGGTAGACCCCAGAGTCAGGCCAGGTGAGCTTCTAGGAAAGAGAAAAGAGAGGAAAAAAAGTTTTTTAAAGGGTGAAATAAAAAAAATAATTCAAAATTGAAGAGTAGTGTGAGAATTTAGCGAAGAGGGTGAAAGTGGTCATTATGTCCTCCAGCAGCCTAAGCCTATAGCAGAATAACTACAGAGATAGTTCAGGATAACCTAAGCCACTCTAACTATAAGCTTTATCAAAAAGGAAAGTTTTAAACCTAGCCTTAAAAGTAGACATTTTGTCCATCTAGAGCCCACTGATGGCCATTGTTATACTAAAAACCACAACGACTGGGATATCTCTCTCTGTCAGATTGACCATAACCATTGGAAAAGAGAGGGGGTCATACAGGTAGCAGAAATGGAGGGTGTGTTTGCACCTCAACCATAACTGAGCCGGTTTAGGCTTAACCTGACTCCCCCTTACTCCATCCAACAAGGGGAGAAGAAGACGGACGTAAAATAACGAAGATACCTCAGGATAAACTAAGCCACTCTAACTATAAGCTTTATCAAAAAGGAAAGTTTTAAGCCTAGCCTTAAAAATAGACAGGGTGTCCGCCTCACGGACTAAAACTGGGAGCTGGTTCCACAGGAGAGGAGCCTGATAACTAAAGGATCTGCCTCCCATTCTACTTCTAGAGACTCTAGGAACCACCAGTAAACCTTCAGTCTGAGAACGAAGTGCTCTGTTAGGAACGTATGGAACAGTCAGATCTCTGATGTATGATGGAGCTAAATCATTAAGGGCTTTATATGTGAGGAGGAGAATTTTAAATTCTATTCTGGATTTAACAGGGAGCCAATGAAGGGAAGCTAAAGTAGGGGAAATATGATCTCTCTTTTTAATTTTCATCAGAAGTCTTGCTGCAGCATTTTGAATCAGCTGAAGGCTTTTAACTGCATTTTGTGGACATCCTGATAGTAAAGAATTACAATAGTCCAGCCTTGAAGTGACAAATGCATAGACTAGTTTTTCAGCATCAATCCTGGACAGGATATTTCTAATTTTGGCAATGTTCTGGAGATGATAAAAGGAAATCCTAGAAACCTGTTTAATATGGGATTTAAATGACATGTCCTGGTCAAAAATAACACCAAGGTTTTTTACTTTATTACCGGAGGTCAATTTAATGCCATCCAGGTTAAGTGAATGACTAAGCAGCTTCTTTTTTAAAGACTCCGGTCCAAAGACGACAACTTCTGTCTTGTCTGAATTTAGAAGCAGAAAATTTAAAGTCATCCAAGTTTTATATCTTCAAGACATGCTTGTAGTCTATCTAACTGGTTGGGCTCATCAGGATTTATGGATAAGTAAAGCTGAGTGTCATCAGTGTAACAGTGAAAATTTATTCTATGCTGCCTGATAATTTTACCTATTGGAAGCGTATATATAGTAAAGAGAATTGGCCCAAGTACTGAACCCTGTGGTACTCCACAATTAACCCTGGATTTAAAGATGATTTATCATTTACATGAACAAACTGGAATCTGTCAGACAAATAAGATTTAAACCAGCCTAGCGCTGTTCCCCTAATCCCTACAGCATATTCCAGCCTTTCTAAGAGAATATTATGATCGACTGTATCAAATGCAGCACTGAGATCTAACAGAACCAGTACAGACACAAGTCCATTATCTGAGGCAATAAGAATATCATTAGTGACTTTCAGCAGATCTGTTTCAGTGCTATGATGAGCTCTGAAACCTGACTGAAACTCTTCAAACAGGTCATTGCTGTGTAAATGCTCACACATTTGATTAGCAACTATTTTCTCAAGAATTTTAGATAAGAATGGAAGATTGGATATCGGTCTGTAATTTATTAAAATCATCTCGATCAGCGAAGGTTTCTTAAGCAAAGGTTTAATTACAGCTACCTTAAAAGCTTGTGGTACATACCCATTTACTAAAGATAAATTAATCATATCTAAAATGGGGCTGGTAATCAGAGGGAACACTTCCTTAAATAATTTGGTTGGGATTGGGTCTAACATACAAGTTGAAGGTTTAGATGGAGCTAATATTTCTGATAACTCAGGAAGCTCCACAAAAATGCATCAAGATGGCGCCGACGATGGCAGCCTCGGAGCTTCGCTCTCTCCTTGTTTTTGTATTTTGTGTGTTTATATGTTTTTCGAGCCACAGTACTGTGGTCTCGGGCCACAATTCGGTGGTCTCATTCAGTAGAGAGGATCTTCTCAACATCAGAGAGTCCTCTCTTGGGTTTTTTTCACCATCCTTCATCCATCCGAGGTTCACTGAGCTTCTGGCAAGCAGAGCGGCGGCACTCTACGGGATACTGCGCCGGAGGCATCGGAGGGGAAAGCGTGCTGGCGCCCTGGTAAAGCTCCGCAAAAGAGGACTTCGCACACCACTGCCTTCAATACATCTGTCAAATGTCCGCTCTCTAAGCAACAAGATGGACGAGCTGCTTCTTCTCACCAGTAAAAACTCGGACCTCCGCAGATCAGCGGTTCTCTGCTTCACCGAGACATGGCTGAGTGAAAACATCCCGGACGCGCACTGCTGATACCGGACTTCCAGCTGTTCAGAGCGGATCGCAGCACGGAGCTATCAGGGAAGAAGCGAGGAGGCGGAATCTGCTTTTATATAAACAAAACTTGGTGCAGAGACATAAAAGTGCTGGGGAAAACATGTAGTCGATTAGATTTGGAGTCATTTTCCATAATCTGCAAACCGTTTTATTCACCGAGAGAGTTTTCCTCGTTCATAATAATCGGCTCATATTTTCCACCGCATGGCTGCACTTCTGCCTCGGAAAAACATCTTGCTGAGCTGATTACAGACGTGGAGAAAAAGCACCCTGACTCTTTCATTATAATACTGGGAGATTTTAACAGCGCAGATCTCTCTAATGAGCTCCCAAAATACGGACAGCATATTAAAGTGTCCCACCAGAGACAAAAACACACTGGACCACTGTTACACAGCTTTTAAGGACTCATACCATGCTGTTACCAGGGCTGCTCTGGGACTTTTGGATCATTGCCTTATCCACCTCACAACAACTTACAGACAGAAACTAGGAGCTTCCAAACCCGTGGTTCACACTGTTAAAAAGTGGACTGAGGAATCGAAGCAGATGCTACAGGCCTGCTTTGAATGCACAGACTGGACTGTTTTTGAAACTTCAGCCACTGACTTAAACGAACTAACTGATGTGGTGACATCATACATCAGTTTCTGTGAGAACATGTGTGTGCAGACCAAGACCTTCTGCACCTTTGGGAACAACAAGCCATGGTTCACTCCACATCTCAGGAATCTGCGCAGGGACAAGGAAGAAGCTCACAGCAGTGGAGATTGGGCGCGGTACAGGCAGGCCAGGAACAGACTAACAAAGGACATCAAGGCAGCCAAGAGAAGCTACAGTGAGAAGCTGAAAAACAGCCTTTCTACTGGTGACACTTCGGCTGTATGGACTGGTCTGAGAAACCTGACTGCCTACAGAAGCCCCACCACCCTTCCTGAACAAAGTCCTCGCCTGGCTAACCGTTCTGAATGGCTTCTACTGCAGACATGACAAGAAGCCATTCACACCTCAAACCAACTCCTCCACATCCCATTCAGGAACAAATTCGACCAGCAAAGCAACCAACCCCCTACCTTCAGATCCTCTGCCTGCACTAAAGATCTCTGAGGAAGATGTAAATAGGCTCTTTCAGCGCATGAAAACAAAGAAAGCTGGAGGACCTGATAACGTCTCCCCATCATGCCTGAAAGCCTGTGCAAATCAACTCGCTCCGATCTTCACCCGGATCTTCAACAAGTCACTGGAGAAGTGTGAAGTCCCCTCCTGCTTCAAACGATCCACCATCATCCCAGTGCCCAAGAAACCCACCATCCTAGGATTAAATGACTACAGGCCTGTACCCCTGACGTCTGTGGTCATGAAATCCTTTGAGCGGCTGGTGCTGAAGCACCTGAAAGACATCACAGGCCCTCTACTGGACGCCCTGTGGTTTGCTTACCGAGCAAACAGGTCGGCAGATGATGCTGTTAACTTGGGTCTACACTTCATCCTGCAACACCTCAAGCACCTAGGGACCTACGCCAGGATCCTGTTTGTAGACTTCAGCTCGGCCTTCAACACCATCATACCAGACATCCTCCACCAGAAGCTCACCCAGCTCAACGTCCCAGCCTCCACCTGTCAGTGGATCAACAGCTTTCTGACGGACCGACAGCAGCATGTGAGACTGGGGAGCATCTTCTTCCGAACCAGATCAATAAGTACTGGTGCCCCCCAGGGGTGTGTTCTCTCCCTACTCCTCTTCTCCCTGTACACAAATGACTGCACCTCAGCGGACTCGTCCGTGAAACTCTTTAAGTTTGCAGACGACACCACTGTCATTGGACTGATCCAGGACGGTGATGAGTCTGCATACAGACAGGAGGTGGATCGCCTGATACACTGGTGTAGTCAGAACTGCCTGGAAATAAACCAACTCAAGACTGTGGAGATGGTGGTGGACTTTCAGAAAACTCCACCTCCATACACCCCCCTCACCTTCCTCAACAACACCGTGTCGGCTGTGGATCACTTCAGGTTCTTAGGAACCACCATCTCTGAGGACCTGAGATGGTCTTCAAACATAGACACTGTTCGAAAGAAGGCCCAGCAGAGACTGTACTTCCTGAGGCAACTCAAGAAGTACAACCTTCCACAGGAGCTGCTGGTCATCTTCTACACTGCCATCATTCAGTCTGTCCTGTCTTCATCCATCTCAGTGTGGTTTGGTTCATCCACAAAACAGGACAGGTCCAGACTGCAACGAATAATCAGGACTGCAGAGAGAATCATCAGGGCTGACCTTCCCTCCATCCAGGACTTATACAGGTCAAGGGTCAGGAAAAGAGCTGCTAAAATCTCTGCAGATCCCACACACCCTGCACATAAACTGTTTAGAGTTCTGCCTTCAGGGCGACGCTACAGAGCGCTGTTAACTAAAACCAGCCGCCACAGAGACAGTTTCTTCCCTCAGGCTGTTTCTCTGTTGAACATTCAATAGAGTACAAAACAAAAGCATACAGATGTTGCAAATGCACCTTTTTATTTATTTATATATGTGAATATTTGTACATTGTAGATATGTATATTCTGTAGTGCAAAAACAAAAACCAAAGAGCAAAGTGTACCAGAGTCAAATTCCTTGTTTGTGTGTACAAACTTGGCAATAAAGTTGCTTCTGATTCTGATTCTGAGGATCAAAACAGTCCAAACACAGATCAGGTTCTACAGTTACTTCCAATGTTGTCTCACTTGTTGAGGATGAAGTAATCATCTTCGGGAGTATGTCAAAAATTTTCTTCTTAATAGAATCAATTTTATTTTGGAAGAATCCCATAAAGTCATGACTGCTGAGAGCAGTCATGACCTCTGTGTTTAGTACTTATAGAGGAGTTGGTCTGTAAAACCATTGCCAGAAGTTTAATGGTTAAAACACATCCTGGAGGGTTGTGTCTGAGGAAGAGCAGACGGTCTGCTCATAAATAACTTTGTTACCTCTGACCCGAGGTGGGGTCTAGAGGACCATGTCTCCAAACTCTTTTAAGTTGAGGTAACACCCACATACTGTTTAAATACTGTCTGTAAACTGTGCTCTGGGCTCTGTTTCACTGACTTGTCAGTGACAGGGTCTTCAAACGCAGGAATGCCTTTGAATAAAACTTATAAAGACATAGACCGGATTTTTCTCTTGTTGTGAGTTAATTTCTCTCCCACTTTGATAAGAAAAATTCCATTATACACACATGACGGAACATTGCCAAGCCACAGCTACCCTTTGAGTAATAAACCCATTAGCTAAATATTAGCTAACCAGTAGCTTGTTTCTCACACTGATTTTATGAAATGGTTTTAAGCTGTCCCAACAGTTACTGTTTCAGTTATTTTTTGGGAAAGTAACTGAAATAGTCAATGTAGTAAAACTAGGAGTAATTGAAACAGTTGATATAATCAAACTGTGAGAAATGGAACACACATTCCTCTGCAGGGCTTGCTTGCATTAGTATAGATACACAGACAATTAAACAAGAAACATTAATATTGATGTAATATTGATGAAATTGCTACCTCTGCTGGACAGGCATGGTAAGGCCTATCCATCACTTCCTGTTTTTTGCTGTTGCTCTCGGTGAATTGTTTGGCGTGTGAAGGCTCTCTTGTTTGATCTGATTTCTCTCTACTGTGATATCTCTTACTTGTTTTAGTACATAAACATGTTAAAACACATACTTTCTGTTGCTGTATTTAACGTTTGGGGACTATCCGTGTCTTACACGGGTTTTCTAGTAGTGGTAAGGGGTCGCTAGCTTAGCGTTAGCTTTAGCTCCACCATGGCTACCCATTGTGCTGTTTCTCTCTCCGAGTCTTCTCCTCTCTCCTGCTCTCTGTGTCAGATGTTCAGTTACTCCTCTGCCTCCTTTAGTGATAATGGTACGTGTCATAAATGTAGCATTTTTGTAGCTTTGGAAGCGAGGGTGTCGGAATTGGAGGCCCGGCTCCGCGCTGTTGAAAAAGCAGCAGATAGCCGAGGCCCCTTAGCCAGTGCGGAGCCACCGAGGGTAGCTCCCCGTAGCAGTCCTCCAGCAGAGCCCGCGCAGCCGGGGCCTCAGGCCGGCTGGGTGACGGTACGTAGAAAGCATAATCCTAGATCCCAGATTTTCCCCGCTCAGCGACACACCCGCTGAGAAGCCAACTCTGGTAATTGGCAGCTCCATAGTCAGAAACGTGGCACTAGAGACGCCAGCAACCATAGTCAAATGTCTGCCAGGGGCCAGAACGGGCGACCTCAAATCATACCTGAAACTGCTGGCTAAGGATAAGCGTAAATACAGTAAGATTGTTATTCACGCTGGCGGTAAAGACCCCTGGTTACGTCAATCGGGGGTCACCAAAGTTAGTGTTGCTTCAATGTGTAAGTTTGCCAAAACAATGTCGGACTCCGTAATTTTCTCTGGTCCCCTCCCCGATCTGACCAGTGACGACATGTTTAGCCGCATGCTGTCATTCAACCGCCCGCTGTGTAGGTGGTGTCCAGAAAACAATGTGGGCTACATTGATAATTAGCGAACATTTTGGGGAAAACCTGGTCTGATCCGGAGAGACGGCATCCATCCCACTTTGGATGGAGCAGCTCTTCTTTCTAGGAATCTGGCCGAATTTATTAGTTCTCCAAAACTCTGACAACCCAGGGTTCAGACCAGGAAGCAGGGTCGTAGTTTAACACTCCTCTCTGCAGCTTCTGTAGTGCTACCCACCCATTACCCTATTAAGACTCCTAAAAGAAGGAAATCAGGAAAATCTCATAAAAATAAACACAACTCAGACTAAAAAGAAAAATAAAACAATTAAATGTGGCTTACTGAATATAAGATCTCTCTCTTCAAAGACTTTGCTAGTTAGTGACCTGATTTGTGACAATCAGATTGATTTATTTTGTCTCACAGAAACCTGGCTGCAGCAAGAGGATTATGTTACTATAAATGAGTCAACTCCTACTAATTATTAAAATTTTCACATTCCTCGAAATACTGGGCGAGCAGGAGGAGTAGCAACCATCTTTCAGTCCGATTTATTAACTAGTCCTAGACCAATATTTAATCCTTAGTTTTCCTCATCCAAATTGCAAAGCACTAAAACCACTTCTGTTTGTTGTTTTGTACCGTCCACCAGGCCCTTACGCTCAATTTATAGATCAGTTTTCAGACCTTTTATCTGATTTAGTGTTAAATACAGATAAGGTTATTATAGTGGGGGATTTTAACATTCATGCTGACACTGAAAGTGATAGCTTAAATATAGCCTTTAATGGTATCTTAGACTCAGTTGGCTTTACTCAAAACATTAACAAACCTACCCACGTTTGTCTTCATTCTCTGGACCTTGTGCTGACATATGGCATTGAGTGTAAAGACATAACAATATTTTCTCACAACCCTGTGCTGTCTGACCATTTTTTAATAACCTTTGAGTTTAATTTAACCGAGTACTCCCCACCTGAAAGAAAATTTCATTATAGTAGATCATTATCAGACAATGCTGTAACAACCTTTAAAGAATCTGTTCCACTTTTGATTTCCTCATTATCACAGAAAAACACAGTGGAGGGCAATCATTTTGTTTCTTCCCCTTCACAAATTGATTCTCTTGTTCATAGTGTTTCTTCATCATTGCGTGATGCATTAGACAATGCAGCCCCCTTAAAAAAAATTATTCATAGGAGGCTGACTACCTGGTTTAATTCAGAGCTGCGTACTTTAAAGCACATTGTTAGAGAATTGGAGAGAAAATGGCGCTCTACACACCTAGAGGATTCCTACTTAATCTGGAAAAATAGCCTACTGTTGTATAAAAAGACACTTCACCAAGCTAGAACAGCTTATTTCTCATCATTAATAGAAGAGAACAAGAATAAGCCTAGATTTCTCTTTAGTACAGTTGCTAAACTTACACAGAGTCAAAGCTCTGTTGAGCCATCCATTCCCTTAGCTCTCAGCAGTCATGACTTTATGGGATTCTTCTTAAATAAAATTGATTCTATTAAAAATAAAATCTTTGACATACTCCCGAAGATAACTACTTCATCCTCAGCAAGTGAGACAACATTGGAAGTAACTGTAGAACCTGATTTGTGTTTGGACTGTTTTGATCCTGTGGAGCTTCCAGAGTTATCAGAAATATTAGCTTCATCTAAACCTTCAATTTGTATGTTAGACCCAATCCCAACCAAATTATTTAAGGAGGTGTTCCCTCTGATTACCAGCCCCATTTTAGATATGATTAATCTATCCTTAGTAAATGGATATGTACCACAAGCTTTTAAGGTAGCTGCAATTAAACTTTTACTTAAAAAACCTTCGCTTGATCGAGATGAGTTGAAAAATTACAGACCTATATCCAATCTTCCATTCTTATCTAAAATTCTTGAGAAAATAGTTGCTAATCAAATGTGTGAGCATTTACACAGAAATGACCTGCTTGAAGAGTTTCAGTCAGGCTTCTGAGCTCATCATAGCACTGCAATAGCTCTGCTGAAAGTCACTAATGATATTCTTATTGCCTCAGATAATGGACTTGTGTCTGTACTTGTCCTGTTAGATCTCAGTGCTGCATTTGATACAGCCGATCACAATATTCTCTTAGAAAGGCTGGAATATGCTGTAGGGATCAGGGGAACAGCGCTAGGCTGGTTTAAATCTTATTTGTCTGACAGATTCCAGTTTGTTCATGTAAATGATAAATCATCTTTAAACTCCAGGGTTAATTGTGGAGTCCCACAGGGTTCAGTACTTGGGCCAATTCTCTTTACTATATATATGCTTCCAATAGGTCAAATTATCAGGCAGCATAGGATACATTTTCACTGTTACGCTGATGATACTCAGCTTTACTTATCCATAAATCCTGATGAGCCCAACCAGTTAGATAGACTACAAGCATGTCTTGAAGATATAAAAACTTGGATGACTTTAAATTTTTCGCTTCTAAATTCAGACAAGACAGAAGCTGTCGTCTTTGGACCAGAGTCTTTGAAAAACAAACTGCTTAGTCAATCATTTAACCTGGATGGCATTAAATTGACCTCCGGTAATAAAGTAAAAAACCTTGGTGTTATTTTTGACCAGGACATGTCATTTAAATCCCATATTAAACAGGTTTCTAAGATTTCCTTCTTTCATCTCCGGAACATTGCCAAAATTAGAAATATCCTGTCCAGGAGTGACGCTGAAAAACTAGTCCATCACTTTGTTACTTCAAGGCTGGACTATTGTAATTCGTTACTATCAGGATGTCCACAAAATGGAGTTAAAAGCCTTCAGCTGATTCAAAATGCTGCAGCAAGAGTTCTGATGAAAATTAAAAGAGAAGATCATATTTCCCCTACTTTAGCTTCCCTTCATTGGCTCCCTGTTAAATCCAGAATAGAATTTAAAATTCTCCTCCTCACATATAAAGCCCTTAATGATCTAGCTCCATCATACATCAGAGATCTGATTGTTCCATATGTTCCTAACAGAGCACTTCGTTCGCAGACTGCAGGTTTACTGGTGGTTCCTAGAGTGTCTAAAAGTAGAATGGGAGGCAGATCCTTTAGTTATCAGGCTCCTCTCCTGTGGAACCAGCTCCTAGTTTTAGTCCGTGAGGCGGACACCCTGTCTACTTTTAAGGCTAGGCTTAAAACTTTACTTTTTGATAAAGTTTAAAGTTAGAGTGGCTTAGGTTATCCTGAGCTATCTTCCTTATTTTTTACCTCCGTCTTCTTCCCTCCCTCTTGGATGGAGTAAAGGGGAGTCAGGTTAAGCCTAAACCGGCTCAGTTATGGTTGAGGTGCAAACACTCCCTCCATTTCTGCTACCTGTATGACCCCCTCTCTTTTCCAGTGGTTATGGTCAATCTGACAGAGAGAGCTATCCCAATCGTTGTGGTTTTTAGTATAACAATGGCCATCAGTGGGCTCTAGATGGACAAACTGTCTACTTTTAAGGCTAGGCTTAAAACTTTCCTTTTTCATAAAGCTTATAGTTAGAGTGGCTTAGGTTATCCTGAGCTATCTCTGTAGTTATGCTGCTATAGGATTAGGCTGCTGGAGGACATAATGACCACTTTCACCCTCTTCGCTACATTCTCACACTACTCTCCAATTTTGCATTATTTGCTGTTATTTCAGCTTTTAACTTTGTTCTCTCACTTTTCTCTTCCTAAAAGGTGCATCTGGACTGACTCAGTGTCTACCTGTGACACCTTTCTGGAGAGGGGCATCGTCCGAGTTTCTGCTGGCAACAACTTAATGGTCACCCTCTACCGATGATCCACATGGCCCTGTCTTTCAGTGTTTAACCCTTTCTGTCTCCTAGACATGGCGATTGACTGAGCTTTTACTGTGACTAACTCTATTTGCTCTCTTTCAGATTCTAACCTTGAAAACTGGCTCAGAGTTTATCTGTTCTTTCTTTCTAGGTGAAACGACTAAAGGAGCTACATCCACTAACATTTACTTTTCCTTCCCATAGAAAGTACTCCTGGATCAGTGCTTCTTTGTTCTCTTTGTGTCTCTGCTCTGTTCTCTCTAACCCCCAGCCGGTCGTGGCAGATGGCCGCTCACACTGAGCCTGGTTCTGCTGGAGGTTTCTTCCTGTTATAAGGGAGTTTTTCCTCTCCACTGTCGCTACATGCATGCTCAGTATGAGGGATTGCTGCAAAGTCAACGCCAGTGACTGTCCACTGTCTCTACATGCTCATCCGGGAGGAGGGAATGCTGCAAGTCACTGACTGGATGCAATCTGCTGGGTTTCCTTAGACAGAAAATCTTTTTATCCAATTTGAATAAATAACAGAATCTGACTGCACTGTTCAATGATTAAGATTAACTGGAATGTATGTACCTGACTTTTGTGAAGTGCCTTGAGACGACATGTGTTGTGAATTGGCGCTATATAAATAAACTGAACTGAATTGAATTGAATTTGTTGGTAAACAGATAAACACATGTGACTGACTGATACCCACAAGGTTGTGGCCAAACCCTTGCATGGGAGGGCCTAGTTGTACGGTATAAAAGTGAAGGAGCCTAAAGATCGGGGCTCTATTCTTGGTCTCGGACTTCTGCACACATATCTCCTTGTAAGAAGCCCCAGCGCTGGTAACTGTACCTTTTCTTTGCCTTAATAGAATGAAGTGCTGAAGTCCAGTTACACTTATCTGTCATTATTAGTGGATTCGCAATTGATATTAAAAGGACCAGACTAAAAGAAAAAAGAAAGTAAAGTGCAACAAATGTGTGTTTCTGCTCAGTTACCTTTCCGATATTCAACATAGGTATCACGGAAGACACAAGCAACATAGTCAGCGGCTGCATCAACTAAAGGTAAGGAGATAACCTTTAATACCCCCGGGTTTTTTTTTCAAAATCACTGAGACTGTGTTGTTGGTTTCTGAAGTGAATTATTTTTGTTAATAAATAAAGGGCAGAGAAAAGGTACAGATTAATAGTTATTTTTGCGAATGTGATAAATATATGGTTTGAAAATAAAGTGCGATCTTAACGGTTGAAACTTTGAAGGGTTTAATTAACCCTTAAAGGTTGTAAGATCTCGGAGAGTTGGTTTAGAGCCCCGTCCTTTGGGCTTTTGCGTGACTCAAGAGTGCTGACTCACCCATCACGAAAAGCTGCAGGTCCTTCTAGCATATGTTGCAGGGAACTACTTGAGGGTTTGGTCCTCGTTTCAACCATGTTTTCTATCTAGTGTTTTTCAAGCCAGTGGTCATTAAAACAGCAACCGCCTTGCATGCTATTTTCTCCCGCTCACTGGAGACGTGCACAACTAGCAAGACACAGTTATGTGCTTAAAGTAGGTCTGCTTCATAGCTATGCCAGAGGGTGCTGCTGGTCCAGCAGCTGGTCTTTTCATCAAGTGAGCTCTATACTGCTCACATGCTCTGAGCAGCTATGAGGCTTTCTGAGACTTGATGATTTTTTTCTTTCATAAAACTGTGCAGTTAGAATATCAGGCACTTTGAAGGACTTTATATAGAAATCAAGCACGTTCCAAACCTTGAAAACACATTGTTAAAATTCAAGCATTTGTATAGCACTTTATCAAGTCCCCAGACACCCCAAAGGGCCTTACACTACAATTAGTCATCCACCCATTCATCCACCCATTCACAGTGGTAGGCTACATTGTAGCCAGAGCTGCCATGGGCAGACTGAAAGAAGTGAGGCTGCCATACAATCAGCGCCACTGAGGCCTCTGACCACCATCAGCAGGCAAGGAGGGTGAAGTGTCTTACCTAAGGACACAACGACTAAGACAGATCGGGGGCTGAAACTAGACACCCACCAGCTCCTAACAGACTACTTCGCTCTCAGACTGCAGGTTTACACATAGTATCAAGAGTTTCTAAAAGTAGAATGGGAGGCAGATCTTTGAGTTATTAGACTCCTGTCCTGTGGAACCAACCAATTCCCCTTAGGAGAACAAAACTTGTGAAAATTTCTGAATACAAAAAAACGAAGAATACCACATTTATCACTGGCTTTCATCTCGTGATCTCATATTTTCCTCTTGGAGCAACTCTGGGCATAGCAGCGGGGCAGAGTGGAGTGCTACCACTGAAAATCAGGATGGTGGCGAAGGGCGGAGCAAAGTGGAGATGGACCCTGTGTAAATTCTGGGTAAATTTTACAAACAGATCTAGTTTCAGCAACAACTGTGAACCTGGGTGGTACCCTTTGCTCTGACCAATATTTGAGAAGTGTATAAAACCTCTTTTCTCCATAGTTGTGTTGATATGCCCCATCAGGATGTAACACATTATAAGATTAATGCTCAGTAATAAATAGACATCATAGCAATGTTTGATTTTCCTGTTTCAATAATCACTTTGGTGTGGCAGCTTGGGTGTGAATGGTGTCCCAACATGACTATTTATAACAGAAAATGTTATAAATCTAACAATAACCTATTTGCCTAAAATTCTCAAACTGTCTTACAGAAGTACAGCAAACAGTTTCTGCAGTTTAGTTTTGTTAAATTACCATATTTACTTATAATGTACTACAAGTGTACTTCTACCATAAAAGTCTCCACTCTTTTAAAGTCAACATTGCTCCACCAAATAAAAACAAAACAATAAGAGAAGGTCCATCAGAATAGTATACCTGTCCCAAAGATTTTTAAACTACCACAAACATAAGATTCAAACATAAAAAGAACACTTTCATTTCTCTGTCTTCCTAACTTTGAAAGCAGCAGTACCTGTGAGGGGTGCAGGTAAGGCTCAGGGGAACCCAGGTTGGTTTGAACAGAGAGGCTCTTCTCCAGCAGGACCTGAGGGAAGCTCAAACGGTCAAAGGTACTGCGTTTCCAGCGGTGGCAATCGCCCTGGGCTAGCGCCTCATCCTCACTGAAAGCCCTCACAACTGGTCCTGGCAGTGGAAGAGGCACTGCCCCATCGCTTTCATATCCATCTTTGGAACCGCTGCATTGGATCACTCCTCCTCCCTGACCAGAGTCCCAACTGCTCCTCTGTTTCATTACCTGCTGGGCTTCCCATGCCAGCCTGGCCTGGGCTACCATTACCTCTGATCCTGTGCCGGGGAGCTCCTCTGTCCCGCAGTGCCCCAGCTCTTGGGGAAGGGATGGCTTGCGGCTCTTACGTTTGCGGTTGCCACTGGGGGAGAAACCACCTGGCCCAGCTGTAGAAGAGGAGGACAGTGAGTGAGTCTGACAAGTTGTCCAGGAAATTGAGTCTTCGTACATAAACCTTTGACCTGCCTCTCTCCCCTCCCCACGATAGTCCAAAAGTTGGCGGGGATCTCTAATCAAAGACTGGCTATGCTGCAGAGTATAGGACCCTCCATGTGAACCACCAAATCCTCCATTAGTGCCATAACGCTGCAGGCGGTCAGCAGTCTTGAAGCGCGGACTGGAAGATGACTGTTCCACGTACACCAGCTGCTTGACATATTCTTTTCCTACAGGACTGTACTCCAGGCTCTGAGTTTTTTCTGAACATTTCTGCCTTGTCAGAACCAGTTGTCCATAGGACGACTGGCTCTGCTTGGGGGAGTGGTAGAAGGGGGCTGGAGACTTCCGGGAAGGTGACTTATTTGAACCATAAAGGGAAGAATCTGAAAGGTTCATATCAGTAGGAGGCTCTTCATAGATGGGTAGTTGTTTATAGTCAGATGGTGGCTCCTCATACAGCGGGGGCTCAAAGGCGTAGCGAGGTGATGGAGGCTGGGACTCAGCAGAGGGACGGCGGTGGGTTCCACTACTGCCTAGCTCAGCCCGCTTCAGATATGGAGACTGGTGACGGTCAGAACAGTGAACAGGGGAGCCATTGGGTTCTGAGGGGGCGTTTCCTCCGGATAAATGGCGATTTCGCAAGGCATTGCCCCCTACAGGAGTTAGGGATTCACTGGGTGAGTAGCCATTTCCCTGATGAGCCAAAAAGCTGGGCTCTCTGTCGGTCACCTTGATGAGCATCCGCTCCTTTGTACCAGTATTCCAGCGGAAAGAAGAAGTCCTGAATAGAAGTGAGAAAAAGCAATTACACGTTAAAATTAAGTTCACAAAAGTCACAATGTCAGTAATTATTAAAAAATTTCCATAATGAGAAAGTAAAGTGATATCACATGTTGAGCAAACCAAGAGCTATAAAATATTCTATAAAATTGCAAAACAAAGCAGTCGGAGATATAGAAGCAGATAATGATTATATGTGATTAAACCCAAAATTATTATTATATGGTCTTCCAGTTAGACACACAATGACTCTTTATGAAAATGTCTTCTCAAAAAGCCAGAAATTCAAAATTGTTCTTTCTTTCTACAGTGAACAACTTCAATGTAGTTTCTAACTTGACTTGCCAATATTTCTGCTACTAGTAAAGCCTGGGAGAAATTTGGTTGAAAAGACAGAGAAAAGATCCACCCATTCATTGTCTCTACCTGCATAATTTTACCAGGGTAGGGGTAGGGGGCTGGTGCCTTGGCACTCCACCACAGGTGACAGCTTTGCCTTTTGACCTTTAAACCTTCAAACTGTATGATTTGGATGAAATGTTTAGGGTTTCCTTCCACAAGCTTCTCAAAATAGTTTGCTGAAATTTTGGTCCATTCCTCCTGGACTGGTGCAACTTGGCCAGGTTTGAATATCCCCTTGCTGACACACACACACACACACACACTCACACACACACACACACACATACACACATAGAGGGAGGGAAAAAGGCGGAAATCATTGGGAGGACACAGGGGATGTGTTCACCCCTTCCATAAAGATGTGCTCTCTAGTCTAGTATTATAAGTGACAGAGGACTGTCATGGCCCAGGGCAGTTGGAAGAGAGGAGAGAGTGAAAGGAAGAGGGTGAGAAGGGAAAAGAAAGGAAGGTGGGAGAAAAAAAGACAGGTATCACTAAGGACTGAGAGGAAAAATAAATGAGAAAAAATATAAAATAAAGATGACAGATTTTTCTGAAACGTCTGTCAGGATGTTCATGTTGGATATAAGCCTAATTCATATTTTACTGACATTTTAGGTTTGTTCCTAGAGAGATATCCAGATTTTGAAATGTATATAAGTATTTTTAATTTAAGTTTCAGGTCAGAGTTTAGATCATTTTTGCAGGCTAGTGGTAATAATATGACTAAGATGTTTAGTATGACAGATATCCATCCATTTTCTATACCCACTTCTTCCGTACTGGGTCGCAGGGGGAGCTGGTGCCTATCTCCAGCAGTCTACGGGCGAGGGGGGTACACCCTGGACAGGTCGCCAGTGCGTCACAGGGCAACATACAAGACAAAATACCATGAACACACCGATTAAAACCTAAAGGTAATCTAGAGCAATTAACTTTATAGTCATTTTTTGGAATGTGGGAGGAAGCCGGAAAACCCGGAGAGAACCCACGCATGCACGGGGAGAACATGTAAAATCCATGCAGAAAGACCCCTGGCAAACCGAAAGTTGAACCAAGTTCCTTTTAGCTGCAAGGCAACACTGATATGACAGATATCTAATTTTATTCAAAGTCAAAGATTGTTCAGTTTTGATTGTTCAAACAACTTGATACAAAACATTGTTCTGCGTCTTTGGGAGACTATAAATATTTATTTTTATCATTAGTTTTTTCGTTGTAGTGGGTGTGTGGTAATAACAATATCCCCTGTGTATGTGTGCGTGTCCATTTGTCAGCCAACCAGGTCAGCAAAGAACAATGCTAAAACTAGTATTATTACTTTTAATAAAATTAATTAACATGCTGAGGGCTCAGCAGGGGGCTTCAAAAAAGTTGCAAAGAAGCAGAAAAGAGAAAGATGTCCAACCAGAAAATTACTCTCTGAAATGTTCGTCATAATTGCCGCCCCTAATTGAGTTCAGGTTTAAATCAATATCAAACACCCATTATCAAAACAACAAGAGCCCCTTTTTCATTGCTTTGTGCAAAGCCCGGTGTTTGTCTTTCATGTAAACCTAACTTAGTGGGCTATGAACACTTTAATATTTTTGAATATTAGGTCTGCAGGAGGAGAGACTACTGTTCCAGTTTTGGATGCAGTCTCCCAAAATCTCAATGATCCTGTCATCCTCTGCTCTACTCTCTATGCATCTACTCTATGCTTCTACTATATATACAGTACATATTTGCTTATGTTTAGACAGTCAAGGTATCTATTCCCTGTACGTGTGGACTGATTATCAGTTTTTTTATTCCAATAAATAAATGTTTTATTAAAAACATGTCCTGTAGTTATCTGGTATGAGTTCACTGTAACACATTGTGTAAGGCTCACATTGTGCACTAGATGGTGTTCTGATTAAGTTGTGGCAATGATGTTAAAATCCTTCGAGAGTTGGAACATGAGTTCGGGAGAGGATGATCCAAGATTGTGGAATAAACTGCATTGCCAAGACTGACATTGTCATTGTTATTTAAATACAGTTTGAATCAAGTAAAACAAAGAAATACTACATGGTGTCAGAAAAAGGGGATACTGATCCGAACCACCGTTAAAAGAAATGGATGCTTACGGTGTTCCTGCTCTGCGGATGAATTGGGGTTCCACAAACCTACCCAAAGCATGGTGGCGCTTCAAGCAGCATGCTGAGCTAATGTTCACCGGCCCCCTGCGAGAAAAAGGGGAGGAGGACAAGAGTAGCTACCTCCTTCTATGGAATGGGGAGAAGGGAAGTGATGTTTACAACACCTGGACGCTCACAGCAGACAAAGCCAAGAAGCTACAGACATACACTGATTATATTACTCCCAAACCAAACCCCATCTATGCTAGATATAAGTTTCACCAAAAGATGCAAGGCGAGCATGAGACATTTGAACAATTCGTGACTGATCTAAAACTGCTTGTTAAGTACTGTGGATACCCAAATAGTGACGACATGGTCAGAGACCGCATTGTATTTTCCACTAATTCACCCCGTGTATGTGAGAAACTCCTCAGCCAAGGTGCAGACCTCACATTAGACAAGGCTATAGACGTAGCAAGGTCCAGCAAGCTGGCAAAGCAAGCAGTTAAAAGCTATATATAATATATATATATATATATATTTTAATATTATATATATATATATATATATATATATATATATATATCTATAGATATATATATATATCTATAATATATATAAATAGATATATATATATAGATATATATATCTATATATATATATAAACAAATTTTGTTGTTTGTTTATTGTCACTTATTTTTTTTGCACTTAATTTATTAGTACAGTTCTCTTTGCTTTTTGGGGTTTTCAATTTAATTCCTCGCTTAGTGTTTTCTGTGCTTGTTCTTACTGCATTCTTCTAGTTTATTAGTTTCTTTTCCCTGTTCCTCCCCTTGTCTTTAGATCCCCTTCAATTATTATTTACCCACAGATTTGTGTCATTTTAGATTATTTGTCCTCCCTGATTCCTTATGTTTGTGTTCTATGCGTTTAGTTCCTCTTGGCAGTTGTAATATTATTGGTCACTTCCCTTTACCTTCTTGTTGGTGCTTTAGATTGTTTTAGTGTATTTGGTTTTCGCTTCCCTACTCCTCCTCGTGAGTTAGTGTTGTTTATCTTTAGATCTAGTTTCCCTTTGGTTTATTTTATAGTCTAGTTTCTCAAGTGTCCCTGTGTCTCCCAGTCCGGTCACTATAGTAACCATTCATTCCCTCAGCCTTCACAACCAGTTCTCACACCTGTTCCCACTTCTCCTCTGATTACCTAAGCTTTCCTTTCATTGGTCCACTCTCCTCTTCTCCCTGCTTATATTCCTGGTTATTCTGACTATTCTCCTCTGGTTCCTCCCTTTCTATTCCTTTCACTACCCCTGTTTAAGTTCTGTTGGTGTGATATTTCCCTCAGAGGACGTTGTTTTGGCTTGATTCAAGTAAGTTTTGGAAAACTATTCATGCAAAGTTTTGAAAAAACCCTTTTGTTTTAAAGATGAAGCCTTCTCTAAAACACTGCTGCCCAATGCTTGTTCTTATGGTCCAAATAAACCACGGATCATGAAAAAGTTTCAATAAAAAACTAATTTGTTTGCACTGTTTTAATATAAGGACTTTGGGAATGTATTCCCTGATTTGGGAAATCGGTTGATTCGATAAAGGGGCTCTAAAAATTTCCCTTGAAAATGGAATTGGCACTAATATTAAAACTAAATTTAAATTCCCTTAGACCTTTTGAGCCCAAACTTTAACTTAATGGTGAATCTTGGATTTTCTTCAATATTTTAAACATTTTTTTTCCCATAAATGCTATTTTTTTCCTTCCTCCTGCAGAAAAAACACATTTTTCAACGCCCGTTACTTCCCTGTCTCTACATGCTCACCCCGGAGGATTTTACTGCTAAAAGTCTCTGACTCGTCAATCTATTGGGTTTCCTTGATTTGAAAAACGTTTTTTTCCAATTTGAATAAATAATGAAACTGCTGCACTGCTCAAAAGATTAGGTAATTGGAATTTTTTAGAAGTCCCCAAAAACAGGGGTGAATTGCCTTTTTCTGAACTTTGTCCCCCCTGTACTTCACAGTTGGGGTGGTAAGCAAAACTATTAATATAGGGGTTTAACAGTTTTCAAATCAGAAAATGATTCACAAATTTTACGAGCAGAAAAATTAAAAAATTAAAAAAGAAAACAAAATTTAAAGGGGTTTAAAACATTTCCCCTTCAATTCAGTTTTTTTCCCATTTAACCCCATGTCGTCTCAAAGGAACATTCAAAGTCAAATGCAAATGAATCATACAGATTTTAAGTAGGTACACTTCCAGCGTCCTATTATCAAACATGTGTCAATTCTGTGTATTATTCATTTGGGTTTAAAAGGTTTTCCCCAAAACAAACACAGCGTTTTCATTCAGTCGTACTTGCAGCTTTCACTCCTCCTGGATGACTGTAATATGTACATATATAAATTCTTTTCATTTTCCGTTTTATTCTATAGCGCCAATTCACAACACGTCGCCAAAGGGCACTTCACAAAAGTAAGAAAAAACATTCCAATTAGCCAACCATTGAACAGTGCACAGTTAGTTATTTTTTAAATTGGAAAAAAAAGTTTTTTCTTTTAAGGAAACCCCACGATTGCTCCAGTCGTGACTTGCACATTTCACTCCCTCCCAATGGCTGTGAGACAGTGGCCCAGTCACTGGTGTTGACTTTGCAGAATCCCTCATACTGAGCATGCATGTAGCGACAGTGGAGAGGAAAAACTTTCCCTTTTAACAGGAAAACCTCCACAGAACCAGGCTCAGTGTGAGCGGCCATGTGGCCTCATTTACACTGTGACCCAAAAAGGGTTTGGTGACTTTGTATACAGAAAAACAAAAGGGTTTTTAAATATATTTAACAATAATTGTCATTAATAGTAAAAATATTTTTAAAAACACATTTTTTTCTTTAAAAACTGTTTTACCAAAACCCTTTTAAACTACAAAAAAACAATACGATCTAACATAAATTAATTTTAATTTAAATCAGTTTAAAGATCCACAGGAAAATTATTAAATGAAAGAATAAATAGTAAAGCTTGTCTGAATAAAGATCTGGCTGAGGACTCAGCTTGTCAAGGCTCACATGGTCACTGTGTTAAAAACTGGGGAATGTTCACAAAGCTTGATTCGAAATGGCAATTGTAAACAATATCCTACACTGAATTCTGAAATAAATATTCTTTTGTTCACACAAATATTAAATATGACAAAAATCTAGAAGAGAAAAAACTTCCCAGGTGGAGACGGTCTTCCGGAATTACTCCAAGAGCATTTCAAAGACATCCAGGAGGTCACAGCAGAACCCAGAACATCTTAAGCTCTGTAGGTTTCACTTGTCTCAGTTAAGGTCAGAATTTGTTTTTCAATAATAAGAAAGAGAGACTGGGCAAAATAGCATCCATGGGAGAGTTCCACTGCCAGAAACACTTCTTGAGGACTTGGACCACTTGCTGTAATTCATAACCATGAACTGTGCTCTCTAGCAGAAAATCTGAAAGGAGAATGTGCGGGAGATCCCTTTTCTGACCTTGCTCAAGATTTCCATCAACATGATAATGGCAAAGTGACCACCACAAAGTAAACAGTAACCAACAGTAAAACCAAACTGAAGCTCACACTTGTGGTAGAAACTTGTCAGAACCTGTAGCATTCTACCCTGCTGACCATAGAAAATATGATACACAAATACACACTAAAAATAAGTAATAATAATACAAATAAAGTTATGAATCAAATGTTATCTTGTCTACGTTTTTGCTATGAAAATTAAAGTGATTTTTTTTTTCAAACATTTGTTCTTACTTTAATTACATATTTTTATCTGAATGGGTGCTGAATTGCATTCTATTTTTGCCCTAAGTAAGACAATTAAAATAACATACAGTAATTATTTTAGCTTTTTCTGCTGGTAATAAGGGCACTGTGCCTTCAAAAAGGTTGCTCGGGGATCGGAAGACGCATCAAGCATTTTTCTTAGTATTGTATAGAGTTTAAATATTTTGTTTTGTGAAACCCTAGAATTGATCAAAACTCAAATGAAAGTTTTAGAATAGTCAAGTCAAAACTCTTTAATCTGATTCAGGTGCTGGGGCTGGAGGAGTGGGCCAGAACTCCTCCACAGTAATGTAAAAAACTCATTGAAACATTATAGCATTATATTTCCTGTCAATACCAGGTTTGGAGGCGTTTATGTCTCTCACATACCATACACATTCCTGTTCACTTTACTGGAAGTGCTTAACTTAGGCATAAATTTGGGCTTGCATAGCAGTATGTTTGTCTTGTGTCTTTGTAAAGAAAGGGAGCAGAGTTTTTTTGAAGGATGTACCCTGGCTTGTATTCAACCTGCAGATTATACAATCTAAACCTTGCTTTCATGCTGAACACAGAGGGCTGACTGTGCCGAGCATGCATAGGACAGCAGGCTTCAGTATAGGGGAAGCCTCAGCAGATGTAGACCCAGGTCAGAACAAGAAAGGGACATAAACAATAAAAAATGTTATTCTAGTACAACCTTCACAAATTATGAATTACAATCAACACTAGAAAAGCAGAAAAGAAAAGATTTGAGAAGAAAAACAGCAACAGCTTAATTTCTTTAGTTACAAAAGGGCTCTGCCTCACCAGACCAGTAAATAGCCTATCTGCTCTGCTTTCCTGAAGGAGAGGATGGTCACTTGGGATGGTGAAGAAGAGATCAACTGGATGGAAAGAGATAAGTGTGAAATTGATTGCTGCATGCCCCATCCTGCAATTCTAAATACACTCACAGGCAAATCCTGTGGGATAGGCCTCAATAGTGGGACTTTGTAAGGGGTCTGTTGTAGTTGCCACATATTTCTATTGCCCGCACCTTTTCATTTTAAAAATTGGGGGGGGTAACAGAGGAAAAAAACTGAGGAAGGATTAGGCCTCAATGAACGTCTTCTGGCTATCAATTTTTAGTTTTTTCTTCTTGTCCCATGGGTCCATTTTTAATGTTCAAAACCATTTTAGCATAAAAAAAAAAACTGCAGGGTGTTCCTTCATTTGCATTCTTACATCAAAAACACACATAAAACTTTTGGTTCCAATAATCATTTAAGGAAAAAAAAGCCATTTTTTCTTAGTCACTCTTCTTTTCTTCTTTTCCATGGTTTTCCTTTTCTTCCGCTATGTTTGTGAAAAAAAAACCAAGAAACAACCAAAAGAATGCCAAAAAAAATCTATGGCTGGATGCACTAATTCTTCCCTTATTGGTTTTTAAACTGTTCACCAGGCTTTCATTTCATTGGTGCTTATCTAATCCACAGAAGAAAAAAAAAAAAACGTCAAAAAATTCTGAGCTGTGCAAAACAAAAAGGAATCTGCTCGTTAAATTTCCTCTTAGAAAAATTAAAAATAATTAAAAACCAAATCCAATCTCCAGGTTTAGTAGTTCTAAGGAAATAAACACCCAAAAAACTGTATTACACACGGCGGGGCCAGAAAGTTCCGCTTTGTTAAATGTTGGAAAATTGGTTTGAAAAAAAAAAAACTAATTGTGAAGGTCAGAAATTAGGGCCTGGTTTTGCTTTCATCAGGCCTTCCTTTTTTCAAACATTACAATGCTTTCCTAACCTACCACCCAAAAATTCCCAAAAGGCATTGCACAACCAAGGTCATTATGTAAAGGGTATAACACGCGGGCCCCACCCCTTAAATATGATCCTTGTGCACAAACAACTGGGTTTCCAAACAGGATTGATATGGAGCCCCACATGGGGAGCCCTGTCTGTCAGGTTTTAAAACCCCTTTCTCTTATTCCTAGGACATTTGGCGGGATTTGGGACTTGGAGATTTTACTGTGGGATCTAAAAAACTCTGATGTGCTCTCTCTCAGTGAATCAACCTTGAAAAATAAACTGGGCTCAGGAGTTTTTATCTGTTGTCTCTTTCTTACTCCTAGGATGAAGCCCCACTAAAGGAGATATAAACCCCATTTAAATGTTTCAACTTTTGGCCTTTACCATAGGAAAAGTTACTCCCTGGGAAAATCAGTGCTCTTTGGGTCCTTTTGTGGTCCTCTGGGCTCTGTTCTCTCAGGTTCGGGTGTGGGGGCAGGATGGCACGCTTTAAACACTTTGGAAGGCATGGTTTATGGCAGGTGAGGGGTTTCCTTTTCCTGTTAAAAAAGGGAGATTTTGTTTACCTTCTCCACCACTGTAGGTTAACAGTTGCATTGGATTAGGCAATTGAAGGGTGATTGCTTGCAAAAGGTTCAAAAAACAACAAAATCGCCCAGTGGGGGGGGGACTGTTCCAACTGTCTTCTTACATGCATTTCATCTGGGAGGAGGTGGGACTGCTGCAAAGTCCACTGGGGAACACGGGGAGCAAATTCTGGCTGGGTTTTACCTTAGAAGAAAAAACCTTATTAATTTTCCAATTTGAATTTTAAATAAATACTTAACTGGGAATGCACTGTTCAAAGGGTTTAGGGGGGTACTACTTGGAATTGGGTTTTTATCTTGGACATTTTCTGTGGATTGAAAGTTGCCTATGAAGGGGGGGGGGACGGGGGGGGGACATGTGTTGTGGGAATTTTGGGCGCTATATGAATAAAAAAACGGATAACAAAATGAAATGAATTTGAATTTCATATGTAAAGCGGTGGCCAGGGAAAACCAAATAACACCAAAGTTTCAGGCGGAGACGGCAGGGGAATCTGGGCAACAAACAGGAGTCCTGGGGGCCGTCGGGCAAGGAAGGACAGAGAGGAGGAAGTCAGAGACTGTGGAGGGGGGTTGCTGGGCGGGCGGGGGTGGACAGTGAAGTGGGAAGGACAAGGGAGGGACCAGCAGAAAGGCGTAGAGACCGCGTAGGACCAAAAACAAAAAGCATGAATCAGGAAAAAAATAATAAAAAACAGAAGCCATGATTCAAAACCGTAAAAAAACTTGTGAGAAAAAACCATATTGGGAAAAAAAAACCTGCAACCAAAATACCAAAACAACCCACAAATCTTAAATAACCCATTTTTTCAAAAAACAAGGAAACTAGTATTTAAAAGTTGATTTTCTTAAAATTATTCAGTAAAAACGGGAAAATCCTAAAAAATACCATTTTATTTTGGATTTAATATCCAAGGAGCTTTCGAAACATTTTATTAAAATCGTTCCTTCTTTTACTGATAAAAACCTGTTCTCTTTTATTTTGCCATCTTTTTCAAGCCCATTAATTTTTTCCACTTCTGGAGAAAATTTGTCCAGGCCAAAAAAATACAAAGTAAGAAAGATATGGACATTTTTAACATCCCAGTTACCTTGTTTATTGCCACTGGGACGCATGTGGGAGGACATTTAACGGTTTGCCCAGTTCTTTGCCTATAAAACTTTGAAGAGGAAAGTGTGATGTAAGTTGTCGTTGTTTAAAAATTATAGGGCCATAGAGTCCTCATCCTGGACTTAATCAGTAAATAAATACTACAGTTATTAATTTTAAATCTTGTATACATATTGGTTATTTGTGAATGTTTCTCAAACCTTTTTCAGTAAACAAAAATCCTGTTGTATACCTGTTTAAATTAGTTTAGTTTATTAATTAATTATTTAACATGGGTAATTTCAGGGAAAAATTTAAAACAAAAAACGTAGTTAATGGTAGGGTTTGAAAAACTTTTGTATTGGTTTTTGACTTTCACCTCATGCGCTTTAATAACAAAGTGCTCGCCTCACATTTGCCACAGGAAAGGAGGATAGAGGGACGAGAGGGAGTGGGGGTAGAATGCTATATCAGCAAACCAATTTGGGGGCTGAGCACAAAAAAAACCCACATGGCAACACCTAATACCCTTCTTGGGAAACCCACCACCCACACCACAACACCAGACCCACACCCATTACAACCCCCTTAAAAAAAAATGGGCCTGAAATTGTCTCACGTTGAACACTGTGTGGGGAAACCACCCCTCTCTATAAAATAAAAGACACCGAGAGCCGGTGCCAAACACACTTTGTAGGATTTTTTTTGCACTGCCAGGTGTGGAGCTACCTCTTGCCCGCAAGAAAACAGAGAGAGGAACTTTCGCGGTCGTTTCTCTGGAGTTGGTTACAATTAAACCTAACACATTACAACTTGGTCCTTTCGAGCAGGGAATTATATATAAGACAAGACTTAAAAAAAACTAATTTTCGTTTTTTTTTCTTACCCAGTTGGGACCTAAGGATCCCTGGGGGGGTGGACCGCCTTCGAAAAAGCGCCGCGCGCAGCCACCACAACATAGGGCGTCCTGGGTGGCTGGAAAAACTCCCCCCCCGGTGTGTAAATAAACTTCGGCAATCTGGGCCACAGCCGTGGGCTTAATCGGCTCGCTCGACGGCGGGTGGGGTACTTATGGGGGAGTTATAGTAGAGTCAACCTAAGAAAGGTTGGCTTCAGAGGGGTGCGAGTTTTTCGTGTTACCATTTAAAAGAAACTTCGGGTTTATTTTAATTAAAAGTCGTTGGTAGTGGGTTCTCGGCCGTTAAGGAGGACAGCAAATTGGATTAGGTATTATTCCGCCGGAAAGGACGAATGTAGCTGATCAACTAGGTAGGAATCCCGCCCATAAAAGGGGATCAGAAAAACCGGACCTAGGTAGTTCACGGGTCGTAAGGGAATAAATAAAAATAAAGGGTAAGAGCTCGAGTAAAAAATAAAAAACAGCTAAGGGTCGGGGACCCCCATACAATTTGCTGAAGGGACATGGAATTATGGTCAAAAAACAACATAACCTTGTGTGAGTGTGCTGTTGGTTGTGTGTTTTAGAGGACTAAAGGCATCTTTTTGGAAAAAGAATTCATTAGCAAGGAGTTTGTGTGTCTTGGCTTCCTGTTTCCGGGGTTTCCTTTGCCCCAGGATCGGAAAAGGACGTAATTGGTTGATTCTGTTTTGGAAGATAAAGGTGGGCATTTTAATTCCCAGAAAAATTTAAACCACCGCTGGGCGGGATTAAAAGGGTAGCAGTTAAGACGGGCGTGTTTAATGGTCCTCCTCCCTTTGGGAATCTCATTGCCAGGGAACTTTTTCTATTGGGGGTACAATTTTATAGTTCTTGTGAACTAAAAAATTTAAAAACCATCATGGGGAAACAAACAAAGTAAACCAAATTTAGGTTTTAGAAGGGGATGTAAATAGTATGGAAGGGAAACTATTGTAGGGGGAAGGAGCAGGTATGATCTGTCACTGGGGGATGGAATAAAAAAAAAAACATGGGTTTCTTGGGGGTAAACAAAAAACTAGGGATAAAGGTACAGGGAGATTTAAAAAATTTAGAAATACATGAAAAAAAAACCCAGAAAAAACCAAAACTAAAAAATGGACACAAGAGTGGGGAACAGGGTCGGAGTATAAATCTTCTCAAGGGGAACAAAAAACAATTGGCTGGAAAACAAGTAGGGTTAGGAGGGACAGTAGGAGGAAAAGGATAAAGGGGGGGAAGGGAGAAGCGAAAGGAAGACGCTGACAAGGCTTGCGGTCTTGGTGCGGCACCCCACATTGAGGAACAAAAAACCCAGTGGTTTCTCCCACCAGACGCGCGACGGGAACGCGCCAAGTCCGTTTTGGCAGGGGGGGGCAGCTGCCCAGGGGACAGCAAAATGGAAATAGAGGAGATGGGAAGGAGCTGTAAAGCAGTTTTCCTAAAAAAATCCTTATAAAGTAAAGGCAAGGAAAAATTAAGGCAAATTCCTTTTAAAAACAGTAAGGATAAAAACAGAACACTGAGACAAAAACTTACTTTGTCAGGGGCCCCCGTTCGATCAAGTCAAAAAATGCATCAGTTAAAAAACCTGTTTGGGGAATGGAGATATTATTTGCAAAAGTTGGCATCAATAAGTATAGTATTTAAACAGGAAACAAGGTATGGAACAAGGCTGTGGTTGGGAGGGGGAAAGGGGCCCCTAGTTCTACATGGTACAAAATTTCTCACAGCGCATTACTTTTTACTGGGTCCTCGATCGACGTGCCTCCACACCCAATAACAGCGTTTTTTTTGATTTTTTTTCGAGAATAACTGCTTGAGCGTGAAAACCGAGAAAAAACAAAAAACTTGCCCCCAGGAGGCCAGACAGTAAGCCATGATACTGGAGCTCCATGTTAAAAAACCATGAAGATATTAAAAGGTACCTCAAGGGGCCCAAGGATCTTTACAATCAGTATAGACACTGTTTTTTCCACAGAGAAAAGTTTTAAATAGGGGGGGACTGTTACAATTTAACAGACACATGTAGTGACCCCAAAACAGGGGAAATCTCCCACTCAATTATTACTGTCAGGGAAAAAAGAAACCAGCCCAAACAGTTTAAAGGCCAGGTAAAAACCCCCGTCTATTCCCAATAACTTAAAACCCGTGGGGGGCAAGTGGAAAGGGAATCAGACAAACTTATTTTTTTTTTTATCAGTCGTTTGCGGATAAGTAGTTTGGGAGATATGTGATTTTTGACGAAAACAAAACAAAAGCACTAGTGCCACACAATACAGGGCCTAGCTGAAAAGCAAAGAGGAGCAGACAGGGCACCCTGCCCTAAGAAACTATAAGCTGCTCTATGCGACTTAAAGTTAGGGACTTCAAAGGGCGGAAGAAGAACGGACAGGAGTCCACCAACGCTTTTATGCGAATAACTGCAGGTTAGTGGAAGGAGAAAAAGTGATTGACTTTGGGCGATAAAAAACGCTATTCAAAATAAGAATCCCTACTTAAAGCAGCAGAAAAAAACAGGGCCTACCAGGAAGCCCTCAAAACCACGAACTAAACAGACAAAATGATGTTCCCTCTGGGGACTGTGTAACTTTTGCACGAGGAATGGGCTATCTCAGACTATGCAAGCCACTGTACAACCAGTTGCAATCTATGGATCAGGGCAAAGGACAATGGGGACAATAAAAGGACAAAAACCGACATGGGGAACTAAGGAAGGAAGGGGGGAACAGCAGCATTTCCACAAGAGCCTGCCAAAAAAATACTGCCTTTCAAAACAGACCAGGTCACCTATAGCACTTCTGGACCTTTGTAACAACACATTTTTGTCCCAGTATAATGATGCATTTGGAATAGATGTTCATAAAAAAAATAGGGGCCAAAAGTACCCCTAATTAAGGAAGTGTCAGCACGGCTTCCACGGCGTATCGTTTTAAACCGACACAGCGACTTTGGAGACACCACCGCACAGGTGTCACCGCATCTGTACCCGACACCCTCCTCGACTCCCCGTCGTTACGCAGACCTCTAAGCTCCTCTCCCCCACACCCCCTCTCTTCCCTCTCTGTCACTCTCCTCTCCCCCTCCTCTCACCATTTCCCACCCGCCCACCCCTCCCCGCTCTCATCCGCTCTTAAACCGCACCCTTTCTCGCCCTCCACTCCCCTACACCCTCCTCTTTTCACCTCCTTCCCTTCTACACCCTCCACCTTCCAGTCCTTCCCCCCCTTTCTCCTTCCCCCCACTGTCCCCCCCTTCTTTCCCCCCCCCTCCTCCTCTTCTCTCCCCCCACCCTCTCTCCCTCCTTTTTCTATTTTCCTCTCAGTCTTTCACTCCCCACACTTCACTCCCCTCCCTCTCTTTCTGACCACAGTCAAGGCCATGCCCCCTCCTTATTTTCTCTGACCTATCCCTCACCCCTACCCTTCCCACCTCCTCACACTCCTCCTTCCCCCCTGTCCTCCCTCCTCTCACCCCCCCTCCACTTCCTTTTCACCCACCTTTCTCAACCCCCCCCTCTCGAGCCCCCCCTCCTACTCTTACTCCTCTCCCCCATACTCCCTACTCCACTCCTTTCTCCTCCCCCCCCCCCCCCTTCACCCCCAACCCTTCCTCCTCTCATAACTCCCCACTTATCCCACCCCCCCTCCCACCACTTCCCTCCCCGCCTACCCTGGTATCTTCGGAACGTGTTGGCACGTAAAATTCCAACAGACAGAAGATTGGGAAACCACATTCTTGCCAAGACAAAGGGTGAGGAAGCGACACCTAACAAACCCCCAGGTCGACGGGACATCTCCCTCAGGGACTCCTCTGCAAAACTCCCCTCACAAAAATAATCCTTTTGTGGAAGGGATCAGCATTTAAAAAGATTGGAATTATGGAAAACAATAGAGGTGGATTGCAGTAACCACTGAAAAAACTAAAAAATTATAGGAAAATTCCACAGGGCCCTTGCCCCCATAAATTTTGTTCAGCACAGGGACTGGCAGAGGGCTGTGAATTACATGAAGGAAAAATCCTAACCATCTAACACAGGGCAGCCAATATGTTATTCAGACTGTTCACCATTCTTTTGCTAAAATATTTAAAAAAAATATGCTGGAACAGAATTGACCACATTTTAATCTGTTAAAAACGATTGCTGTTTAGATAATCCAGCTACCAGCAAAGATAGTGCTTTGTAATGTAAAGGCATAAAATCTGATGAAACCATGGAAACAAAGGGGAGAAACTTTCCGCTGACAAAAAATTTAATACTCTGTGAATTTAACAGGACGGCGGCCCATGTGACACCCCATGGAATTTCATGTGTAAAAAAGGGGGAATGATACACTTAGTAAATCTACATTTTCACACCATACATTTTTCTGACTATGAAAAAAAAACTTTTGTAGATCATGTATTATCTGCTGCAAACATAATCCACAGGAAAAACCATGAGGAAGACCTTTTCCATTGCCATCAGAAATGGTTTGACATAGGAAAAAACAGCAGGAAAAAACATCATTAGCTGAACGGATGAATAAAATTACAAAAAAAGGGGAAGCCCAGTTGTCCAGTAGTTTGCCAGTAAATTCTGCTCCTATTCCACAGAAAAAACCTGAGACCTGGGAGACCTGGCCCTGATTAAGACACTCCATAAAAAAGGGACTGGAGCGCCCCCTGCGGGAAAAGGGCTGTACCGATTTTCTCCTGACAACACCATCAGCTCTAAAAAATCGCAGAGGGGACCATCCTGGATCCACAGGAGCCCTGTAGGCCAATTTTTACCTTTTACAAGAGCCAAAAACCAACCGACGGGGTAACGGGGGAAAGGGACCGGCTACAAAAGGGCTGGTGACCCATAGGGCTCAGCATCTCAAACCGGTGAAGAAACAACTGACCGTGCCCAACTTAGATGGCTTTTTGTAACATGTGGGCAGGACTGATAACCCTGAGCCTAAATTCTGGTAGCAGGACTCTCTCGGGTTTAAGGCAGGATCCACAGGATACGACATCACACGAGAAGAGATGGCCCCCGGACGGCTCTCATCTCAGACCCCTAAAGAAAGGAGGAAGACATTCTGTTTCTGCAGAATTATTGGTATCGTTATGTGTAGACACAGCTAAAGCACAAAATAAAACAGATTTTTTATGTATGTTCTATCATGCCCCGTTCATTCCCAGTGCCCTACAGCGTTGTGAGAAAGAGAATTTTCACAGAAGCCATGTGCCTTTTCAATAGGACTCTGGGGGTAAAGCGAAGCGTACATATTTCATTATTCCCGGTCAAAATCTGACAGAAGGAGAAGGCATCCAAATGGTTTATAAGAACAACGAAACGTACACATAACTATAACAATTCTCTTGGCATATGCATGTGACCCACGTAACTGCACATTGGACCCAAAAAACAGATGACTATGATGAACTGTTGTAAATGAATACATCTTTTAATGCCTGGTGTAACTCATAATTGTACTTCATAAATGACCCTTATAGCAGGAAATCGAAAGAAATTGCCATTTAAGTGAAATGAGGGAAAAGTACAAAATGACATGAACAAGGCTTGTTTTAATTTTTTTTACTTTTTACATTTTGTTTTCCTTGATTTAATTACATTGTTTTATTATTATTGTACTTTACCATGGTTTGGTGTTCGCCTTGGGCGGAGGGGCCCGTGTATCACGACCAAAGACAGAAGAACCCAAATTCAGCCAAACACAAAGTGATAAGTAAAAAAGGTTTATTCAGAAAAATCAGGATCAGAGAGCAGAAGAAACAGCAGTCAGCTTTCCAGGAACCACTGAGAACAGAGAGACTAGTTAGTGGCTGAATAAAACTCAGGATCTGCAAGGAGTTAGATAAAGCCACTAACCTTCTCAGTCTGGTGATGAGGCACAGAATCCAGAGGAGGAAGAGATCCAGACAGTTAATGAGGAAGCGTCCAAGAGACTGAAGTCGGATTGCCGACTGATCCAAATCCTCCGGGGAACCAGCTGACGCTGTGGCAGGAACACAGAGAGCTGTGATTGTCCTCTTGACAATAAATCCAGGCAGACTAGAGAGCCAGGCGGACTCAGGCTGAATAAACCACTGGCTAGGCTGGGACGTAAAACCAGGGACAGAAACAGGGTCGAATTCCAGGGCTAGAGGCATCAGACAAGGGGCAGGCAGAGACATAAACCAGAGGCAGAAAACAGAGTCGAAATCCAAAATCCAATCCGTCAGACAAGGAGCAAGCAAGAGGGAATAATCCATAAGGCAAGGCAAGGTCATGGAACGAGATCAGTCAGGAAGGAACGCTGGATAACTACTCACAAATGTTTTCGAAAATCTGGCACCGTCTGCCGGTCAGAGGGCTGTATATAACTGCAGCTCCACAGGTGTGTGGCATGATGGTGATTGCGCAGCAGCGCAGCAGCAGACAGGTGAAGCAGATTAGTTAATTGCATGAGTGAGAGCAGAGCAGGCAGACGGGCCAGAATCATAACACCGTGTGAGTATTTTTCCCACAATATAATCTGCCCTAGGTCTTTTACGTGTATCTAATCATGACTTTATTCATGATAAAAAAGGAGGGACTGTTAGGGTTTGAAAACTTTTGTATTGTTTATCACTCATGTCTGTACAAAGTGCTCTTCTATCCCACATGCCACAGAAAGGGGGATGAGGGAGAGGAGTGAGTTATGCTACTATCAGCAACATCTGGGGGCTGCAGCAAAACACATGCACCCTAACCCTTCTGACCCCCCACACACACACACAGACACACATACACCCCCTAAATGCCTGAATTGTCTGTTGAACTGTGTGGGTGAACCACATATATAAATAAAGAGAGAGGGTGCCAACACTTTGTAGATTTGCACTGCAGTGTGAGCTACCTCTTGCGCAAGAAAAAGAGAGACTCTGTGTCGTTCCTCTGAGTTGACTAATTAATGCCTAACAGTTAACTAATTAATGGTCCAACTGTGATTAATTGCTATGATTTATTTCTTAATTATTCTGCATCTTTAAACCCAGAGCTGCATGTTTAGAATCAGCACAGAAGACATGAAAGAGAAGATGGAGGTTTACTTTTGTACTTTTTACTACATCTTACTGGAACCAGGAGATATTTTCCTGGTTTATTGAGCAACTCTTTTTTCTGTCTACATGCAGAACTAGAATATAAGACTGGCTGCTGCAATGAGATCAATGTGTTGATCTGAAGGACCTTTTAATGTGTTCAGCTACGTTAGGATTAAATGCTTTTATTTTGACTCAAGTAAAGAACCAGATATTTTCACATCATGATACAAATCCAGCAAAAAGCTCACAGAGAAGGTTGCTACTGTTTTGTATCACAACCAGATCATTTAACTTTACCTATAGCTCAGGTGAAAGTCCCTCTGTTCTCTATTCCTCATCATGACCCTGATGATGCTCATTAGAGTGAACCTCCACCTCCACCTCATGTCTTGCATGTCCCACTCTCCGCGGTTGCTTTGAAATGAGCCTTGTTCGAGGAGCTCAGTGTATTTTTCGGGTAATGAACGAGGCAGGTCAACGGCCCTGGAGTGAACTGCCATTTTGGACTTCTCCAGAATGGAGTCCGTCTCTGTCTGTGCGTGTAATTGCGCAGTCGCGGTGCAACGAGCGCGCAGATAAGTATTTTTTGTCTCCTCCTTTGAACTTATTGTCAGTTTAGTTGCAGTAGGAGATGATTATATGGAACACAAGTGAAAAAAAAACTAAATAAAAATGGGAAGTCCAATAGCATTTTGTGGCTGCATCTTTTTAATACTTCTAAATTTCTTCTATCAAAAAGTCCAGGGCTATTCAGAAAACATCCGGGGCTTCAGCCCCGGAAGCCCAGGTCTAACGCCTGGCTAGCAATGGCTAGCACCATTAGCCTGCTACAGACAACGCACCCAGAGGTGTTCTACGTTGTTGTGGGGAACTTTAATCACGTGAAACTGAGGGAAACTCTGCCCAGTTTTCATCCTTTCCTTAAGACAGAAAAACGTTTTTATCCAATTTGAATAAATAACTAACTGTGACTGCACTGTTCAATGGTTAGGACTAATTGGAATATATGTACCTGACTTTTGTGAAGTGCCTTGAGACGACATGTGTTGAGAATTGGTGCTATATAAATAAAACTGAATTGAATTGAGCAAACCTAAAGACTATTGGAAATTTAATTCAAAACTGCTTTTAAATTTAGAGTTCTGTCAATCTATTAAAGAATGTATCCAAGAAATAAAAAATGACAATACTATTGAATCACCAATACTTAAATGGGAATACTTGAAATATAGTATTAGAAAGCATTCAATTAAATTTGGAGAAGAATTAAAGAAAAAAATAAAAGCTGAGGAAACAATGGTGGTTTATAGTAAATTAAATTGGAGTGTAGAGGATAAAAAAACTAAAAACAAATTGTAATTTAGATTGGATGAGTTGTACATGGATAAGGCAAAAGGTGCCTACATAAGGTCCAGAGACAGGATTGAAGAGGTAGAAAAAAATACTGTTTTCTTTTGCAACTTAGAACAAAACGTAGCCAAGAACATAATTCAATTAATAGTTTTATGATGGAAGAGAAGAGAAATTTCAGAGCCCAAATGAATTACAGAAGAAGTATTTAAATGCTACAGTCATCTTTACAAATCTTCACACATTGAACAAAAGACTTCATCCTTTTTCGTTAAAGGTAAAAAAATTATTCCTGTTATTAATGAAGATTTCAAAAAACCCTGTGATGAAAAGTTTAGAATTACGGAATTTGACTGTGCAACAGTAAAGATGGCCTCTGAACGCTCCCCTGGGCCAGACGAATTAACAACTAATTTTTATAAACATTTCTTGGAGGATTTAAAACTCTTGTTGTTTCAGTCTATAGAAGAATGCATTGTCAGAAAGGAACTTATGGCAATGAAACAGGGCATTATAAAACTAATCTCAAAACCAGGGAAAGATAAGAAAAACCTTAATAACTTTAGACCTATTACACTTTTGAACACAGACTACAAGATCCTAACAAGAGCTTTGGCAACAAGATAAAAAATCTAGCTTATCCAAACGAATAAGTCCTACACAAAATGGGTTTTTAAAAGGAAGATCCATCCATAAAAACATCCGCCTGGTTCAGGACCTCATTGATTATAGTCATCTAATTAAGGATGATGGTTTTATTTTGTTTTTAGATTTCCACAAAGTATTTCATTCTGTGGGATCAGTCAACAAATTGAGACATTTTGGTTTTGGAAATAGGTTTGATATGATATGATTACAATACTAAATACCAATGTTAACAGTTGTGTTTCTCTGTCTAATGGCACAAGTCCGAGATTCAATGTAGACAAAGGAATTAGACAGGGCTGCAGTATCTCACCTCTTTTATTTATTTTAGATACCGAACTACTGGCAATTACTATTAAAAACTCAAACATTGAAATGTTGGAAATAAATAATCAGAAAATAATAATAAGTCAATTTAATGATACGACACTCTTCGTAAAGAACAAAGAATAAATATTGTTGGCTTTAAAGGTAATAGAAAATTTTTCTCAAGTCTCAGGTCTGCAGTTAAACTTAAACAAATCTGAAATTATGGGTATCCATAACTACTGTGAAAGGTCAATTTACCATATATCAGTCAAAAATTAAATAACGTATTTAGGAATTTACCGTCACTAGTGAAAGAAAGAACTTACAAAATACTGTTGACAAATGTAGAAAAACATTGAATAATTGGCTTCAAAGAGACTTGACATTGTTTTGCAGAACATTAACAAAAACTGAATCTTTATCCAGGCTGACATATCCTGCATATTCTCTAGCTGTCTCGCCAACACTTATTAAGGAGATTAACTGAATAATTTTTAACTTTATTTGAAAAAATAAGCATCACTAAAATTATTAAAAGAGATTTGTTAAAAATCATGATGAAGGTGGTATCATGGCAATTGATTCTGAAATAATGAATGGAACATTAAAAATTTTAAGGAAGGGTGATCTTATTTGGTTTCTAGTCCCGACATTTGTATTTCAAAAAGTTGGAGGTATTGAGTTGCTACTAAAATGCGATTTTGAGTTATCAAAACACTATCTTCTTTTCATCAACAGGTTTTGTTCCAGTGGAAAATGATGTTTAAACACAACTTTAGTCCTCATAACGTTCCATTATGGAATAACAGAGTTATATTGAGTGGACAAATATCTATATTTATGGAAGACTGATGGAAAAAAAATCTGGTCAGTTATGAACTTTTTGGACAAAAATGGTAACATCTTTAATTTGGAGGAATTTAAGAACAAGTATAAAATTGTTTGTTCCAAGGCAAATTACAAGAAAGTAATACATCCCTAACGTCCTCATTCAGTCAGAAACAATATATCTAACATCACGACACCAAGTTTACACAAGATTCAAATTGATTGTGTGGACATAATAGAAAAAAATTTTAAGACATTTTTAAATCAATATTTATTAAACAATATGTTCCCAAGAAGAACGAAAAACTCTTATCTTACATAATTTTAACATATTTACAAAGTATAAAATTTGGACAAAATATTTAAAATACCCAGTTCCTCTTAAGTATAAAGAACTACATTTTAAAATAATGAACAATATATATTCTTCAAAGGAGTTCATAAAAGATAGATTTAAATTTGATGTTGACAGTTGTGGATTCTGTGAACACAGCCTGAAACAACTAAACACTTATTTTATGAGTGTGTAGAAGTTCAGAATTTATGGAGAACTCTCCACAACTTTTTGTTTGATTTATTTCTCAAAGGGAATAATGTGGAATAACTATTCAACATTATAATTATTGCAACAAAATATTAGTCCTTGGCAGTGAAGCGCCCATCTAGCACAAGTATTGGGCCAAGGGAATGCCATGATATGGCAGCCCAAACCATCACTGATCCACCCCCATGCTTTACTCTGGGCATGCAACAGTCTGGGTGGTACGCTTCTTTGGGGCTTCTCCACACCGTAACTCTCCCGGATGTGGGGAAAACAGTAAAGGTGGACTCATCAGAGAAAAATACATGTTTCGCATTGTCCACAGCCCAAGATCTGCGCTCCTTGCACCATTGAAACCGACGTTTGGCATTGGCATGAGTGACCAAAGGTTTGGCAATAGCAGCCCGGCCGTGTATACTGACCCTGTGGAGCTCCCGACGGACAGTTCTGGTGGAAACAGGAGAGTTGAGGTGCACATTTAATTCTGCAGTGATTTGGGCAGCCGTGGTTTTATTTTTTTGGATACAATCCGGGTTACCACCCGAACATCCCTTTCAGACAGCTTCCTCTTGCGTCCACAGTTAATCCTGTTGGATGTGGTTCGTCCTTCTTGGTGGTATGCTGACATTACCCTGGATACCGTGGCTCTTGATACACCACAAAGACTTGCTGTCTTGGTCACAGATGCGCCAGCAAGACGTGCACCAACAATTTGTCCTCGTTTGAGCTCTGGTATGTCACCCATAATGTTGTGTGCATTTCAATATTTTGAGCAAAACTGTGCTCTTACCCTGCTAATTGAACCTTCACACTCTGCTCTTACTGGTGTAATGCGCAATCAATGAAGACTGGCTACCAGGCTGGTCCAATTTGGCCATGAAACCTCCCACACTAAAATGACAGGTGTTTCAGTTTCATTGTCCAACCCCTGTATATCTATATCTATATATCTATATATCTATATATCTATCTATATATATATATATATATATATATATTCTTAGACTTTGTGAACTTCATTTTTGTTTATTGGTGATAAGTGTTAATGTAGGAGAGTATACATTTTGGTTACATGCTCTTATTTTGTTGTATATGAATCTCAGTCGCTGTACTTGTTAAGGTGCAACGTCTTCAAAAAAAAAGCACATTCCTGCCTTCTGGTCCCATAAACATAGTTTTGATTGAACAAACTTAACATTCACTCAGTCTGTGTCACACGTCGTCATCATGCCAGCCGGTGATTGGTGGGACTGACGTCAACGTGTTTAGTATTGTCTGATTCTACTGGCTCTACGAATGAAAAGGAGGGGTCCTTTGTGCAATTTGGACCAACCAAACTCGAGTTTTTGCTGTGCGTAAAGCTGCTTGTTAGTGAATATGCTGCAGTTGGAGCAAAAGAAAGGAGTTTCTCATTGTATTACTAAAAATTTGTATAAGTACATTAAAAATACATAGTGGAGTTTGTATATTAAAATGGCCAAAGTGGCTAATAAAAAGTACAATGTGTTGTTTAGAAATTTAAAATCAGATGGCAAGGGTGCACCATCACATCATCTTTTTTTTAGCTATAATAGGACACAACTAGGTTTGTGCATTGTGGGAAGATAGCTAAAACACTGCACTGAGGTTTAATGTGTCCAAAAGAGTAGTGAAATCAAATGAAGTATGTAAAAAAAAAACTAAGCAATATTTAAATCTTTTCAGTTTTTTATGTGGTGCATAATTCACAACACGTATTGCCATCTTCTTTGTCCATACCAACGTCTATTTCCTATGTTTGATTAGTGTTTTTGTCACATCGCCGTCGCTTTTTAACTGCCGCTTGAGTGCAATGTAGCCCCCGGAACACTCCCACTGCTGCCGTTCAATCTGCCTTTACTTCGGAGAAACCATTGGAGGAAACGGGGTAAGAGAGCCGGCTTCCTTGCGCTGTTTCAGCTTCTGCAAGATCCTTTTCCCTAGGCTGTTGCCAAAAATACAGAGCACATATACCTTTAATTTAAGAGCATAATTTCATTCTACTTGCACTCAAAACTTCTGCTTTCTTTCAAATATATTCTGTTCTCCCTCAAATCTTGTTTCCACACTCAGATTTGATGCTTCTTGAACAGATATTTTCTCCTCCCGCTTGCCTCCTCCTCACGCACAAACTTGCTCTCTGTATGGCTCACAAACCTGCCTTCTCTGTTTGTGGATTTTTTGGTACCATCACCTAGCAATGGTTCCAGCCAATAGAAAAACAGCGTTAGATGGGGGAGCACTTGTTTTTTTTCTAGTAGGTGTGTTTGTGTGGCTACAGTAGATTGCTACAGAAACCACCATTAAACCGAAGAAGAAGAAGGAGCAGCAGCTATTTGTTTGGCTTGGAGACATCCATCCGTTCCTTGTCTAAACCCGCTTATACTTGCAGTGTCGCTGGGGTTCTGGTGTCTAGATAATGCTAATTTGCTGTAGCATGACTGCATCAGGCCGTCCTTAAGGTAAGTTTAGATAGTCTTGAGAATGATGATAAGTCTGAGTATCCCATTTTCAGGAGGAACTGATTATAGACATGAAAACATTTGAACTGTTTACTTTACAGCAGAAAGTATTGAGCAGTGTACTGTATTTAAAGCTATTACCATGTTAGACTTGCTAACATCAGTGTAGCTTTGTGTTTGAATTGCTGCTGTGTATTAGCCCATTCACACAGAACACTAACTTGTCTTTTTAATAAAAAAGATAATCTGTATTTAGGTTTCTGTCAGATGATTGCAGCTGTTGCTGGTTTGTAATCAGATCCTGTCGGATTAGGAGCTAACACCACAAACCAGTCAACAAGCTAACAGTAAAGCTGCTGTCTGGATCTGGGCTGCTTGCCATTTTCTATCTAAGAAACAAACCAGCTGATTGATGCTGCATCTGAACATTTTTTTAAACAAATATTTATAGAATATTTAAAGTGCTATTTCTGACAGCAATGAATGTCACTACTCTTTTATGTGTGAACCTGCTTATCTGGAGGACAACAGCAGCTAATTCCCTGTCCTCCTCTGTGCCGTTACTTCCAGTTCAGTCAAAACATAACTTTTAAACTTATTATAGAAAATTTAATAGTCAATATGATATAGTTTAAACTTCAAACCAAATATTTTATAGATACTAGCACAACTTTTGAAATAAAGCTAACTCAGACTGAATCGGGTATTTTTTTAATGCAGTTTATTGGGAAACGTGCTGAGTAGAGTTATAAATCAAAGTAACTGGTTGGCTAATAGGTGTCATATTCATGAAAAACTTTTTTAAATGCATTTAACATGTATTATATACATTTGTTAGGAAATTTCAGGATTTACCATTATTCTTTTTATTATTTGAGGACTCAAAGTCTCATCTGGGATTCGTTGAAGTAAAATGCTGGGGGGTTTTTTTGTCTTCATCTCCAGGCTTTATTTCTTGTGTTGGACCTTTGGATCCAGCAGCTTTTCTATTTTTGGCAATGCAGCCTGTCTTAATAAATGTGTATTTGTAAAGCAATTTAAATGTTCAATTTTATGTTTTTCACAGTGCTGATGATAATGTCCAGATGCTGTCACAGAGTTTAACCAACCTTATCCTGTTGGTGACCTTCAGTTGCTTCTGAAATGGAGCAGATTTATTCTCTACAAAGATTTAGACAGCTTCAGAATCTGCCGTGCTAGTTGTTTTGGGTTTTATTCAATGTTTAATGCTTTCAATATTTCTCAGGCATACTGAGGTTTTCTATTTCTTTACTGATATTTGACACCTTCAGATGCTCACATGCAAGACTTCAGCGTTGTTCCCAAGAACACAATGGTAGTAAAGAGTTGTGCATTTCATACAGTGAAAGGGGTGAGAAGTTCTGTGGCTTTGGAATCAGTCCAAACTTCCCTGAAAATCACAGTTGGACACTAGTATAAAAATTGCAGCCTTTAAAGATTTTTTTAAAGTTTGATTAAAACCCCAGATAAACATATTTTGTATATTCTGAAAATCCTAGTCTATGTAGTAAATGTATGTATTTAATATGGTGCCCCCTGCTTGCTAAATACATAAACCCAATAAAAATGAATTAGATCTATTTTAATAGGAAACTTCATCAACATATTGGTGCTGGGCTAACGCTTAAACTTTCTTCGCTATATCTTTCTTACCTTGTATTTCCGCAACAACAAAATATGACCTAAGAAAGTGTCAGTAAAATGAGGAACAGCTGTTCAAGGTGGGTTTAGCAGATATTTAGAGACAGATTTGCTATCTGTCATGTAAATCAAAGCAAAATCAACGATCGCAGCTCGTACGGCCAAAAGCCTTCTCTTTACGTTTTGACCAGCTACTAAACCACTGAACTGAGAAAAACAAATGGTTAGTCTTCAGAAAATTTCTCAGGACTCCCTGATAAATGTAACACAGAGCAGAGAGCTGAGGTTGTTTTTCCCTACTTGCAGTGGGCAGTGCAGGAAGAGGAGATGTAGCAAACTACAGTAGCCTCACAAGCACACCCATTAGGAGAAAAAACAAGCACACCCAAACTAAGGCTGTGATCTCACTGTTGTACACTCTCATTTTATTGGCTGGAATGGTCTCTAGGCGATGGTACTGCTCCAATCCGAAAGAGAGTAAAAAAAAAAATCCACAAGCAGAGAAGGCAGGTTTGCGTACACATTCTTGATCCGTGCAGAGAGCAAGTTTGCGTGTGAGGAGGAGTCAAGCAGGAGGAGAAAATATCTGTTCAAGGAGCACCAAATCTAAGCGCGGAAAAAAAGATTTGAGGGAGAACAGAATATATTTGAAAGAAATCATAAGTTTTGAGGGCAAGCATTACATGTTTTGAGTGCAGGCAGAAGTTTTGGAGTGTAAGCATTACTAAATTTAAGTACAAGCAGAATGAAATCCTGCTCTTAAATTGAACATATGCACTTTTGAATTTTGGCAGTAAATTTCCCACATTATTGCCAGGTAAATTCATCTGAAACTTGTTGGGAGTGGGTTAATCTCTCTCCTCCCTTCTGTTTAAAACCAAGACTATCAACTGAAAGTGTGAAAAGTGCTGGCTCAACGCAGTGGTTACTCTGACTCGCTGCCAAGCTTACGTCATTGCCATGACTCATCAAATAGTACCACCAAGGAGTTTCTCAGCATCTTGGACTCTTTTAGCTTTGTTCAACCTGCATCTGGCCCTACTCATACAGCAGGGCAAACCTTGGAATTGGTTTTTACCTATATTGTTACTCTTGGTAATTTGCATATTTCCATATAAGTTGTCTTCAGTGATCATAAGTCAGTCTTCTTTTCACTCAGTCTTTTTCTCAAGTTTGTGTTAAGCACAGGTGCTTTACTGATGATTGTTAATTTTACATTTTCCCCCCTTTTCAATTTTACATAATTCTCTGATGAAAATGTTGAGCTCCTCCTTAATTCTTCTAATGAACACTGTCTTGCTATTCTCAATGAGATTGCTCCTTACAAAACCAGTCGCAGCTCTGTTATTTTTTGCTCACCCTGGCTAAACAATTCATTAATCAAAACAAGAAACACCCTAGGGTATTTTTGAGACTATCAACAACATTGTGTCTCCTCCACCTCAGCATGCTGTGACGACTGCAACAAAGGTCTTAATAATTTTGTGAATAAGGTAATGGACTTGAAATCTCAAATCCTCCTGAGTTCCTTTCCTTATAATGACTCCTCAGTGCGAGGAGGCATTTACTTGTTTTTCAACAATCACACTTGATGATTTGGGTACATTTATTGGCAAAGCCGTCAGCATGCTCCTTAGAGATTTTACTTCCCTGCGTGGGTGTCTCACCCGCATTGGTCCTTCACTGTTGACATTAATGGCTCACAAACGCAGGGTTGTATTCCATCCTATCTTAAACAAACTGGGGTAAGTTCACTAGTAGAGAAACACATTCTTGATGGCAGTTCTATTGGTAATTATTGCTCAATTTTAAAACTGCCTTTTCTAAGTAAACTGTTAGAAAAAGTTGTAGAAAGTCAGTTCAGAGATCTACTATGTAAGCTTCAGATTTTTTACCCTTTTTAGTCTGCACTCCAATGAGACAGCTCTTTGAAGGTCTATAATGATCTTGATCTTAGTGCAGCATTCAATACCATTGACCATACCATTTTATTGAATAAGCTGAGAGTTTTAGCTGGTATCTCTGGTTCTGTACTAGATTGGTTTACTTCTTATCTCTCTAGGAGGACTTTCTCTATCCTGGCAAACAAGTTCACTTCTAGGATCACATCTCTAACTTGTGGGGTTCCACAGGGGTCGGTTCTGGGTCCATTGTTATTTGCTTTTTATATGCTTAGTTTTGCTGCCATCATTCAATCTTTTAATGACATTCCTTATCACTTTTATGCAGATGACATTTAACAAGTCTTTAAACCCTCACCAGCTAACCTATCTGTATTTACATGTATTTACTGACTAGAAACATTAATAAGACATTGGAGTAAACAAACAAAAAAATACCAAATACATGTGATCTACTTCTACTTATCTCGAGCTCCCCAAGAATGGGGAAGAGGGAAAAAGAGAAAATCCATACAAAAATATCTGTGGCCTTAAACCTAGCTGCATACAGTAATGTAAACAGTTCCACCTTGTAGAAGCTTCAGTCTCTCTTGTCCAGGGGGTCACATGCTAGCAGCATGCTCCGGTATAAACCCACAATCTCTCTCTTGATGCTGAAGTGTTGGTACTACGTTCTTTCTGCGTTATCTCTTTAAGTGCAGGTGTTCCAGTCGTAAGCTGTGCGGGCTGATGCTGCGATAAGCAACAAAGGGAGAATGGCGAAATTGCCACATCAGAAAGAAAAAGTTTTTTCACCAGAATGGCAGGATTATAGCAGACAGACTGATCAACACAAACAGGGTTATCTCCTTTCAATCTGGAGAATTGGTGGTCTGCCTAGATCCGCAGATGGTACTTTCTTGTTGATGTTGGGGATTCACATAATACTCCCTCTTCTTCTAACTTGACTACGGCTTCCAACCACAGAAACTCTCTCTGGTTATATCACATCTGCAGCAGCAGCAAATCAACATCCAATACACACTGTATCGGACAGTGTCATGCTGACTTACAGTTCTCAAGACTTCATCTAACCTTATCAATATAAAACACATCTCAAACAGAATAAATGACCCATTCCTCCCCACTTGTGTGAAGCAGTTTCACCTACTCCAGAGCAGTTTTCTAGAGAAAATTGGTAAATGTGGAGGTTTCCTTTTTCAATGCTCGCTGGCTTTATGTTGTTCCTCTCAATCTTTTCTAGCTGATGCCTCTTGGATCTCCAGTGTTATTGGCCTTCACCAGGAAAAAGCATTAAGGTGGGCTGAAGCTAAATACAATTATCAGACTATTCTTTGTTGCTCATGTGCAAGTTTTATAGCGGATTTCAAACAAACATTTGGATGGACAGAGGACGAGACAGAAATCAGCAGAAAGCTCTGGAGTATGAGACAAGGACACAGATCGGTAGCCTAATGTGCAATTGACTTCCTCATTCTAGCGGCCTACTCTAGCTGGGACTCACAAACCCTTAAAGTTGCTTTTAGTTAATCCTTAAATGAGCAGTTAAACATGAACTGGCCTTTAGAGACAAACCTTGGACCTTTGGGGATTTAGTGTCTCTAGCCATCTGCATTGATATTAGAATGTGCGTAAGAAATACAGAGAAAAAATAAAAAAATATTTTGTGTCATCCGTCCCTCCATTGACGAGAAATCTCTCCATGTGTATTCTTCCTTGTCAAACTCCAGAGGAGCACAGGAACATGGCCGTACAAGATTAAACCCCAAATAACTGCAGCGCCTCTTGAAGGCTAATAAATGTTTGTACTGTGGGAGAAGGGGCCATTACATAGCAACCTGCTCAGTTTGCCCAAAATGGTGTGCCCACCAGTAATGACAGTAGTAATAGTGGGCGGATTCAATAGCAACTCTTCCTGTTTAACTCTACCATGTACACTCCTTTTTGACCATGATTCATTTCAGCTCCAGGCATTAGTCGACTCTGGCTGTGAACAAAGCCTTATTGACGGGAACTTTGTGACTCATCTCAAAATTGCCATTGTTTCTTTGTCATCTCCAGTTCACATTACAGTTCTTCATGGTAAATCTCTGGTTATTATAAAACACAAGACAGAACCAAATTAACTCCTTATTTCTGGTAACTACTGTGAGGAACTTACCTTTTTTGTGTTTCCTTCCCCTCCGTTACCTCTTGTTCTTGGATACTCTTGGCTCATGCTGCATAACCCCCAATTTAACTGACATAAAGGAAGGGTGGAATCCTGGAGCACTCACTGTTGATTCTACTAGCTTCCGCTAAACCAAAAATTTGTTCCGCTATTAGCTATTAGCAGATTTTTGGAACCATGCCCAACACTGACTTCGACCTTGTATAGACTAACAGGGCCTCAACCAGATCACTTTTAAGAAAAAATACCGGTTACCTCTTTGAATATTTAGCATGTATTTAGTTTTTTTGGCTTACTAATGCTCCCACTGTTTTCAAGAGCCTGGTTAGCAATGTTCTTCAGGATTTCCTCAATCAATTCGAGTTTGTTTCCCTCGATGACATATCAATTTTATCCAAAGAACATAAAACACATCTCCCTTTGGTTCTTCAGTGCCTTCTCGTAACTAGGTTATTTGTTAAAGCAGAGAAATGTGCATTTTATATACCATTACTCACTTTCCTTGGTTACATCCTCGAGAGCCAGCAGGTGAAGACAGACTCAGAAAAAAATTAAATCAGTTCTGCACTGGCCTACTCCATCTACACGCAAACATTTACATATCCTGGGTTTTGCTAACTTCAACCGTAGATTTATCAAAAACTACAGTCAAACTGCAGCTCCACTTACTCCCTTAACTTCACCAGGAACACACTTTTACTGGACCCCTGAAGCCTTCAATTAACTCAAAACTCAAAACTAAGTTCTTCTATTCTTACTCAGCATAACAGTTTATTATGATGATGGATGCCTCTGAGACTGGAGTGAAAGCAGTTCTTCTCCAGATGTCTCCGATGTGAGAGACCATAAGTTACTTGCAGTCAAACTGACTTTTGAAGAATGGTGTCAGTGGCTTGAGGGGGCAGAACACACTATTTACATCTGGACCGACCATAAAAACCTTGCATTTCTGCAAGAATCCATACAACTTAATTATTAGGAGTCTCGATGGTCCATCTTCTTTTCACGTTTAAAGTTTATTTCTTACACTAATTCAATTCAATTCAATTCAATTCAATTCAATTCAGTTTATTTATATAGCGCCAATTCACAACACATGTCGTCTCAAGGCACTTCACAAAACTCAGGTACATACATTCCAATTAGTCCTAACCATTGAACAGTGCAGTGCATTAAAACACTAAGCCCGATGCCTTTCCAGACAGTACTCCCCAGATGAAGAGGCTCCCATTGACACCATTTTGCCCTCCTCTCATATCATCGGTTTCCTTACTTCGGAGATCCGTGACTTGGTGCTTCAAGAGCAACCTTCTGAACCTGACCCTGGTACCGGTACCATGCTTGCTTCATTCATTTGGGCCACACTGATACGTTTTCCTGTCACCCTGGCATCAGCCGTACCATTTTTCTGATCAGAAGAACCTTCTGTTGGCTGTCCCTCCATAAAGACGTCAAAGAGTATAGATTAGTCTGTCAGGTCAGCGCCTGTAATAAAACCGAAAATCAGTGGACTTCTTCAACCTTTGACTGTTCCCAAACGACCCTGGTCTCACATACCCTTGGATTTTTTCACGGGTTCACCCATCTCCAAAGGCTTGCCACTTGATTCCTTTAGGAAAGCTCCCTATGTCCCTTGAGAGTACCCAACTGCGGGTCAAACACGTTTTTTGTCTCCATGGTCCCAAATAGATCTTTTCTAATCATGGTCCACAGTTGGGATACAAACTGTGGAAGGACTTCTGTGCACCCCCGCTCGGGGTTATACTCGTCAACAAATCCCTTGACCTGGAGTTCAGAACTCCAAATCCAGGTGGGTGGAGTACACCTATAAAAGTCATGTCTCTTCCTTCACCAGTATCTTCCCCTTTGAATCATACCTAGACTATCAACCTCCACTTTTTCCATCAGATGAACAAGATGTCTATGTCACCTCAGTCCAGCACCAGCTCCGCTGGGGTAAACGCACTCAGGATATTTAGGCTGCTATCCATTGCATCGCTGAACAGAGCTGCCGCCTAGCTAACCACAAAAGATCACCTGCTCTGCAATATGCTCCTGGTCAAAAGGTTTGGCTTTCTACTGAAGAAATCTACCTCAAACCCATATCCAAGAAACTGTCCAGTCTACATTGTTCCTTTTGAGATTGAATCTGTTCTCAGCCCTACCTCTCTCTGTCTTAAGCTTCATCCTAGCCTCAAAATTGATTCCGTATGTCAGGTCTCTTTGGTCAAACCTGTAATATCTAGCCCTGCTTACTCCAGAAGAACCAGAAGAGGATCTGCGTGGCCGCAGACTGCAGATCACACACCTGTATGCAATTCCCGCATCAGGCTGCTGGGGATATAAAGAGCCGTTGGACAACCAGTCGTTCACCTACTGCTCAGCCTTTTTGCTAGAATCAAGCCACATCATACTCTTTGAGAAGATTTGAATTGTACCACTTACTTTCCTTGTGTTCATTCCATTTATCTCTGTGCTTTCCAAGTTGAATCTCTGCTGTTGGTTTTCCACACCAATTTTGGTGAGTCTGGTCTACAAATCTTATTGTGAAAAATCCCTGTGGAAATTCTCCTATGACCGTACTGCAGCTACAGCTTTCTCAGTCTTCACCTGCCTGCCACTTTTAAAGGCTCTTCTTTCCAACTCTGTCTGGATCTCAACCCTCCATCTGCTCTGCTCACATTGGGAGGTTCCCTGGAACCCAGAACCATGTGGAGAACTTCACACCCTTGGACAACTACCAGGACCTTGGCCTTCCCCATAGTACAGTAAAACAACAATTTTAAGGATGAAGACATGCAGAGAGACTGTGGTATTACTCATACCTCAATGCTAGATGACATAGGAAGGAATGAGTTCAGGGATCGTAACAATTTTCTGGCCAATGTGCATTTTGTTTACTACACTGTAGTGCCAGAGATCAGAACGATCATTCAATGCCTCAGGACTCACTGTGTGCTGATCATTAAGAATCCATCTAGATGGATTGGGGAAATAATGAGGGATTGCACCTGGAACTGGGGTGAATGATATGAGTGTGATTTTTATAATCTATGCTTGGCCTGACTTAGGGTGTATTGCTTTGAAAGCCAGTCAATGTGGTCAGGAACAGGTTATTATACAGTATATCATGTTCTCATTGAGCTCAGGACAAACTTTATAATTGTCTATTCTTGTCCTCTCAGTGATAGGAATTTACAATAAGATCCTTCCACCTTGTGTTTAGTTAATGTATTACTTGTCAAAAAGCCATTTACATGAAATGTCACACCAGTAACAAATATCCATCAGTAACTGCACACTTCAACAGCTGACAGAATATAAAGATTTGTTACTGTGTGAAGGATAGGGCTGACAGGATGCTAAGGAAGGAAAAAACAGAGTAACACACTGAGTGTAAAAAGAAGCAGGATGTTTGAAGAGAAAGAGAAAAAAAATTATTAGAGGGGCAAATGCTTATAGAGATCATCTATTGGGCTGAATCCAATACAAAGTGAACTGAGTTTAGATTCAGATTGTCACTAATGAAAAAAATTGCTACTTCAATTTTACCAAAAGTATTTGCTACACAAGCATTTGTGAAAGAAAGGGTTGCTCTCAGGAACTCGGTGAATTCCAGCTGGATACTGTGATGGGAAGCCACCTGCGCAACAAGTCAGCTCGTGAAATTCCCTCGCTCCTTAATATTCCACCGTCAACTCAGTGGTATTATAAGAAAGTGGAAGCGATTGGGAACAACAACAACTCAGAAACAAAGTGGTAGGCCATGTTAACTGACAGAGCAGGAGCAGCGGATGCTGATGTTCATAGTTTGCTGAGGTCGCTGACCTTCTGCAGAGTCAACTGCTGCAGACCTTTAGACTTCATGTGGCTCAGATTAACTCAAGAACAGTGTGCAGAAAGTTTCACGGAAAGCCATACCAACCACGTGCAATGCAAAGTGTTGGATGCAGTGGTGTAAAGCACACTGCCCCTGGAACCTAGAGCAGTGGAGGCGTGTTCTCTGGACTGACGAATAGTGCTTCTCCATCTGGCAATCAGATGGACAATTCTGGGTTGGGCGGTTTCCAGGAGAACGGTACTTGTATGACTGTATTGTGCAAAGTGTAAAGTTTGGTGGAGGTGGGATTATGCCGTTGGGTTTTTTTCAAGAAGCTGGGGTTGGCCCCTTTGCTCCATTGAAATTTCCTCTGAATGCTTCAACATACAAGGAGATCTTGGGCAATTCCATGCTCCCAACTTTGTGGGAACAGTTTGGAGATGGCCCCTTCCTCTTCCAACATGACTGTGCACCAGTACACAAAGCAAGGTCCATAAAGACATGGATGGGAGATTTTGGTGTGGATGAGCTTGATTGGCCTCCACAGAGTTTTGACTTCAACCTGATAAAACACTTTTGGGATGAATTACAGCAGAGACTGAGAACCAGGCCTTCTTATCTAACATCAGTCTATGACCTCAAAAATGTGCTTCTGGAAGAATGGTAAAAAATTCCCATGAACACACTTCTAAACCTTGTAGACAGCCTTCCCAGAAGAGTTGAAGCTGTTATAGCTGCCAAGAGTGGAGCAATATTTAATATTAAACCCTATAGATTAAGAATGGGATGTCACTTAAGTTAATATGCAAGTCAAGGCAGGTAAGCGAAAACATTTGGCAATATAGTGTACTTTCCAAACGATGAAGCTGAGTTATTTACAACAGTTTTATCAGATTTGGAGCATGTAGTGACTCCCTCTGAAGTAAGTGCTGGCTCAGTTGCAGTGCTGTTAGTGTGCTTGATCTTCAGGTTTATCAGGCGTTAAGGTAGCTGTGGGCAGTAAATAGAAAATAATTAAAAAAGCTCTGTGTGAGAGAGCAAGAAGCGAATAACTGAGGAGAACAGAAATAAACTTAAAAAGTCCTCTCCACTGTACATTTAGCTGTCAGTGACCAGCAAGTGAAAATGTTTCCCTTGGTTCTAATTCTTAATCTGTTGTGGTGAAGGCGGCAAAAAAAGACAAGCAGGAGCAAGTAGTTGCAGCATGGTTGGGTTATAAAATATGTAGGACATTTCCATCCTTCAGTGGCCAAGCCAAGGCTCATAGCTGCACCTGAGCAGCAATGATTGCATAGTCTCATCAAGGCCATGCTCTTCTCTAGATCAGGGGTTCCCAAAGTAGGGGTTAGGAACCCCAGGGGTGTCATGAGACACCAAGTGGGGGGTCGTAAAATGATTTTCAGAATTATTACCATGTGACCCCCGAGTGGTATGTATGGAAGCAAATGTGTCCCAATATTCAAATTAAAATGTATTAATAAAATGCTTTTTCAATTTCAAAATGTAGCTGCATTTTTTACTCATAAAGAAAATAAAAAATAAATAATTCAAACTGCATTTTAATTTTCTTCTCCAAGACTGCTCAATTTGTAAATTAATTAAAATGATAAATAAAATAATGTTTAACATTTCACTTTCAAAAGATTTCTCAGCAAAAAGTGACCAAAATTCCTTTTGAAATGTCAAAATTGAAAATTAAAATCTATTAACAGAGATGCTTTTTCATTTTAAAGTCATAGCTGCATGTTTTTGACTCATAAATGAAATTGCTAATAGATCTTTTAAGGTGACTGAGACAGATGGAACCGGGTTTCCAACTGGCAACCCACCGGTTACATGATAAACTTACAACCTGAGCCAGAGTTGCCCCTACTGATTTTTTAGTGACAGACGGCCAAAGGTTAATATTTCAGTCAATATTTATGTTACTATGTATGTTTTAAACTATTTATATTGATATCACTCTGTTACCTATATTTTGAGAATGCGTTTTAGAAAAAATATTAACTTGGACTAACCCTGCTCTCTCGTTTTCAGTTGCATATAACTGTCTAGAACAGAAAAACCTTGCCCATATTGGACAGATGCAGGACCTGCTGCACAAACTTTCACTGTCCCTTTTGCAGCTCAACTTTGTTTAATCCCACACAGTTGGGTCTGAACAGCAGCTGGGCATTGACAAGTAAGCAGACCAGTAATTGTTAAAGTTCAGTTTTAAGCCAGTGTATTCAATGTTTTGAGGCACCCAACAAATTTAATTTGCATTTTGCTTTTAAAAAGGAAGCCTGATGGCTGCTGGAATGATGGATCTTCAGAATCTCCCTGTCCTGCATTGAACAGAGAGGAGCCGTCCACCACTATGTTCCGATCCATCAAGGTGCCATGAAGCAGATGACCTGAGATTGCTCAATCTCTCCATCACCTCCCTCTGAATCCATCAGGGACACACGTCTGAAGTCATGTTTGAATTTCATGAAGTAATGATGTTATTATAATACAAAGTTCATTGTGGATGAGACTACATGTAATAGATGTGTATACATGTATTATTAAAGTCGTTTGCTGAATTTCTCAAATTTTTTAGGACTTGACTTTCCTGCTATCAGATGAAGCATGTGAATGTTTTTATGTATACATTATTACATAATACATATTTCTGTGTAAGCATAAAGCATTTATTACTGTTTCGTAGTGTAATGTAATAAACTTTCAAACTGCTTGGTATGGGGTGCACTAGATCTCTAAACTATTAAAATCAATGCTTAAATTAGCTTTAATAGCTGTTACTGAAAAAGTCCTCAGACTAAACTGAAATCAGAAGTAGCCTTATGATACCCAGAGGGAAATTCTTTATATTTATTTGTGTGACAAAAAAATGGCAAATTGTTATTTCAGTCGGGAAAACAAGCGGGCTAGAACTGCATGTCTGAATGTGCAGGACTGAAACTGCGATTTCCGGTCTGCAGAGACATACTATTAGATTTTGTTGCCGTTCCGGGGCAGCTGCAGCTTCCCTTAGCAGCTCTGCTACAGATTTGGACATGGTGATTTCCCACTGTCTCTGAACACAATCTTGCGTTCTCGTTTCATCTCGGGAGCAATGCATACCGCTCCCTAATGTACAAGATGCGTAATGGTGCGGTCTGGGGCAGGAGAAGAAGAGTTGCCACTGACGTCACTCTCCTGCGCCGCTAGGAATTGTGAAGTCAAATTGATTTATAGAACACTTTTAAGGACGTGGGCATGAAAACGAAAAAGGATTTTCCTTAAATTTTTTTCTTTAGTCGTGTCCCACAATGAGCAGTCTTGAAGAAGAAAATGAAAACGCAGTTGGAAGATCTAAAAATGCAGCTATGACTTGAAAAAGCATTTCTGTTAATACATTTTAATTTTCAAATTTGACATTTCAAAATGAATTTTGGTCACTTTTTGCTGAGACATCTTTTGACAATTGAAATGTTAAACGTTATTTTAGTTATCATTTGAATTAATTTACAAATTGAGCAGTCTTGGAGAAGAAAATGAAAATGCAGTTTGAATGACATTTTTAATTTTCTTTATGAGTCATAAAATGCAGCTTCACTTTGAAAATGAAAAAGCATTTTATTAATACATTTTTATTTGAATATTGGGACACATTTGTGACTGGCCGTGGCAAAACCAGGAACAAGTCTACCTGGGGTCGTTTTGAGTTATTTACAGATCCTGAAAGAGTGGAGTCTCAGCTTTCCAATGATGTCAAACTTGTGGAAATCAAAAAAGAATTGAATAAGATATGACCATCTAAATGTCTGCACTCACCAGACTACTTTTCTGAGAAATCAGCACTCAAAGATTCCTTGTTTTCTCCCCCTGAAAGCAGGGCGGTGACAAAAGCTGCTAATTTGAATAACTTTGAATAGCCCACCTCCCCCAACTGTTTGTCAACAGAAGCTCCAACTGACTGCAACAGACGTCTGTCACTGAACTCATAGTAGTATTTTTCTATGTAAAGATAATTTACAACACTGCATTCCAATCTATTTTTATATTATTTATGTCTGCAAATTGCATCATGACTGCAACCTAATGTCTGCATCCTGGTGATTGGTTTGGTTTCCTCTTGTTTTTAGATCAGTCTCACTTAAAGTTCTATTAAATGTTCTGCCTCAGGCCGAGTTTGAAATCCTATCTCACAGCAATTAGCAAAATATCATAATAATGTGGATGTGTTCTTCTTAATATGTAATATGAAATGTCCAAAGATTATTGTAGCATGCAGAAATATTGTTTATCAGTCTTCATTTTATGTGTGCAGGTATGAATAGAGCTATGTGCTAATAGTTTACACCTTTTGAATACGAGTTAATCTAGAACAGGCTGGTGCTACATCTATTTAATCTGTATCTACCCATCAAATTTTATGTCTGCAAACCTCTTGACTTTAATGGACCAAGGAAGAAAAATGGGCAATAACTTGACTTTGATCATGTCAAAAATGTAATTTTTATTTACAACTTTATACACATTACAAACTGTCTCAGTCACAGTGTCACACCATCATCCTCTTCTGTGTGCTATTCTGTGTTGTGCTTTGTGGTGCTGGGCATGTAATGTCCTTCGCTTCATCGGAACAGAAAGGCCTAATCTTTGAATAAAGATAAGTCTGTCTGTCCGTGGCCAGTCCAGGTGCAGGCAGGGCAAGAACACAGACGACAGGGGGTAGAACTCCCGGGTCAAACAGGAGCTGAAAGCTAACAGGCTCTGTCCTAGCTAGGACCACACCAGGCCTTTTGGCATCAAAGCTGTTAATAAAAGCACACAAAAGACAATTAAAATGCAAATGCAAATTGCATGTCTCTTTGTTATTGAGAAATACAGACTGTGGAAGTCTGCATAATAGATATCTGAAGTGCTGGTAACTCTTGATCTGTGGGAGCTTACGGAAGTAGGGACTCAGGTGCGCCTGCCAGTCAAACGTGTTGACTAACACCCTGCCATCTTCCAGTACGACCAGCTGTGGGATGTTGAGGCGACTTTCTGGCGAGCTGTTTTCCACTACCTGTACACTGAAGGACCATAACAGAAATAAGTAGCATGATGGCGTGATCCTCTTCGTAGTTCTTTATGAACTCCAAAACTCTGCGAAGTTGCTCACTGCTGATGAAATGGGGATCCTGTGGCCGCTGGCTGTTTTTCCTCAAGCGGGGTCTTGCACCGTTTTCATCAACGTGCCTGATGATGTCAGTCAACGTGGCTTTACAGATTCTGAGCGGGGGAAACAAAGGAAATATTCAGCTTATGGTTTACATCGACAAGTGCTGACAAAATTGGTATGACAACACACCACTTTTTTTCTGCATATAGGTGTGTTTATAGAAATACACATCTAACACAAAACATAGAAACAGGTATTTGTTTTTTGTTTTATTTTTCAACCTCAAACTTTGATTAAAAATACAGCCCCCACTCAAGTCGATTTTCACATTGTGAATGGGATACAGTAGATGCTAACCTCGTGTAGCTACGCTAGCCAAAAAACTTTCGTTGTGAACACTGATCACCCAGTGCAGGGGGAACAAAAAACCTATCTCAAGCTTAGATTGAAAATACAACCCCCTCTCAAGTTAATTTTCACATGGGATACAGTGATTGTCCAGCTAAACTTGTGTATCTACGCTAGCCAAAAAACTGTTGTTGTGACCACCGATCACCCAGCGCAGGGGGAAGAAAAAAAACACTACCTCAAGCTTAGATTAAAAGTACAAACACAAACCTCACTCAAGCCGATTTTAATATTTGGCTGTTCAGGTTTACGTGATTTGTCCGCTTCAGTACATGATTTAAAATAGTTTTTTAAAAAGTTATCAAACTCACCCCATAAGAAACTGAAAGGTATTCCGGCAGACTTCGATGCCTCCGATGGAATAAAATGAATACGTTGTCCTGGCGTGTTTTCTTTTCCGTGGTGTCTTCTTGGTGGATGTGGTCATTGCTGAAGTTTCTAGCGTATGCTGGTTTGCTTCAAGATGTCCGATTATTCTCATGTCCTGCCACTCCCTTTCTGCTGCTAAAGAATCCATCCGTATGTTGTACATGATCTCTGGAGAACGTTTGCGGCTACAGGCCTGTGTTCCAAGTGAAGAGTTCTCCTTTCTTCTTCCGTAACATTTACAGTCAAAGTTACGTATCTTCTCCATCTCACTGTCTCTGTTTTCCTCAAATGTTGTGATAGCAATAGCTTCTGATATCTTACATTCTAGCTCCTCAGCCGCCAGTCCAAAGCTTTCATCGTCATCCTCCTCTTGGGTTGAAGACAGCTGCAAACTAGGAATGTTCTCCAAAGTAATGCAGTCGCTATCATCTTCCGTTTCATCTCCTTCTGATTCAGAATCTGAAGAGAGTCCGGCGACGGTACTGCTGAACATGTACTCCCACAGCAAAGCGCTGTAACAGCCGCGATTCAGTTCGTTTGCCACACGTTGAGCTTGGTCCATCGTGAAGAAATACATTATTTTTTCATAGGAGCTGTTAAGTAGCCACGAGGTTTCTTGAAGCACGCTGGTTATTGGTCGACAAGCAGAACACAAGCCAGCGCGGAGCCAATCAAAGCCGCTACAGAAATGAGCTGAGGATTTTCCCCTCCGCAAAATGTAAGTACGAACTGGCTGATTTTAGGCTCAAAACAAGCCGAGTTTAAATATAAAATTTACCATTTTAAAACCTCCAAAACTGTTATTGAAAGAATTGAGTGGATACTTCATAATTTCAACTTGCACATTTTGCAATAAAACGAAAATAACCATTTTCTCAGAAATTTACGGTTTTTCCTAATTTTCTCCGTTTGTGCTCTGCTGACTTGTTCCTGGCTTTGCCGTGGCGCGTCACATTTGCTTCTGTATATATGGAGGGCAAGAAGGGAGAAAATTAAATAAAAAAAAAATGTACCATTAAATGTTCCATTAAATTATTAAATGCATGATTAAATATTGTGTCCAATTACAGAAACCCATTTTAAAAGGGAAAACGGAAAACAGTTATTTTAGCCCAAATGATTGAAGAAGTCAATACTGGCTACATTAATGATGTTACAAACACTCAGGGCTGCATGGCTTTAAGATCACCAACTAACATATATGTTCAGATCAGAACCAGATCACATAACAATGGAAGACAGCAACCTGATGGGATGCTCTGTTTGATGGTAGAGTCAGTAATAAACTAGAATGAGGTATGAGACAAGAACGACCTTGCAGAGAAACACTGATGGAACCACAGCACAGGATTGGTTGTTTTGTGCTGCGGAGATTATGTAGTTGCCTTGTGTTCAGCAGAGGTCATTTGCATCAACCAAGCAGCCTTACCTCTCTGCATCATCTTTACTGCTCTGTTTTTCACAAAGCTCCTGGTCAAGGGAGGAGGAGGTGCTTCCTTCTTGACTGACCCCACTGTTACGTCCTGGGCTGTTGTCCACAGAACCTCTCCTTTCTCCTCCAGCTGCAGAACGGGGGTTGATGGCATCTGTGTGCTGCTTCAGGGTCTGAAGCTTGGCTAACGGGATGATGTCACATCCTTGAGGCCTGTGCCACACTGTTCGCTGGGTGGATGCATTGTAGTAGTAGAAGCGTGAGGTGTTGGGGTCAAACAGTTCCCACCACTGGTTTTCATCAGTCCGCTTGATGCAAACTCCTTGTGGGGGGTCCCACACACATTCGCCTGTCAGTAAGTTGGCGTACATGCGCTCCCTTGTGCGGGGTTCAATGATCTCCACCCACTCCAACCTGCAGAAAGAGAGTTCACAGAGAAGCCTTAGCATATCAGCAGCACTCAAATAAATTAAAAGCGTCACTCCCTTCTGCAACAAAATTTTATGTGTTTTGTAATTTATGTTGAGACAACACACACAACACTTCTTTTTATTAGTTTTGGTGTCATTTTTATGCTTAAAAAAATTATATTTTAGAGGTTTACCAAAAACTTGATTCCAAATTTGAGGACATATTGTTAACATATTATAGTATGATTGTATCAAGGTTTCAAGCCTTATTAGAATAATTCTCAATAGAATACTCATCCTAAAAGGGTTTTGATAAGTCAAACCTAAATTTTGTTTTGTGCCACCTTTATCAAGCTTGTCCCACTAACAAGTATGACAAATCTCACCATTGTTCCCTTTACTAGGACACCAAGAGTATATAACTAGACAATGTGGTTGCAGAAATAAACACATTTTATTGTGGGTAAAAAAAATCAATGATAGAGTTTGTTATTCATGACAAACTTTTAGGAACTGTATGAAGGATGTTACTTGAAAATTAAACAGGTTGGCCTGTCTATGAAGTGTGTTATTACTGAACCACTGGGTTGTGTTATTAGAAATAAATGTGGTGTTTAGTTATTAGTTATCAGTTCCACAGTGTGATGAGGTAGTGACTTACATTGATCTCTGTTCATAAACTGTACACAGTTGAGGTTTCCAAAATATTCAATGTATGCCACATTTTTTCACAATGTTTGTTATGATCAGTTTCTTACAAGCAGACTGAATGGTTAATTCTTAACTCAGCTAGTGGGGTGAAGTTGGCATTGCTGGTATCAGCAAATCAACATCTACTAACACACACATTTTTACTACCGATTAATCTGTGAACATCATTTCTTGCACCCCTTTGTGCTGACTAGAATAATAACATTTCACATTACCAGAAATGTGTGGAACCTGACGGAAAATTAGGTAAGGTAAGGTAAGTTTATTTATATAACGCTTTTTAGTTACGAGACACTCAAAGCGCTGTATATACAATTACAATACAATCACAAAGAAAATAAACACAGATACAGACACGGAAAAACTACAATCCTTCTAAGAAATCTAAAAATCAATGAATCCTTCTGAGAAATCTAAAAATCTCTGGCCAACATTACAATGGTACAGATAACATTAATAATCCTTTGGGTTTTACTGGTAAGAGCTCGTTCTAAACCAATCTTTCCAAAGAGGTAATTATGTCATTAAGTCCTCAATGTAGGGGAAAGCATTTTGTGCTAAGAGAGAATGATCCTTGTGTTCGCTGGTATAATGCAGTTGCAGTCCCATAATAACAGTCATTTGCATCCATTGAAATTTAACTAAGCAATCACTGAGTTCTAACTAAGAAAGCTGAGTCACTGGTGTAAAAACAGCTTTTGTTAAAATTTTTAAGAAACTAGTATTATTTTCCTTTCACTGGTAAATCTAAAAATCTATGAAAAGGAGAAGAAATTAAGAAATGAAATCCACATTTAGGTAAAAAATAAGGAGCATGGGAAAGCAACACACAATAGCACAGATTTTGCAGGGGCATGGTGGACTTGTGAGGATGCCAATATTTAAGTATGATCATGTGTGCAAAGAATTAGACTGTCAACACTGACGCAGGGTGCCATTGACCTTGAAAAAGATATGGACGTATTATCAAACGGCCATACAGTTCAGTTCACAGATGAGGGGGGTTGCTGGGGCAGAGCGTCGTATTTACAGAACATCCATGAGAAATGTTTTGATAAGAGGCCTGTGAAGGTCATATCGGGTCGCCTGAATTAGACAAACAATAAATGTTTTGGTTCAGACCGGCTGTGATTTTCCGCCTGCCTTCAAAGTCTTACTGGTATTTCTCAATTTCAAATCCAAATAGCCAAATTTCTGGTACTTTCCGTAGATCTTGACCTTACAACTTTCTCCAAGATTAAATCATATGACCTTTGAGTCCGGGAAATGATGCCAGCCTGCAATTCTGGATCGCGTCCAGCTTGCGATTCTGCTCTTTTAACGTATCAATCTGAGTGCTGAGAGCTGTAAAGATCCCTTGAAACATCCAGGCAGCTTTGGAGTGCTTTGAACAGCTGCCGATGTTTTACAAATCTTTCGATAAGCCAGGTAACCACCAACTCCAAAAAGCAGAAATCCTGTTATCAGAAATCCAATTATGTACAAATCTTCCACGTCCTCGACTGATATTGTTGTCAGGCACACACTCTTCCACTGCCAGGAATCCATTGCGTATCCGGAGAAGAACGTCCAGTCTGGATAAGAGGGTTCCCCTTTACCCTGTCTTCCCGTCGAGAAAATTTGATCGATTGTGCTGAGAGACCAGCTGACCAAATAAATTATGAACAAATTAGGAGGATATGGGAACAGAGGCTCTAAGAAAAACATAGACAAAAAGCTGAAGCAGGGCAAAAAATGGGGGAGGATCTAGGAGAGAGTGGAAAAGCGTCGTTAGGAATTTCCAGCCACATCTGTTTTACTTTTAGCTGCTTCCACTTGTTAGCATTAGACAGACATTGTCCTTCAGCAGACAATGGTGCTTTTCAAAGCATTACCCCCTGATGCACAACCAGTTTGAGACCATTCAAGAAATAGCTGGAAAAAACTACAGAGACAAATCAGACGGAATACTGCCCCCAAATACAAGCAAAATCTTGGTTACTAATGGTAGGATTATTTAAGATCTAAAGACAAGAACTGATTCCTATTGGACACCCAAGGATCACTGCTGTGACTCAGATGTTTAATTCACTATATTAGGTCTTGACGTGCATCTAAATGCCATGACTTAAGCTGTATTGACAGTATAGCTGTAGGCTCCAGGGGTGCATTGGCCAGAGTCCTGAAAGATGATCAAATACCTGCTAAACAAGTCCAAGGTTTTGGGGTTCATCTGAGTACTTGCTGTTATGCTTTCCACTAAACAAGTACATAGCAACAAAAAAAAACAAAAATTATTCTTTACATGGCAACTTCTTCACCATTTGGTTTTTCAGCCAGGAGCCAATCACAACACACAGCTAATGCTGAAGTCTTTTAGAGGACTACTCTGGGCTCTAAAACACTCTAAGACAAGCAAAGCTAAATCAAGAAAGTATGTTTCATGTGATTCAGCAACAATGAGTACAAACGCAATTCATTTAGGATTTTGGATTAATGCAATAAAGGGAAAGAGTCAAGGCTTAGTGCTTTATTTGTGAGACTTTAATCCAACATCTCTCACATTCACTACATAGTAGTTTAAAAATTATCTCAACTGACTCACGATCAGCTGATCCTCCAAAAAACTGATGAGGCAGACTGATACATCATATGTTTGACTACCTTTCTAGCTTTCGACCACTTTTAATTTAATTCAGTTTTGTTTATTTACACTACCAGTCAAACCTAGTAGACACACTTTCTTATTTAATGCTTCTCTTTATTTTTATGACTATTTACACTGTATGTAGATTCTCACAGAAGGTATCAAAACTTAGAATGAACACATATGAAATTATGTGGCTACCAGAAAAAGTGTGAAATAACATCTTTTACATTTTAGATTCTTCAAGCCACCGTGTGCTTTGATGACTGCTTTGCTCTCTTGGCATTCTCTCGAAGAGCTTTAACATGGTAGTCACCTGACATGGTTTTCCCAAGGTCTTGAAAAACCTTCCCAGAGGTGCACCGAGAGAAGGCCAATGGTTAATATTTCATCCAACAATAGGGTGGCTACTTTAAGGAATCTAAAATATGAAAAATATTTTAGGTTCTTTTACTATTTTTTGCTTGCTACATAATTCCAAGTGTTCATTCACAGTTTTGATGCCTTCAGTGAGAACGTTCAATGTAAACAGTCATGAAAATGAAGAAAACTATTAAATAAAAAACTGTGTGTAAAACGTTTGACCTGTAGTTTATATTGCGCCAGTTCACAACAACTATCCCTCAAGGCATTTTACAAAGAACATTCTATTTATCCAATCCAGTGTTTCCCCTAGAATTTCAGTCTTGAATGGGGGTTTAAGTCATAGTTTTCCTGTTTTTATCTGAATTTCTTACAGCAATGAATCAATATACAACCCCAATTGCATATACTGTAAATATATGAAGTCAGATACAGTAGATGAATAAAGCTAGACAGATAGAGATGAACAGGACAGAGGATGCAGATGATACAGAGGGAAACAGAAAAATGGAAAGATAAAGATTTAGATATATACATTGATACATACAGGAATGTTTTTTCAATAAATGTTAAATAAATTATATTGTGTCTATAATATGATGTTTATATTCTTGTTTTTTTTTTCTCAAGCATAGCCAGAGATGTGCTTTATGTGGGGTTCCAGTTACTCAACTATGCTGCACAATTAAATTTTTGTAATTTAATCTGAGTATGCCATTTTGGTAACCCCCCCCTTTTGGGGTAAAGGTAGGGCCCAACACTTGCAATGACCGTGAAGATACAAAGTTAATTATCCTTTTCTAAAACCCCCCCTTTTTTCCTTTTTTGGCTACATGGTAAGGGTGGGGTTGATGGGAAAGGTTTTAAGTGAATAACATCAGTGGGGGGACAAAGGTGGGGCCTGGCGGTTTACCAGTCCACCACAGTCAAGCATGGGCAAAGGATTGAAAGTCAGTTACATACATTCCATTGTGCTGCTAGTTATCAAACAAAGCACTCAATTTCAGTTTATTGTTCAAACTGGTAAAAAAAAAAAGAGTTTTCTAAAGGGAAAAACCCCAAACGATTTTAGGAAGTCCTGACCGCATTTCGCTACTGGTGAGCAGTAGTGACAGGGCAGTCACTTGCATTTTTGTTGCTTTTTGCAGCAATCCCTCATCCAAACATGCTGCAACTTTTTAAAAGGAAAAAATTCCCTTTAACAGGAAAATCCCCGGCAATCAATCAGTGTGAGAACCCCCTCCATGACCCCTGGGATGCTCAAATTTGCTTCACTAGGAGAGAAAAAACCCCCGGGGTAAGCAAATAAGCTCTGAGCCAGTTTGAAGTCTATAGGAAGAATGAGAGCCCATGCAGTAAAAGATCAGTCAAGAGCTTTGTCTGGGACAGGGTTAAACATTGAAAGACAGGACCAAGCGCATCTTTTACAGAAGAAGAACATGAACTTATTGGCAGCACTAGCTAAACTGTTGCCTCCCTCTAGGAAGGTGTCACAGCTAAACAAAATGCCAGGCCAGACGCAACTTCTATGAAGAGAAAGATCAGAGAGACCACATACAGTTAAAAGCTGAAATAACAGCAAATGACACAAAATTGGAGAGAAGTAGGAGAATGTAGCAGAGCGAGGGAACATGATCAGAATGTTCTTCTGCAGCCTTAGTCTAGAGGAGCATAACTACAGAGATACATAGGGATAACTCTAAAAAGTCCACTCTAACTATAAGCTTTATCAAAAAGCTAAGTTTTTAGCCGTGTCTACATTAAGGACTGAAACTGAGAGCTGTTTCCACTGGAATAACCCACATTCTACTTTTAGAACCTCTAGGAAACACCAGTAAACTTGCAGTCTAAAAGAAGTTCTCTTTTAGGGAGGGAAATAGGAGAAATATGATCTCTCTAAATTTTTATCAGATCTATTGCTGTAGCATTTTGAATAAGCTAGAGGCTTTTAGCTGCATTCCTTGGACTTTAATAATAGCAGAGAATAGTCCTGCCTTGAAGTAACCCATGCACCACCTAGTTTTTCAGCATCACTCCCCGTTAATGTCTAAATCTCTGGCAACAAAAGTGGAGTACACCCCTAAGTGAAAAAGTCCAAATTTAATAGAATAGAAATTTCCTTTACTGTCCCTGTCATAATATGGGTTTGTGACGGACCAATATGCAGTGAAGAACTCCTGAAGCTCGAGGTTTGCAGGTAAGACGAGTCTTTAATGTTCACGGTAGGAACGGACAGGGTAGCAAACACACGCAAACACGTACAAGGAACCAGCAGGGAACAACGGAAACAAACGAGCTTAAATACAAAACTAAACAGCAGGGGGAACCAATGACAAGCGTGACCAGACTATCAGGGGAAAACACAGAACAGGTGTGGGCTTGGGGTGGAGGGAGACAGACACAAGGACTGCACCAGATAATTGAACAAAAGAGTTCAGGCGGACGCCTGGAGGCCGTCCCCGGCAGATCCAGACTTCAGGCAGACGGCCAGAAGGCCGTCCCTGGCAGACCCAGAGTTCGGGAGGCCGGCGACATAGGAGCAGGCGATCACGAGGCCGACGACTTAGGAGCAGGCAATTAGGAGGCTGGCAACGTAGTAGCTGGCGATCAGGAGGCCGACGACGCAGGAGCAGGCGATCTGACGGCCAGCGGCAGGACCAGGAGAACCCATGGTGGAGCTCAGAGGCACGGTGCGGAAACCGCTGGAACCCAGGCGAGCAGTGCAGAGACCGCTGGGACCATCGGCGAGGCCGTGGAGGTCTGCGGCGGAGCCGCCAAGGCACGGCGGGCGGAGAGGGTGCATTCTCGCACCCCTCAGGGACAGGAACAGGAATTGGAGACAGCTCTTCCACGTACTCCTCCGGAACGGGAACCAGAGATATAGGCAGTTCGTCCTTGGAGCCCTCCAGGACAGGACCCAGAACAGGAGCAGAAAGTGGAAGTAGTCCGTCCACGAGCCCCTCACGGACCTTAACAGAGTGTGAGTTCGGCTTGGTCTTGGGACCCCTCTGGAACAAAACCAGGAACAGGATCGGGGTGTGGAGGTGGTTCATTCATGAACCCCTCTGGAACAGGACCAGGAACAGGATCAGGGTGTGGAGGCAGTTCATTCATGAACCCCTCCGGAACAGGACCAGGAACAGGATCAGGAGTAAGGGGCAGCGACGATGGCTTCTCAGGAGCGAAGCCATGAGCCGGAAAGTCGCCTCGAGGTTCGGTGGAGAGGCGAGCAGATAAGGGAGCAGGAGGCCTCCTTATAGAAGCGGCGATTTCACCCAGGGCCCTTTGACGTTCGGCCTCGATGGTGTGGTGGATCCGAGGGTCTGGAAAAAAAAAAAGTCCTTCCACGACTCCAGCCACTCTTGAAGGCTGCCAGCTTTTTTGCAACCTCCTCCAGTTAGTGGGGGGGGTCACAAGGTGAAAAAACAAATTTTCCAGAACCCCCCCCTTTTGAATTCCCTCTCCATTCCCCCTTTTGGGGTCCCTTTGGGCTGGTTCCTTCATCTAATATGGGTTTGGACGGCCAATATGCAGTGAAGTCTCCTGAAGCAAGCAAACACGCAAAAGCAACCAGCGGGGAAGAACGAAACAACGGGTTTAAAATAAAAATGAACAGCAGGGGGAACCAATAAAAAACGTGCCAACAATCAGGGGAAAACCAGAACGGGTGTGGGTTGGGGGTGCGGGAACAAAAAAAAAAAGGGACTAGCTAGACAATTGAAAAAAACACAATCAAAAACAAAAAAAAACAAGCAAGTATAACCCACGTGGAAAATTTCAGGTGTACAGATTTACACCTAAATTTATGGGGGTAAATTTGTCTCACTTTATTCAATCAAACAAAAAACTAATCTCATCAAAAACTAATCTAAATAAAAAAAAAAATTTGCTGTCAAAACTTTTGGAATATTCACTCAAAAAAAAAACAAACTCAATCAAAAAATATTAAGTTTGATCAAAAAAATTTTTTTAAAAAAATTTTTTTTGTTTAAAACTTTCATTGCGCGTGAAAAAAATCTTTGGTTAACCCCACTCTTTTTTTTGATCTCTCTTTTTTTGGTTGAAGTCAAAATTTTGAGGCTGGAAAATAAACATCCGGGCGGGGCCTAAAGACGAACGATATAAGACTTTTCCCTATTGTTAGCGGACTAAAGGCCCCTTGAAGCAGTGCTTGTACAGAAAAAAACTGCGGTAAGTGAGCGACAGTCAAAAAATCGCGGTCACCTACCCGACACCAGCTCCCCCTTAAAAAGATTAGTGTAGCGCATACAAGGTTCATACGGAAATGGAGAGAAAGGACGCCGACCCTGGCAACGGTTGGAAAAAAAAGAGAAAAACAGATCCATGTCGGGCAGACGGCACACCATAATCCTTGTGTTGTCCCACCCCCCGTGAAACTTTTTTCCTCTCCTGTGCAGTTCTCACCCACAGAGTCTTTCCACCGGACCCTGTAGAATTTGAAAGCAGCTGGGGAGACATGGGACTTTTTCATGTCTGATGAAAAGAACTGTTGTCCTTCTTCAACAGGCGAGGGGCGTTTCCAGTCCCCGGGGAAAGGGCGAGTAATCTGGATGCTCTTGTACTTTAAGTATCCAACCACTTCCCACAGGACCTCATCGACCTCACCAAAAAAAGGGGTTTTGGGGGATTTTTTTTTGGGGGAGTTGTGTATTTTTTCCGAAATCTAAAAGGGGAAATTTTGAATACTAATTTTGGTTTAATATAGATGACCCCCTAATAAAATCTGAAGAGATTGTGTTGTCGCCTCTCTGGTTTTGGAAAATAAATTCCCGAAGTAGGACAAATGCATATAAAGGTTGGCATTTTGAGGATTTGAAAGATATTTCTCCAAAACTGTACATTTAAATATTAAAAATTTATTTTTTTACATAAAACATGAATGTGAAAGTTGTAAAAATGTAATTAATATAATTTTATGTAGGTTACTTTTCTTTTTTCCTCTTATTTTCTCAACCGTTGCCAGGATCGGGTCCTTTCTGCTCCATTACCGTAATGCGCCTTGTATGCGCTACGCAAAATCTTTAAGAGAGAGCTGGTGTCGGCTGGCGTGACCGCGTATTTCTGACTGTCGGCTCACTTAACCGCAGTTTTTCTTCTGTACAGTTGATGTCTCCTCCCTGAAGCGACGCTGCAAGCCCTGCAGTTCGAGCGGAAGTTCAAGGGGGGGATCAGAGTCTCCCGCTTAGTCAGCGCTAACCAATAGGGAAACGTCTTACTCGTTCGTCTTTAGGCCCGCCCGGGATGTTCATGTTTCCAGCACCAAAATTCTTTGACTTCAACCAAAAACAGAGAGCGCCCAAAACGAAATGAGCGAGAGTCGAAACCCAAAAGATTTATGACCATGCGCAAATAAAAGTTTTAATTAAAAAAAGTTTTTTCAAACATTTTTTTTGATCACAATTTAATATTTTTTGACTAGATTAGTTTTTTTTTTGATTGAATATTCCAAAAGTTTTGACCACAATTTATTTTTTTGATTGAGATTATTTTTTTTTGATTGAGATTAGTTTTTTGTTTGATTGAATAATAGTGAGACAAATTTACCTCCATATAAATTAAACAGGATACAGATTTACACATCACTAAAAAACTATTTTGAAAAAGTTATAAGACTACTAACTATAAAAATTAGAAATGGAAAACATGAATCAAAATTAGAATAGACTGTAAACAAAGGCAAAGTCCGCATTACAGAAGATAAATACTGTGCGGTTACCAAAATGTTAAACTCAGATCAAATTAAAATAAATTAAGTGTGCAACATTGTTGGGTAACTGGAACCCCACATAAAGCACATCTCTGGCTATGCTTGAGAAAAGAACAACCGACAATTCACAGAAAATAAAGGAAATACCTGTGCAACTATCAGCATAGATGTAAACACTTGTTGAGCTAGTTGGGAGCAGTGATGGTTATAAATTCTAACAGGAAACTCTGTGCACCTAGGGTGCAGCAGTCTGTCACTGAAGGATCTTTCCAGTTCAGTAACAACTTTATTCATGGGGTGGGAGACCTTGGCCTTGATGGTAAATCTAATACAGTCCGACTCCTAAAACCTGCAATGTTCAGGGGGCATCCTAGGACAGAGCTGGCCCTCCTATTGAGGGAGTCTAACTGGCTCCTCACTGCTATATATAGGCTGCTGCTCAAACTAAGTACACCACAGAAGATGGCTGCAGTAGTCCATGACCATCTCCTTAGTTTTCCCCTCATTGATCAAGAGGAGATTACGCTGGCACTAGTCCACAAAGTCCTGTGTTCACTCGTTCTCACCTGTGATGAGGTCAACTATGGCATAGTCATCTGTGAACTTCTGAAAATGGCAGTCACAGCAGCTGATGGATAAGTCTATAGAGTGTGAACAGGAACGCTGCAAGCACCGTTCCCCGTGGGGCCCCTGTACTGCAGACCAGTACTGTGGGCGGCCAGTGATGTAATCCAATATCTACTCCTGACCACTCCAATTTGTCCCCCAGAACTCTAGATTTCATGGTATTAAAAGCATTGGAGGAATCAAACATGAGCCTCACAGTGCTTCCAGGCTTTCCCAGGGGCATGGGCGCCGCAACCGTGGGGGACACTTTTCACTTTACCCACAGCACGTCTAGTCTGTTTCCTCTGTATTGTGCTCGCTTTATTTGCCCCCTCCAACCTGTTTCTCTCTCCCCTCCCTCTCCTGTTGAAACCTGACACCAGCTGCTGATTGGCCTCCTGCCTTAAGTCCCGCCTGTCTTGTGTTTGTCTTATATTCAGTTCATGCTGAGGAAACACCGGCATATATTGAAACAAACGTCACTTAAGATTCAAGGGTCTTTATTGTCATTATGTCACCATAATGAAATTTTGCTGAGACACAGGTTAAAAAAATCCATATGTAGTGCATACATAAATTAAAAACACTCACAAAATGTAAATATACTTATACACTTATTATAGCATACTTAGAGACTTTGAAAATGTAAAAACAAGAGAACATATGTACATGGAATGTGGCATGTAGTATTTAGTAGTTAATAGTTAATGCTAGTGGTTAATGTGGTTAATAGTTAATGCTAACATGTTGTTTCTCTGGACGTGCTAACATACGTTTGCCAGAAAAAGCAGTCTCTCAGTCATGTCACTGTCAAGCTTTTAACTGCCTTTTTGTCACTTGAGTATAACTAAGATGCAGAAAAGAAAAAGGCAAGAAAATATTGACAAAGTTTTCAAAATAAATCCTATAAGTGATATTACTGTAAAAAGCCATAAGACTATAAGATAAAAAAATTTAACATATTTTTTGGATTAAACTTCTTTGCGTAAAAGCCATAAAGTATTTAAATCAATCTGATTACAGTTAAAGTGTGTGAGAGACGTCAATTGAGGTTGAGAATGTGCTGATTCAGCTGATTTACCCAGCTTAAGTCTCCTACAGCCTCAGAGGTTTTTTTTTGACTTGAAATTGTCTTCAGGCTCTTCCACATTCCACTTACGTTCTGTTTCAGCTGGTTTTCCATCTTCCTTCTATTGCTGTTTTTCCATTCCTGATCCTTTTCCTCAGTTCCTTCTGCACAGCTCTTAGCTCTCCTTGTTTCCTGGTCTAAATGCTTTCTTCCTCTGCTTGAGAAGAGTCTTTATTTCAGGGTTGATCCAGGGCTTGTTATTGGAGAAACACTGTACCTTCATGAGGGGCAGTGTTGTCTTTACATAGAAGTTAATGTAGTCCGTGATGCTGTCAATGCCCTCTTCATAAGAAGCACAGAGCTCTTCCCACACAGTGGAACTGAAACTGTCCCTCAGAGCTTCTTCGTCATTACTGTCCGGTTCACAGAAGGTTCTCTGTGTACAAGGGGTTTATATGCGGGCTGGAGGTGAACCAGGTTATTATCTGAGCCCCCTGCTTCCTATTCGCATACAATAAGTCCAATGATTTACTGTATTTCCTCTAATGTTGCAGCTAACATACTAGGTGACAGTGGGGAGAGTGGAGGACAGGGAGATATGATTAAAATCCCCAGATATCAGTAATGCCCATATTGTGCCCAAAGTGTCATTACTCTGTGTGGCCACCATTATCTTCCACCACTGTCTTATCTTTCTTGGGCATGGAGTTCACAGGAGCTTTACAGGTTGCCACTGGAATTCTCTTCCACTCCTCCATGACGACTTCAAGGAGCTGGTGGATCTTTGAGACCTTGTACTCCTCCACGTTTGAGGATGCCTCACAGATGCTCAATAGGGTTTAGGTCTGGAGACATGCTTGATCAATCCATGACCTTTAACCTCAGTTTCTTTAGCAAAGCAGTAGTCATTTAGGAGGTGTGTTGGAGTCGTTATCATGTTGTAATATGGCCCTGTGGCCCAGTATCTGAAGGGAGTGAATCATGCTCTGCTTCAGTATGTCACAGGATATGTTGGCATTCATGGTTCCCTCAGTTAACTGTAGCTCCCCACAGGTGGCAGCAAATATGCAGCCCAAAAACATGACACTCCAACCACCATGTTTGACTGTCAGCAAGACACACTTGTCTTTCTAATTGTCACCTAGTTGTCACCACACACGCTTGACACCATCAAAAACAAATAGGTTTATCTTGGTCTCATCATGCCTCAGGATATGTTTCCAGTAATCTATGCCCTTGGTCTCCATGTCTTCAGCAAACTGTTTGCGGGCTGTCTTGTTCATCATCTTTAGAAGAGGCATCATTCTGGGACAACAGTGTGCAGTGTATGGTCTGAGCACTGACAGCAAATTTACATTGTTATACAAGCCATGCACTGACTGGACTGTGTCAAAGTGTCATATCTTCAGTGTTGTTCTATGAAAAAATATAATAAAATATTTACAAAACTCTGAGGGATGTACTCACTATTGTTAAATACTGTAGGTCATTACTGTGGAAATGCTCACACACTTGAATAGCAACTGTTATTATTTTGACAATAATGTTTTATAAGGAAAGAATATTTCTTTATCAACTTTCCCCTTCAGGGTCGCCACAGTGAGTCATTTGTCTCCATCTAACCCCATTTTCTGCATCGTCTACTCTAACACCTATTGTCATCATGTCCTCTTTCACTCCAACCACAAGTCTCCTCTTTGGTTTTCCTCTAGGCCTCCAGCCTCCTGCCAGGCAGTTCCAGCCTCAGTATTCTTCTACCAATGTACTCACTATCCCTCTTTTGTACATTTCCAATCCATCTCAGTCTGGCCTCTCCAGCTTTATCTTCATGTTGGGACCCCAGCCATGGGTACAGCACGTTGGGCCATTACTAGCTTTTCTGGAACTTTCAAAATAAATCGCATTAACCTACTTCCAGCACAGCCAGAAACGGGGAATAACAGCGGACTTCCCGTGACGTCACTTTCCAAATAAAAACCCCGCTTTTGCAACCTCTTCCACGCAGTTCCCCAGAGGAACTGGACGGAGGGACACAGCGTGCTAATGTCTCTTTGCTGGCAACAGACATAACTCTTCAAACTGGATCTGAGAGTGTCTTACGATTACACGATCATATGCACTCAGTTAAGTAGGAATGAATTGCTGTTTGTGAATCCGGTATTCATTCATGAACGGGTAATTAAGGTACAAGTGTTGCTTGACTTTCTCTCTGAGGTCTACAGAAGCAATCTGTGTTCCAGAGAGTTCCCAGCAGAGACCCTGTCTCTACAATGCCGAGTGGAGAAGTTTTCCCGGTCTGAAGAAAGGACAACGGGACCGCATCACCGTGGTTACAGCCGTAACGTGCAGTTTGGCCGGCCGACAGAACGAGCCGCCCCACCCCACAGCTACGGGGGTTAGCTGCAGTTAACCCTTTGTTCACTGTGGATGCTTTCTTGAACTTTGTCCCCGGACAACTTTTCCTCAGCACGGTTCACGTAAGAGGTTAGGTTTAGGGCAAAGAGAAGTAGTTTAGAGTGAAATAATCTAAACATTTTTTGTTTTATGACGTATGGTTTTGTTTATGTTGAAACTCAGCTTTCTTAGTGCTAGCCGATTATCTGCTCAGAACCTGTGCTCAGTTTATGTGTTCTGTGTTTGTGTTTTTTTAAGTTATGACAAACTTTTTTTAAAGGGTGATTTTAAACACAGAAAATCGGCCATAACGCGCCGTCCACGCTTATGCATTTTAACCATTTCATTAGTGGTATTTTAATGTATGTGTTTGATTCTGATAATAAGCTATAAGCTTCTTTTGTTAGCTTTAACCGGTAACAGCTAAGAACATGTGCTTGCCTGCTAAGATCATTTACCCAAAAAGGTTGTTAGTTTTCAATCTAGAAAATAATATTTGCCTGAATATTATTTTACTAAACTTGAAAACTAAGTAAACACCATTAAGCCCCATTTCTCCAGAGTGATTTGGTTCTTATTCAAAATATTTCCTTAAATATTATCTTCCTATCTCCTTAATAATATTTCTTTAAATATTATTTTAATAAATAAAGACAGCTAATTAAACATCGTTGAGAATTGGTCATCCAGAAGGTTGGTTTTATTCAGTTGGTAGCACTGTTGCAGCAAGACTGGCGACCTGTCCAGGGTGTACCCCGCCTCTCGCCCATAGACTGCTGGAGATAGGCACCAGCTTCCAACATTCAACACATCTAACATGAGCTGACGATCTGATGTACTCATTCCTGATCCTATCCTATCTCCCAAAAAGAACCTCCACATCTTCATCACTGCATCCCGTCGCTTTCTCAGTGCCACTGTCTAAACTATACAAAACTGCTGGTCTCACAACGTCTTGTACACATTTTCTTTCATTCCCAGTGATACTCTATTATCACACAACACACATAACTTCATTTTATGATTCATCAACTTCCTCTGTAGTTGCCACAACTGTGCACATCTCCCTCGTTGTTGTGAATTTGTACCAGCAAACTCCTTGATTCCTCATGCATGTTCTTGCTCTCTAAGATCTCAATGAACAGCCTAGTCTCATAGGCACTTCCATACCTCCACAGACATATCATCAGGACCACCTGCCTTTCCACTCTTCATCCTTTCCAATGACTTACTTGCTTCTTGCTTAATGTTAATTGCTCTTGTAAGTCACACTTGTTTCCGCCTCCTCTGGAAGAAAGATTTCACTGCAGCCATTTAAATCCTCTTTGGAAAGTCTACCACCTTCTCCTTCTCCTCTAACATAACGTCCTACCCCTGATGCATAACCACTAACAACACTGAACATCACGGCTACAGTTAGCCTCTGGCACAAGTTTCACCTACAGAACATTCCTAACAAACTCCTTCTTCCAGGTACCTCCTACACAATTTCTCTTCCCATCCATGGTATGGATGTGATGTGACCCCTTTATAAGCTTCTAGGATTGCTACCTTTCCACTTAGTCTCTTCAACACACAGTATGTCCACCTTCCTCCTCTGCATCATGGTAGACAATTCTCCAGCTTTTCCTGTCATTAAAAGTCCCTATTCTCAGTCCTGGACTCTTGCCTTTCCTCTTCCCTCTCTGTCTACAGACACATCTTCCTCTTCTTCTTCTTTGCTGACCTATAAGCAAAAAAGATTATATATATATGTCTCTAATTATTGTCATCTTGTCAAAGAAAAGGTCAGTCAGTCATTTTCTACCGGTTATTCCACAGTGGGTCGCGGGGGAGCTGCAGCAGTCCAGCAGTCGATGGGCGAGAGGCAGGGTACACACATGCAAACTCCATGCAGAATCGAACCCAGGATCTTCTTGCTGCAAGGCAACAGTGCTACCAACTGCGCCACCGTGCGTGTCTGTAATTATTGTCATTTTGTCAGAGAGAAGGTTTCTTAATCATAGCTACCTTAAAAGCTACTGATTTGTTTACTAAGGACAGATTAATCCTATCTAAGATAGGGGCGGTAATCAAAGGGAACACTTCCTTAACTAATTTGGTTGGGATTGGGTCTCACACAAAGGTTGAAGATGTAGATTGAGCTAATATTTTTGATAATTCAGAAAGCTGAGTTTGGTATGGAATGTCTAAACATAGATCAGGGTCTATACCGCTTATGCTACATCACTTACCAAAGACCTAGAAATCATGACTAATGACTTAAACAATGACATGTAAGTGAGCAAGAGTCACCAGAAAATGCTGATTAATTATGCTTAGGTTAGCATAAACTTTAGTTTAGCTCATAAGTTACAGAAGTCTTGTTCTTGTTTTATTATCTTTTAATTTTATTCTCGTTCGATAATCAGCCATTTAAAATATTTAAAATAACTTTTATGTTCATAGATATACAAAAAAATTATCCTAAATATAGTATATTGATGACAAATACCACTCAATTTACTGGTAAAACTTTTAATAACTTAAACACTAACATAATAACTCTGAACCAAGTTTAAATCCATTTATTTGTAGAGCATAATAACAAATATTAACCAAACATTAACATCAGATATTATCTGACTGAATTATGTCTGTGTTTAACTTCCACTCACTGGTGAAACCCAGCGGGAGTATGAAAACAGTGGGCCGGGTTACAGGTGTCCTCCCCCTAGACTGCCCGGTCAGCTGACAGCTGGCGAGGCGAAAGGGCTGTTAGCGCAATGGGAGCGGACATATCCAAACACGTTGAGCACTTTTGCAGTTAAGCGATATCTTGCAAACCGAACATATATTTCAGTTTTACACTGCTACATTCTTGCCTAAAACTTTGTAAAAGTTAATTTAGTTTCACAGAAAACAATATATCCAGCTTTATGCACAGCTTTTCTCTCTCATCTGCCATTACTACATCTGTTTGAACTACTACTGGTAGTGTCTTCTTTACTGCCTCCAAAGTCCTATTTAATAGCCTACAACCCCCTCTGGTGTCTTGGGTAATACATTGCATAGTTACAACTTAATCCCAGATACCTCAATGGGCGGGCCCGTCCCGGGTCTGAGCGTAAGCCACTACAATATCTTTGTTCCTTTTCGAAGTGAGGAAATGCAACTCTAGTCTCTCTGGTAGCTCGTCTGATGCCGCTGTTTGCTTCTTAGCTGGTTAATAACAGTGAAGACACTGCACTGTATGGGAGGGAGAAGTGAGGCAGGATGGATTGCATTCAGACAGGGTTAAAAGTAACTTCTCAGATCTACTCAAAGTTTTGCAATTAAGGATTTAAGTATCAGGCGCCGTTAGGGGCCGGAGTCTCACACACACTACTAAAATGTTGCGTGCTTTTACACACTACTGAAATGCTCTCATAGACACTACTGAAATGCTACATGCTCTTACACACACTACTGAAATGCTCTTACACACACTACTGAAACGCTATTACGCACACTACTGAAATACTCTTACACACACTTCTGAAATGCTCTTACACACACTACTGAAACGCTATTACGCACACTACTGAAATACTCTTACACACACTACTGAAATGCTCTTACACACACTACTGAAACGCTATTACGCACACTACTGAAATACTCTTACACACACTTCTGAAATGCTCTTACAGACACTACTGAAATGCTCTTACACACACTACTGAAATGCTATTACGCACACTACTGAAATATTCATACACACACTTCTGAAATGCTCTTACACACACTACTGAAATACTCTCATACGCACTACTGAATACTCTCATATGCACTACTGAAATGCTTTTACACACACTACTGAAATGCTTTTACACACACTAGTGAAATGCTTTCAAATTATTTCATTAGAAATAGAAGGCTTTTCAGTAGAACCGGAAAGCGTTTCAGTAGAAGTGGAAAGCGTTCCAGTAGCAAAGGAGAAACGTTGAAAAAGTCCTTCTAAGGCAGCATTTGTGGGCCGATTAAGTCATTGCAATGCGAAGAAGGCTGATGAAATTTGAAGGCTCCTCCAAAGGGAGCCAACAAATGTTTCCTTCTTTTCCCCAGATATGAAGGATGGGTCCGGTGTATACTTTGTGGCCCACGCAATCCCATGATTAATTGGGTCAAAGGAAATTGTAGGCTCCCTGGTTTGATTCAGAGCTGCGTACTTTAAAGCACAATGTTAGAAAATTGGAGAGAAAATGGCGCTCTACATACCTAGAGGATTCCTAATTAATCTGGAAAAATAGCCTACTGTTGTATAAAAAGACACTTCGCCAAGCCAGAATGGCTTATTTCTCATCATTAATAGAAGAGAACAAGAATAAATGTAATAAAGTTTCTCTTTAGTACAGTTGCTAAACTTACACAGAGTCATAGCTCTGTTGAGTCATCCATTCCCTTAGCTCTCAGCAGTCATGACTTTATGGGATTCTTTTTAAATAAAATTGATTTTATTAAAAATAAAATCATTGACATCCTCATTCTCAGCAAGTGAGACAACATTGGAAGTAACTGTAGAACCTGATCTGTGTTTGGCCTGCTTTGATCCTGTGGAGCTTCCTGAGTTAGCAGAAATATTAGCTTCATCTAAACCTTCAACTTGTATGTTAGACCCAATCCCAACCAAATTATTTAAGGAGGTGTTTCCTCTGATTACCAGCCACATTTTAGATATGATTAATCTATCCTTAGAAAATGGATATGTACCACAAGCTTTTAAGGTAGCTGTAATTAAACCTTTACTTAAGAAACCTTCGCTTGATCGAGATGGTTTGAAAAATTACAGACCTATATCCAATCTCCCATTCTTATCTAAAATTCTTGAGAAAATAGTTGCTAATCAAAAGTGTGAGCATTTACAGAGCAAAGACCTGTTTGAAGAGTTTCAGTCAGGTTTCAGAGCTCATTAGAGCACTGAAACAGCTCTGGTGAAATTAATGATATTCTTATGCCCTCAGATAATGGACTTGTGTCTGTACTGGTTCTGTTAGATCTCAGTGCTACATTTGATACAGTCAATCACAATAATCTCTTAGAAAGGCTGGAATATTCTGTAGGGATCAGGGGAACAGCGCTAGGCTGGTTTAAATCTTATTTGTCTGACAGATTCCAGTTTGTTCATGTAAATGATAAATCATCTTTAAACTCCAGGGTTAATTGTGGAGTACCACAGGGTTCAGTGCTTGGGCACTCTTCACAATATATATCCTTCCAATAGGTAAAATTATCTGGCAGCATTGCATAAATTTTCACTGTTACGCTGATGATACTCAGCTTTACTTATCCATGAATACTGATGAGCCCAACCAGTTAGATAGACTACAATTATGTCTTGAAGACATAAAAACGTGGATGACTTTACATTATCTGCTTCTAAATTCAGACAAGACAGAAGTAGTAGTCGTCTTTGGACCAGAGTCTTTAAAAAAGAAACTGCTTAGTCAATCACTTAACCTGGATGGCATTAAATTGACCTCTGGTAATAAAGTAAAAAACCTTGGTGTTTTGACCAGGACATGTCATTTAAATCCCATATTAAACAGATTTCTAGGATTTCCTTCTTTCACCTCCGGAACATTTCCAAAATTAGAAATATCCTATCCAGGAGTCACGCTGAAAAACTAGCCCATGTATTTGTTACTTCAAGGCTGGACTATTGTAATTCTTTACTATCAGGATGTCCACAAAATGCAGTTAAAAGCCTTCAGCTGATTCAAGATGCTGCAGCAAGAGTTCTGATGAAAATTAAAAAGAGAGATCCTATTTCTCCTATTTTAGCTTCCCTTCATTGGCTCCCTGTTAAATCCAGAGTAGAATTTAAAATTCTCCTCCTCACATATAAAGCCCTTAATGATCTAGCTCCATCATACATCAGAGATCTGATTGTTCCATATGATCCTAACATAGCACTTCTTTGGCAAACTGCAGGTTTACTGGTGGTTCCTAGAGTCTCTAAAATTACAATAGGAGGCAGATCCTTTAGTTATCAGGCTCCTCTCCAGTGGAACCAGCTCCCAGTTTTAGTCCGTGAGGCAGACACCCTGTCTACTTTTAAGGTTAGGCTTAAAACTTTCCTATTTGATAAAGCTTACAGTTAGAGTGACTTAGGTTATCCTGAGCTACTGTATCTCTGTAGTTATGCTGCTATAGGCTTAGGCTGCTGGAGGACATTATGAAGACTTTCACTCTCTTCGCTACATTCTCATACTACTCTCCAATTTTGCATTGTTTGCTGTTATTTCAGCTTTAAACGTTACGTTCTCTCTCTTTTCTCTTCCTAAAAGCTACACCTGGCCAGACTCTTTGTCTACCTGTGACACCTTTCCGGAGGGGGGCATCGTCCAAGCTTCTGCAGGCAACAGCTTAATGCTCAATGATACACTTGGCCCTGTCTTTCAGTGTTCAACCCTGTCTCTCTCCTAGACATAGCTACTGACTGAGCTTTTCCTGTGACTAATTATACATGTTCTCTTTCATACTCTAACCTTGAAAACTGGCTTAGAGTTTACCAATTCTTTCTTTGTAGATGAAACGTCTAAAGGAGCTACATCCATTAACATTTACTTCTCCTTCCCATATAAAGGACTCCTGGATCAGTGCTTCTGTGTTCTCTTTGTGTCTCTGCTCTGTTCTCCCAAACCCCCAGTCGGTCGTGGCAGATGGCCGCTCACTGAGCCTGTGTCTGCTGGAGGTTTCTTCCTGTTAAAGGGAGTTTTTCCTCTCCACTTTCACTACATGCATGCTCAGTACGAGGGATTGCTTCAAAGTCAAGGCCAGTGACTATTCACTGTCACTACATGCTTATTCAGGAGGAGTGACTGCTACAAGTCTCTGACTCGATGCAATCTCCTGGGTTTCCTTCTAATTAGAATAAATAACTGAATCTGACTGCACTGTTCAAGATGTGTTGTGAATTGCCGCTATATAAATAAAACTGAAATGAATTGAATTGAATATATATGAACATATGAATAATAGGTGAATGACTGATTGTAGTGTAAAGCGATTTGGGGTCTCTGGGGACTTCATAAAACGCTATAGAAATGAAGGCCATTTTAGATCTATCTATCTATCTATCTATCTATCTATCTATCTATCTATCTATCTATCTATCTATCTATCTATCTATCTATCTATCTATCTATCTATGTGTATATATATATATATATATATATATACTGTATATATTTATTTAAAATATTTATATATATATATACTATATATATATAATATATAATATTATATATATATATATATATATATATATATATATATAATATATATGGGTGTGTGTGTGCCTTGTGTTTAATTGCTCTTTGGCCTATAGTTACTTGCTAACATTCTGAACCAAATGTTTAAAAACTCAAAAACATATTAGTAAAAGCGTTTTCTGTTCCTATATCTAACATGTTGATTACATAAAGGCTTAATTGATATTCATTAAACATACCAATTGCACCCAAACAGCTGTATAACGTTCTTAAATGTTCCTCATTTAAGAACGTTTAAACGTTCCTCAGCCTTCTGTAATTCGCTGATGTCATTTTTCAATGAGAAAATTCTGTCCATCCACAAACACCTTGGCACAAACTCAACAGCCAGCATCTCTGTTGAACTTTCACCCCCCTCCAACCCTTTGTTGGTCTTCTCCCTTCCCTCTGCTGCTGAAATCTCAGACATTTGCCAGTCTAAGCCCTTTTCCTGTCAGCTCGATCCCTTAACCTACTGTCCTCGTTAATCCTGTCTTTCCTCTCTGCTCCACATCATTAGTGGCATTATCCACTCCTCTCTGTCTTCCGGTTTTGTCCCCACAGCCTTTAAATCTGCAGCCATTTCTCCCACACCATCACAAAAACCAGGTCTTGACCCCTGCAGTTTCAATAATCTCTGTCCTATCTCTATCCTACCCTTCATTTCCAAAGTACTAGATAGCGTCACTCACATCTAGAAAATAATTGCTTATTTGAACAATTTTAATGCGGTTGTCGTCTCCACCATAGCACCATAACTGCATTCTTAAAAATTACAAATGATCTTCTCCTTGCTGCTGACTCCAGTCTTCTATCCATCCTCATTCTTCTTGATCTGAGTTTGGCGTTTGACACCATCGATTACTCCATTCATCTTAACAGACTAACCTCAATTGCTATTTCTAGTACTCGCTTCGATTGGTTCAAATCATATCTCTCTGGACGTGGTCAGCTCATTCAACTTCAGTCATTCCATTCTCAGTTCTTCCCTGTCTCTACAGGTGTGAACCAAAGTTCTATCCTTGGGTCCCAATTCCCAAATCTGATTTCTTTCTTTTTCAATTTAACAACTCTCTACTTTCCCCCTCTACTCATTTTAAGAGCCTGGGTGTCATCCTTGACAGCAGACTTTCCCTCACTTCTCACATCAACATCGTCACTCGTTCTGAAGCAGCTTCGCTGGCTCCTGATTAAATCTTAAATTATTTTCAAAATTCTTCTTCCCACTTTCAAGGGCATCCACCATCTTGCCCCTCCATCTGTTCTACATGTCTCCATCCCCTCCCGCTCTGTCAGATTAGCCTCCTCCCTCCTCCTCTCTGCACCCTCTGCTCGTCTCACCACCATGGGGTGCAGGGTCTCTGGCCCTTGACTAAGGAACACTACCCCTGACCTACGAAACATCACCTCTCTCTCACTGTTCAAAACTGATCTGAAAACCCATCTCTTTGGATTAGCCCATCTTTCTTAACTCTACTCACATGTATTTTCCATTTTGATCTTTAATTTGCTTTTACTTTATGAATGTTTGATTTTATTGTCTCTCGGCTCATTTTTGTAAAGTGTCCTTGAGCGTCCTGAAAGGCCTTTATAAATAAAATGCATTATTATTAATATTATTATTATTAAATAACAGCCTTATAAACAACCAACAACTATTAACTAGAAAATTCCCTGCTTTCCTTTCATTGCTATGGCAGCCCCCAACTAAGGAATCTTAAAGCTTTATTTTGAAAATATCAATAAGCTTTATTTTGAAAAAAATAAAGTAGAGCCATTTCCATCACTAAGTCCCAGTAGTAGTATTAAGACCAATGCTGCAATAAATCCATTCACAAGATTAATTGCTGTGTAAAAATTTGGAAGCTGTAATTTTGTAGGGTATGTTCTTGTCTAATTGAAAATGTAGGCTTTTATTTTGAAAGTTTCATTAAGCCTTATTTAAAGGTCCAACATAGTACCATTTTCAAAACTGGGTGAGTTCCATCAGTAGTGTTAAGCACAGGGTTGCAATTATCTGCAGTTAAAAAAAAATCAAGGCTTTTATTTTGTAGAGTAGGTCTAGTTTTTATTTTGAAAGTCCAGCGTGGTTCTCTTGTGGGACTGGTTCAGGTCTATTAGTAATATGGAACCTAATTGCTATTGTAAAACCATTGTGTATGATATTATCAGCTTTAATTCAATGCAGTTCAATTCAATTCAATTCAATTCAGTTTTATTTATATAGCGCCAATTCACAACACATGTTGTCTCAAGGCACTTCACAAAAGTCAGGTACATACATCACAATTAATCCTAATCATTGAACAGTGCAGTCAGAGTTAGTTATTTATTCAAATTGGATAAAAAGTTTTTCTGTCTAAGGAAAGGAAACCCAGGAGATTGCATCCAGTCAGTGACTTGCGACATTCACTCCTCCCGGATGAGCATGTAGAGACAGTGGACAGTCACTGGCGTTGACTTTGCAGCAATCCCTCATACTGAGCATACATGTAGCGACAGTAAAACAGTAACTATGGAAGATGGAGGCTTTTATTTTGAAAGTTTCAGAAAGCCTTATTTATAAAGGATAAAGTAGTCCCATTTCCATCATTGACTGAAGCCCAGCAATATTGTTAAGACCAATGCTGCTATTATCTTCTGTGTGAAATTTGAAGGCTTTTCTTTTGTAGAGTGTGTTTAGGTCTTATTGTGAAATTCCCAGTGTACTATTTTATCAGCTTTAAATATAAATAGTAACTATAGCAAACGTAAGCTTTTATTTTGAAAGTTCTAATGACTAAAACTGTGGAGCTCTGTTGTAGACCCACTTGGAAGAGCTTATATATTTACAATATTGCAGTCTCCTATGATCACCAGAAAAGCTTGCACCTCGTCGTTGCTCCAAGCGGTGACTTTACCGAATAACTGTGCGGACTCCATCATATGTTTCTCTCACTCGCTTGAATGCACGTTTGAAAATGCCGGTTGTTTTTTTCACGCTGGTCGACTCTTATGGCTGCGCCCACGGCCAATCAACAGCCATTTTTTCACGTCACGTACACGTAGGGCCTCCTCTAGCCCTGCTAAGAAAGAGGTACCAAAAAAGTAGGTACTGGTACTGAAATAACAGTAATGGAAATGCTCGTGAAGCGAGCCGAATGGAGCAGAGTCGGGCCAAATTGAGCCAGTGGAAAAGGGGCATACCTGCCGGTGGCTGGGGTCTCTGCCCACCGGTGTACTAGTGGTTCTCGGTGTCCAGGGCTGGGTGCTTTGGTGTGTGCTGGCTAACTCCCGGTGGCTGCTTGCCGGGGCCTGGACTCCTGGGCTCTGTTGGGCCTCTGTTTGGGGAGGGATATGTCCTGGGGTCTCGGGTCTCTGGGTCCATGGCAGGATCTGCCAGTGGGGCCTGTGGGCTCGTCGCTGCAGCTCTCCTTTGGATGTCTGTGACTCCAATGTCCTACGTATCTGTCCCGGGTACAAGGGGGCAGGTTGTGGCTCCTCACACTCACTATTGCATATTTTTATGGAGAAACCTTGTATACACAAGTGTGCTCACACTCAGACCCATAGGTGTTTCGATTGAGGTGTTAACAGATACACAAAGGTTCTATATTGAGCCACATTTACCACTAAATACATCTTGCATTAAAACGTACTGTGCACTAAAAAAGCTGGTAATATAAATGTTTCTGCAGGGTGTTATAATGTATTCTCTTCATCATTCTTTCCTCCATTCTTTCCTCCATCTCTCCCATTTTCCTTTTTGCCTCGCCTTTCTCTCTTTCGTGCTTCTTTCTTTTCTTTTCATTTGTCTCCTTTTCCGTAACAATTGAAATAATCTGAAGGAAGTTTCTAATAAAGTTACTTTTTATAAATATCAAGCAGAGCTTTAAAGCGTTAGCTGTAATGCTCCACTTGAGAAAGTAAATCCGTTGGGCTTTTTTTTGGGACTCAGACAACAATTCTGAGCGCTACTCTGCTGGACAGGACACTCTCCACTCATTACCTGTATTAATAGCACCTGTTTGAACTCGTTATCTGAATAAAAGACACCTGTCCACACACTCAATCAAACTCCAACCTCTCCATAATAGTCAAGTCCAGGGAGTTGTGTAAGGACATCAGGGATAAAAAGTAGACCTGCACACGACTGGGATGGGCTACAGGAAAATAGCCAAGCAGCTTGGTGAGAAGGCAACCACTGTTGATGCAATTATAAGAAAATGGAAGAAGTTCAAGATGACAGTCAATCTCTCTCGGTCTGGGGCTCCATGCAAGATCGCACCTTGTGGGGCATCAATGATTATGAGGAAGGTGAGAGATTAGCCCAGAACTACACGGCAGGACCTAGTCAATGCCCTGAAGAGAGCTGGGACCACAGTCTCCAAGAAGACCAGTAGTAACACACTATGCCGCCATGGATCAAAATACTGCAGCACTTGCAAGGTCCCCCTGCTCAAGCCAGCGCATGTCCAGGCCTATCTGAAGTTTGCCAGTGACCATCTGGATGATCCAGAGGAGGAATGAGAGAAGGTAATGTGGTCTGATGAGACAAAAATAGAGCTTTTTGGTCTAAACTCCACTCGATGTGTTTGGAGGAAGAAAAAGGATGAGTACAACCACATGAACACCATCCCTACCATGAAGCATGGAGGTGGAAAAATCATTCTTTGGGGAAGCTTTTCTGCAAAGGGAACAGGATGACTGCATCGTATTGAGGGGAGGAGGCATGGGGCCATATATCGGGAGATCTTAGCCAACAACCTCCTTCCCTCAGTATGGGCATTGAAGATGGGTTGTGGCTGGGTCTTCCAGCATGACAACGACCCAAAGCAAACTGTCAGGGCAAGTAAGGAGCAGCTCCGTAAGAAGCACCTCAAGGTCCTGGAGTGGCATAGCCAGCCTCCAAACTGGAACCCAATCGAAAATCTTTGGGGGGAGCTGAAAGTCTGTATTGCCCAGAGCCAGCCCCGAAACCTGAAGGATATGGAGAAGATCTGTATGGAGGAGTGGTCCAAAATCCCTGCTGCAGTGTGTACGAACCTCGTCAAGAATTCAATTAAATTCAATTCAAAAATACTTTATTAATCCCAAAGGGAAATTAAATGTTGTTGTAGCTCGTTATGTAGGTTTCTTCAAAGAGCCGTTGTAGATGCTGATGGCTGTGGGCAGGAAGGATCTCCTGTAGCGGTCTGTCTTAAAGCAGATCTGAAGAAGCCTCTGACTGAAGACACTCTGTTGTTGTAGGACAGTCTCATGAAGAGGATGCTCAGGGTTCTCCATAATGTTCTTCATTTTATAAAGAATCCTTCTTTGCACAATGATCTCCAGAGGTTCCAGGAGTCCCCAGAACAGAGCCAGCCTTCTTTATCAGCTTGTTGAGCTTTTTTAAGTCCCTGGCTCTGATGCTTCTACCCCAGGAGATGATGGAAGAAGAGATCACACTCTCCACAACATACTTAGAGAAGATATGCAGCATCTTGCTGCAAACACCAAAGGACCTAAGCTTCCTCAAGAAGTACAGTCTGCTCTGTCCCTTCTTGTAGACGGCTTCACAGTTGCATCTCCACTCCAGTCTGTTGTCCAGGTGAACACCGAGGTATTTATACTCCTCCACCACCTCCACCTCTTCTCCCATGATGGAAATAGTTTTTGACTTATTCCTGTTTCTCTTAAAATCTAAATCATCTTTGTTTTAGTCATGTTCAAGATGAGATGATTGTTTCCACACCATGCCACAAAGGGGTCCACCAGCTCCCTGTACTCATCTTCTTGTCCATCTCTGATCCACCCCACAACTGCAGAATCATCCGAGTACTTCTGCAGATGACAGGAGTCTGTCTTGCACTGGACGTCTGAGGTGTACAGAGTGAAGAGGAATGGTGAGAGTACAGTCCCCTGTGGTGCTCCTGTGCTGCTGACTACCTGGTTAGACACACAACCCTTCAGTCTCACAAACTGTGGTCTGTTTATCGGGTAGTCTTTGATCCAGGAGATTGTTGAGGCCTCCACCTGAGTCTTCTGGAGTTTTTGACAAAGCAAATCACGTTGGATTGTGTTAAATGCACTGGAGAAATGAAAGAACATGATCCTCACAGTGCTGCTGGCTTTGTCCAGTTGACAGTGGGTTTGTTGAAGCAGGTGTATGATGGCATCTTCAACTCCAACTCCACAGAAATAAGCAAACTGAAGGGGGTCCTGATAGTTTATTGTTTGCTTACTCAGGTGGGCCAACAGGAGTCTCTCTAGGACCTTCATGATACTTTATTACAGGTCGTCTCTAAACAAGGGGCTTATATTTCGAGCAGAGAAAAACAAGATTGTGATCTGATTTGCCTAGAGGAGGTCTTGCTGTAGAGATGTATGAGTCCTTGACATTTGCATAAAACAAATCCAACGTTTTGTTTTCTCTGGTAGAGCAGCTGACAAACTGTTGAACGTTGGAAGTGTAGCAGAGAGTGAAGCATGGTTAAAATCACCAGAAATTGACCCAAACACATTGGGGTTTTGTGTGTGTAGCTTAGTAACAACTGAGTTGATGGCATCACAAGCAGTGTCGGCAACAGCGGAAGGTGGAACGTATACTGTTGCCAAAATAACACTGGTGAACTCTCTGGGTAAATAATATGGACAAAAACTTACTGCCAAGAGTTCAATATCTGGACTGCAAAGACAAAACTTCACAGTAACATGTCCTGGATTACACCATTTGTTGTTCACAAGTACTGCCAGTCCACCTCTATTTTCCGCTCCTCTTTAAATCTCTGTCTGCTCGTATGGTTAAAAAGCTCGACAGAGAGACGCTGGAGTCGGGGATATGATCCTGCAGCCATGTCTCAGTAAAACACATAATACTGCATTCCCGGTACTCTGGGTGAGTCCTTTGTAGGGCTTGGAGTTCATCCAACTTGTTTCCCAACGATCTCACATTACCCATCATAATCGACGGAAGAGATGGTTTGAACTTCCTCCTTCTCTCTCTTCTCTTAGCTCCTGCTCTGCATCCACGGCTTCTCCTTTTCAACTCATCAGGGATTTAGGGTTGTAGTTGAAGTATTATTTGAGCTTTTGAGATCTTAATCAGCTGCTCCCAGTTGTAAGAAACAACGTCGTTGCCATGGCAATGCATCATAACAAATGTCCAGAAGTACAAAAGTATTAGGAAAAATCCTCCAAGCTGCACAGCATCCGACACCGGAGAGGACAGTCGTCCAAAAAAAAAAAATCAACTGTATCCACCACAGAGGAAGAGTTCCCAAAAAAGCATCAATCAGAAAAAAAGAAACAGAGCTACTCCAACCCCTGCCACCTTGAGCGGCGCACTTCTAGAATATCTAATCGTATTTCTAATATAATACGGACAATATCAAATATCTGTAATTCAAACAACTTTCTGTACCAAATATTACGTTTTTTTTTCTGATGTATCAAATACTTATGCAATAAATCATGCAATAAAATGCTAATTAATTATTTAAAAATCACACAATGTGATTTTCTGGAGTTTTGTTTTAGATTCCGTCACTCAGTTGAAGAGTACCAATGATAAAAATTAAATACTTCTTGCAAAATACTTGTTCCTCCCCACTGTATCTTGTGGGGGCCGCATTAATTCAGACGGAATAAGAATAAATAAAGTTTATATATAAAGAGTCCAGTTTAGAGGTGGATAGTAGTAGGTGTCCCATGCAGACCCCAATGACCATCATTCTGCAGGCTTCGGTGCCTATTGTCAGTCTGGATATTGGTACATTCAACTTTTTCATTGGGATTTTAGCCTGCTCTGCAGCATCTGTGTGTGTGTCTGTGTGTATGGTGGCAGTTGTTGCTGCAGACTCTTGAAGATGAAAGACCTGCAGGGAGTTGTCTCCTAGCAACCATGGCTTCTGCAGTTCTGTTGCCCTTGGGTACTGCACATAGTTTGTTCAGCAGGTGGATATCTGCCAATGAGAATATATAGCTTATAGCTGCACCACTGTGGTGAAACTTCACCTATAAAGAGTTTTAGTTAAAACTCAGGTTTTAGCGGACTACTAACAACTGCAAAAAAACAGTAACATAATCCGAAGCTTGAATACTGAAGTGACAGCCAAGGCCTTTCTGCATCAAGTTTGGACGTTTTACCCAACACTGTCACGCTTTCAATTTTTTCACATTTTGTTACGCTAGAACTAAAAAAACTTATAAAAATATATTCTTGCCATTTTGTGACTGAGTAATGAAAAGTAGTGCATGACTCAATAAGGAAGGTTTTCAAAATTTTGTTCAGAAATAAAAATCTAAAAGTTTGGCATGGACTTGCCTAATTAACTCTGGACCCTTAAATAAAAAAGTGCAACCCCTTGCCTTCAGGAGTCCCCTAATTTGGAATCTGAATCCACTTGTGTCAAGGAATCAGAGTATAAACACAGAGGTATCAGTGGCCTCAGTGGTATGTTAGAGAACAAACAGCATCACGAAAACAAAGAAACACAGCAGAAACGTCAGGAAGAACGTTGTGGAAAGTTTTAAAGCAGGTCTAGGTTATAAAACAATTTCCCGAGCTTTAAACAACTCACAGAGTGAGAGCAGAGACAGAGACATTGGTTAGAGTTTAAGGGAAGATGGATGGAGCTAAATACAGGACAATCCTGGAAGAACCTGTTAGAGGCTGTAGAAGACTTGAGACTGGAGTAAAGGCTTACACGAACAGGCAAAACCATGATGGAATGGTTTAGATCATGTGTTAGTATGGCCCAGTCAAAGCAAGTGAAAGGAGGTCTTACAAAGAATTACCTGAGGGGGGTTAATATAAATGCATGTTTTCATTTTTTATCAGAAACAATTTTGAAAAACTTTAATAATTTTCTTTCCGGTTCAACAACAAGTAGCTACAACATCAACCATTATTGTATGTACTATAGGTTACCATCCATCCATCCATCCATCCATCCATCCATCCACCCATCCATCCATCCATCACACTTGAGTGTGCAGGGTTGTGGGTGGGCGGTTTCTTTCTCCAGTGGTTTTTGGCACCCTAATCTGCTCACCAGTCAATCACAAGGCAACAGACAGTGATGAAAAAATTAAAAGAAAAATATACTGATAAAAATGGTATATAAGAATAACAAAACACTTCTGGTGTTTGAATTATATTAATTTCCCTTATTAAATGGAAAAATTGGTCTTTGAATGTAATTTTGGGGTGCTGGCTGTGTGCTTATTCACCAAATCAAACCCATCTCCCCCCCAGTTAACAGCTGAGCTGGGCAGCCTCACCTAAGATGGGCAAAACAGACAGATCTGCTACACAGACTTAACTTATTTCATTTTTATTTTACACATGTTGTGCAGAATCTGTTGTTCGGTCATATCATAACATTAATATTCTAATTGTAATACCACTGCTACTAATAATACATTCCATTTAAAAGCGTCCAGTACTGTGTATGAATGCGTTTATGAGCTATGGTTGACTTTTTGCTGGTTTCACAGTTTGCTGCATCTTACTTGGACGATGTCATCACCATCCAGCTCTGGAAGGTCCCTGTCTTTCACCTGTGACATCGTCTCCACCTGATCCAAGTTGAGGACTGACAGTAAACCCAGTCAAGTGCACTGTGGCACAGTATTAAGTGGAGTACCTTGGCCACATTGTTGGTCAGGGGTTGGTCAGACCTCGAATGGTGAAGCAGGATGCTATCCACTCTTAAATTGTGCCTACCACAAAGAAGACAGCCCAGGCTTTTATGGGAGTGAAGGGATTATATGGGTGATAAATCCCCAAACTTTGCCAACAGAGCTGTGGTACTGACTGACCTCATGAGAACATCGCTGCCAAACAAAGTGGGATGGACAGAGAACTGTCAGAGAGCCTTTCTGGAACACTTTCTGGAAGTTTCTGGAATGAGAGACTTGGAAATCCATGGCTGAGAAGGAGTGTTTGGAAATGAAGTGGGCCGAAGACAGCCTTGACAACATTTTGTCCTAGAGACTGACAATAGTGCCTAGCAGTGACTAAAACAAATAAAGTACTCTAATACATGTTTCACAAATTGGTACGCAGCTTTATGATTTGATTTTGCAAAACTGATCAGGAAAGTCTTGCCTAGAGGCAAACTGTCTTTATGGGTTCATGAGGGCTGAGTACTATACTCAAGGAGAGAGCATGTTGAAAGATCACACTGTGTGATGAGCCCAGACTGACTGGAAATCACAGCTGAGGCAAAGCATCTGAATATAACAGTGGTATAAAAAATACGTTTTATATAGTGGTTCTTCGTTGTTCTGTGTCAAAGTATTGATACAGAGATTAATGTTAAGCCAGCACAAACAATAAAAATAATCAATAATTAAATTTTCATTTTGTCCTGTATATTTAGTAGTTTTTCCTTATCTTTAATACAGGTCATCAAAACAAAATCTTACTGTGGGGCACCTGCATCTCAGTGGGAGATGTAGTCAACTGGGAATTTAGTATGATTCCAGCTCTCTACAGCCACAAGTTGAACTGTTCTTAAGCAAGGTACTGAACCCCAGGTTGTCAAAGGATCTGCGTACCGGTGTATTGGTGGGTATGCACTAATGGGTGAATGTGACTTGAGGTGTTAAGTGTTTTGAGTGGTCAATTATGACTAGAAAAGCATTACAAGTTCAGTCTATTTAACCATTTAATGTTAAATACATAGGGGGAAAGTAAAAGTAAAAATTAATTAAATGGAAAATGTAAAACTGCAGTGTAACTGCCACCGAGGGTAGCTCCCCTTATCATACCTTCGGCTAGGTGACGGTATGTAGAAAGCATAGTCACCTAGGGTAATGTTGCTTCAGTGTGCAAGTTTGCCTTCACAATATCGGACTCCGTAATATTCTCTCGTCCCCTACCTGATCTGATCAGTGACGACAAATTTAGCTGCATGATGTCATTTAGCTGCTGACTGTCTAGGTGGTGTCCTGAAAACAATGTGGGCTAGATTGATAATTGGAGAATATTTAGGGGAAAACCTGATCTGATCCGGAAAGATGCCATCCATCCCATGGAACAGCTCTTCTTTCTAGGAATCTGGCCCAATTTATCAGTTCCCCATAACTCGGACAACCCATGGTTCAGACCAGGACGCAGGGTCATAGTTTAACACTCCTCTCTGCAGCTTTTGTACTGTTACCCACCCATAACCCTATTAAGACAGTGTCTTGTCCATGGCCAAAATTGAATGGTTAAAAAAATCTAAAAGGAAAAAACTTTAAAATTCTTATAAAATAAACACAATCAAAATTTGAAAGAACAAAAAACAATAAAATGTGGCTTATTGAACTAAGATTCTCTTTTCAAAGTTTAAATGATTTGATTTAAGATACAGATTGCGTCATTATTGTGGGGGTTTTAAACATTCATCCCTTTTTAAAGTTTATCTTAGATTCAATTGTTTGCCCCAAAACTTAGAAAACCTACCCACCTTTTGTCTACTTTTCTCTGGACCTTGTGTTTGACATATTGCTTTAAGTGTAAAAAAAATTAATTTTCCCCTCACACCCCCCTTGTCTACCATTTTTGTAATACCCCCAAATTTAAATTTTAAACTGAGTACCCCAAACACCTAAAAAAAATTTTAAACCCAAATAGTGATCATTATTAGACAATGTTGTAAAAAACCTTTTAAAGAATCTGTCCCCATTTTTTTTAATTTTAAATAACTATCCAAAAAAAATACAGGGGAGGGTGAAATTTTTTTTTTGCCCCCTTCACAATTGATTCTTTTTGTTCATTTCCCCCCACTACGTGGTGCCTTTTCCCGGTTTCTAGGATTTTTCCCTTTTTTCACCTCCCCGGGAAAATTGGCCCAAAAATTTGAAATATCCTGTCCGGATTCCCCGCCCTTTTAAAAAAATAGTCCCTTCATTTGTTACTTCAAGGCTGGACTATTGTAATTCTTTCTTTTCAGGATGTCCCCCAAAATGGATTAAAAGCTTCCCGCTGATTAGAAAAAGGGTTTCCCCCAAGAGTTTTTGATGAAAAAATTTAAAAAGAGATCATATTTCTCCTACTTTGCTTCCCCTTTATTGGGGGCCCCCGTTAAATCCCCGAATAGAATTTAAAATTCTCCCCCCTCACAAAAAAGCCCCTTTAAAGATCTAGCTCCATCATCCTCAGAGATCTATTGGTTTCCCTATGTTCTTAAAAGAGCACACGTTTTTCAGACTGCAGGTTTTTCTTTGGGGGTTCTAGAAATCTCTAGAAGTAAAAATGGGGGGGCAGATCCTTTGGTTTTCAGGGTCCTTTTCCCCGTGGAACCAGCTCCCAGTTTTTTGTCCGTGAGGCAGACACCCTTTCTACTTTTAAAGGCTAGGTTAAAACTTTCCTTTTTTTATAGAGCTTTTTAGTTAGAATTGGGTTTGGTTTTTCCTGGGGTATCTTCCTTATTTTAAACCTCCGTCCTTTTTTCCCTCCCTGTTTTTGGGTGGAGTAAGGGGGGAGTCAGGTTTTTGGCCCAAAAACCCGCTCAGTTTTTGGTTGAGGTGCAAAAAACCCCAAACCCCCCATTTTTTTCTAAACCCGTAATGAAACCCCTTTCCCCTTTTCCAAAGGTTTTAAACATCTGGGCGAGAAAAGGTATCCCCAAACCTTTTGGTTTTTTTTGGATAACAATGACCATCAGTGGGACCCTTTGTGGGGTGACTTGAGACGACATTGTTGTAAATAAGCGCCGTCTAACTAAATAATCTGAACTGAAACTATCCGTGTAGTTATGCTGCTACAGGCTTAGGTTGCTGGAGGACATAATGACCACTTTCACCCTCTTTGCTACATTCTCAACCTACTCTGCAATTTTGCATTATTTGCTGTTATTTCAGCTTTTAACTTTGTTCTCTCTCTTTTCTCTTCCTAGAAGCTACACCTGGCCTGACTCTGTGTCTACCTGTGACACCTTTCTGGAAAGGGGCATCCTCCAAGCTTCTGCTGGCAACAACTTAATGCTCACCCTCTACCGATGATCCACATGGCCCTGTCTTTCAGTGTTTACCCCTTGCTCTCTCCTAGACATAGCTACTGACTGAGCTTTTACTGTGACTAACTCTATGTGCTCTCTTCAGACTCTAAACTTGAAAACTGGCTCAGAGTTTATCAGTTCTTTCTTTCTAGATGAAACGACTAAAGGAGCTACATCCATTAACATTTACCTTTTCCTTCCCATAGAAAGTACTCCTGGATCAGTGCTTCTTTGTTCTCTTTGTGTCTCTACTCTGTTCTCTCTAACCCCCAGTCGGTCGTGGCAGATTCCCGCTCATACTGAGCCTGGTTCTGCTGGAGGTTTCTTCCTATTAAAAGGGAGTTTTTCCTCTCCACTGTCGCTACATGCATGCTCAGTATGAGGGATTGCTGCAAAGTCAACGCCAGTGACTGTCCACTGTCTCTACATGCTCATCCGGGAGGAGGGAATGCTGCAAGTCACTGACTGGATGCAATCTGCTGGGTTTCCTTAGATAGACAAACTTTTTATCCAATTTGAATAAATAACTAACTCTGACTGCACTGTTCAATGATTAGGATTAATTGGGATGTATGTACCTGACTTTTGTGAAGTGCCTTGAGACAACATGTGTTGTGAATTGGCGCTATGTAAATAAAACTGAATTGAATTGAATTAGACTATGTAGACCCCCTGAAGAGGAAGCTTATTATTCACAGGGGACTGGCTCCCTGGTTTAATTCAAAACTGCATAAATTAAAGCACAATGCTAGAAAATTGGAGAAAAAGAGGTGCTGTACACTCTTAGAGGGCTCCTAAATAATCTGGAAAAATTGTCTACTGTTGTATAAAAAGACACTTCGCTAAGCTAGAACAGCCTATTTCTCATCATTAATAGAAGAGAACAAGAATAATCCTAGGTTTCTCTTTAGTACAGTTGCTAAACTTACACAGAGTCAAAGCTCTGTTGAGTCATCCATTCCCTTAGCTCTCAGCCGTAATGACTTTATGGGATTATTCTTAAATAAAATTGATACTATTAAGAATAAATTCAGTGGCATACTCTCAAACATGATTATTTCATTCTCAGTAAGTGAGACAACATTGGAGGTAACTGTAGAACCTGATCTGTGTTTGGACTGTTTTGATCCTGTGGAGCTTCCTGAGTTATCAGAAATAGTAGCTTCATTAAACCTTCAATTTGTATGTTAGACCCAATCCCAACCAAATTATTTAAGGAGGTGTTCCCTCTGATTACCAGCCCCATTCTTGATTTACTGTTGATACTCAGCTTTACTTATCCATAAATTCTGATGAGCCCAACCAGTTAGATAGACTACAAGCACGTCTTGAAGACATAAAAACTTGGATGACTTTAAATTTTCTGCTTCTAAATTCAGACAAGACAGAAGTTGTCGTCTTTGGACCGGAGTCTTTAAAAAAGAAACTGCTTAGTCAATCACTTAACCTGGATGGCATTAAATTGACCTCCGATAATAAAGTAAAAAACCTTGGTGTTATTTTTGACCAGGACATGTCATTTAAATCCCATATTAAACAGGTTTCCAAGATTTCCTTCTTTCACCTCCGGAACATTGCCAAAATTAGAAATATCCTATCCAGAAGTCACGCTGAAAAACTAGTCCATGCATTTGTTACTTCAAGGCTGGACTATTGTAATTCTTTACTATCAGGATGTCCACAAAATGGAGTTAAAAGCCTTCAGCTGATTCAAAATGCTGCAGCAAGAGTTCTGATGAAAATTAAAAAGAGATCATATTTCTCCTACTTTAGCTTCCCTTCATTGGCTCCCTGTTAAATCCAGAATAGAATTTAAAATTCTCCTCCTCACATATAAAGCCCTTAATGATTTAGCTCCATCATACATCAGAGATCTGATTGTTCCATATGTTCTTAACAGAGCACTTCATTCTCAGACTGCAGATTTACTGGTGGTTCCTAGAGTCTCTAGAAGTAGAATGGGAGGCAGATCTTTTAGTTATCAGGCTCCTCTCCTGTGGAACCAGCTCCCAGTTTTAGTCCGTGAGGCAGACACCCTGTCTACTTTTAAGGCTAGGCTTAAAACTTTCCTTTTTGATAGAGCTTATAGTTAGAATGGCTTCGGTTATCCTGAGCTATCTTCCTTATTTTACCTCCGTCTTCTTCCCTCCCTGTTGGATGGAGTAAGGGGGAGTCAGGTTTAGCCTAAACCTGCTCAGTTATGGCTGAGGTGCAAACACACCCTCCATTTTTACCTGTATGACCCCCTCTCTTTTCCAATGGTTATGGTCAATCTGACAGAGAGAGGTATCCCAATCGTTGTGGTTTTTAGTATAACAATGGCCATCAGTGGGCTCTAGATGGACAAACTGTCTACTTTTAAGGCTAGGCTTAAAACTTTCCTTTTTGATAAAGCTTATAGTTAGAGTGGCTTAGGTTATCCTGAGCTATCTCTGTAGTTATGCTGCTATAGGCTTAGGCTGCTGGAGGACATAATGACCACTTTCACCCTCTTTGCCATATTCTCATACTACTCTCCGTTATTTGCTATTATTTTTGCTTTTAACTTTATGTTTATCTCTTTTTTTTCCTTCCTAGAGGCTACATCTGAGCTGTCTCTGTGTTTTGCTGTGACATCTTCCTGGAGGGTTGCTGCTGCCAACAGATCCACTTGGCCCTGCCTTCCAGTGTTTAACCCTGTCTCTCCTAGACATAGCTACTGGCTAAGCTTCTACTGTGAATAACTGTATGTGCTCTCTTTCATACTCTAGACTTGAAAACTGGCTCAGAGTTCATCTGCTTAGCTGTCTTTCTCTCCTAGATGAAGCCTCTAAAGAAGCTAGAGCTAATAATGATTCACTTTTCTTTCCCATAGAAAGTACTCCTGGATCAGTGCTTCTTTGTTCTCTTTGTGTCTCTGCTCTGTTCTCTCTAACCCCCAGTCGGTCGTGGCAGATGGCCGCTCACACTGAGCCTGGTTCTGCTGGAGGTTTCTTCCTGTTATAAGGGAGTTTTTCCTCTCCACTGTCGCTACATGCATGCTCAGTATGAGGGATTGCTGCAAAGTCAACGCCAGTGACTGTCCACTGTCTCTACATGCTCATTCAGGAGGAGTGAATGCTGCAAGTCACTGACTGGATGCAATCTGCTGGGTTTCCTTAGATAGAAAAGATGTTTTAACCCATTTGAAAAATAAAATGAAAATGACTGCACTGTCTGATACCTAGGATTAATTGGAATGTATGAACTTGACTTGAAATTGATTGAACTGACTTTGTAAAGTGCCTTGAAATGACGTGTTGTGAATTGGCGCTATATAAATAAAACTGAATTGAATATACTTTTTCCAGAAGATCCTCCAAAATTCCACAGGTTGCATTGCACGTAAGACTGGTGATGCACAGGGAAACATCAGGAAAACATCAGTGAATCAAGCCTAGGACTTACAGTTCAGCACTCTGACAAACATTCTTGCATTTGAATGTCCACCCACACAGCACACCTGCAGCAGTGATTTCCATAAGGCAGTATTCATTTAGCAGCCATCAATTATTAACTGCCAACTGTGAGCTTGTTTTCTGCTGAGGAAACAGCCGTTGTCTGATGTTGAGCCAGAGATCTGACCTACCTCTGACTCTCTGAGGTGCCCATGATGTTCAACATGATTACAAGCACATGACATGGTAATCCATAAGTAACCTGTCCGCACCCTCGGAGCATTTTGGTAAAATTTATAACATTTCTTCATGATGCAATATAAATCCAGAATTAATGATTCAAATGCTTCAGACGTTATGATAACATGAATTCGTTAAAAAAAAAAAAAAAAAAAAAAAAAACCTTCCACATCTGTATGTGCAAAAGAGCACAGACATGAGTATTTACCCAGTAGGCTCTCCTGACACCCATAGAGAGGTTTCAGGCTGCTGCTTTATTGCCTGAGCTCTATCATGGAAGGCATGGAGGCGCCTCCCTCCATCATAAGAACGAGGGATGCTGGGAGGAGGACCTGGACATTGTAACCAGCCCAGCTTCAGCCCTAAATGCACTGGAGACTCCCTTCAGCTGCTGCTAACATCATGCAAGAGAAGCAGGCAGAGCTCCATTCCTGCAATTCTTACCGACAGGTGCCACGGCAGCATCACCCAGCCATCCCGCTGGATAAAAGCCCAGAACCAACAGCAGCCACCCTGCTTGCAGCAGCAAAGCGGGCCCGAATTAACACATCCGATCATTTTCCTTATTTAATGACGAGAAGCGATGGCTTGTAGAAGCAATTCAGAAGATGCCGTCAGTGTGCTCGGAGATTGCCGCGAGCCGCGGTGCTGTGATGCCCAAGTCTTTGATCAGCGCGCGCGCAGTCACACTCACCTCTCTGCCATTTTCCCGCCGGCTCCTAAAATTCCTCAGCAAAAAACGCCCTCCATATTGCTGAAATTGCGGTAGCCGCAGTCACCGAATCCCTTCTCCCAGACTAGTGTCAGGGCAACGGCGGTAACTACGCAACATCCATCTGTTACTTTCAAAGTAAAAGCCTCTTTAATTAAACATCTCCATAGCCCCGATACCAGTTTGTTATAGTTAAACCTAACCCTAACAAATAAGGGGTAATATTGGAAATTTCAGAGTGTAATTCCTCTAGCTTTCCTGCTCGTTTGCGATTTTCTTTGTAGGATTGAGCCCTCAGCATGTTAAATAATGTTGTTAAATGTAATAATAATAGTTGTGCCTTACTTTCTTTTCTACCAGATACTCTGCAGGATCTGATAAAAGTATTCAAACCCTTCTGTGTTATTCTCTTCTGCCTCCAGGGTTAGGACAGATGGTTCTGTTTAGTCTTACAGAGATAATTGTTCAACCGTCTCCTATTCACTTGTATGAGAGAACATGTATGTCACACTGTGTAAGGTTCCATTTCCATTGTCAACATGTCTACGATGACAGGTTTCACCTCGTCTCTCTGGGTCTCATGAGAGTTACCTTGAAAACTGTTGTAGCTTATAAAGAGAACCTTTGCTTTGTCTAGTCAGAACGATTTGGCAGCACTACTGAGCGCATCTCCAATGCTGTAAAAAGTCCTTCTCTCTTGCAAGATTATAATAAAGCTGATTCTGAGTGACAATCATCAGTCTCTGTCTTGGTAAAAACAAATTTTTTCTACAACAATGGCGACGAGGATGGGTTTTCCTTGACGGGGGTTCTTCCGAGGAATCGGCGGGGGTGTCTGATCAACCGGGGGAAGAGCTTCCCTGATTTAAAAACCCCTTTTTTTAGTGTTGGGGTGGAGGACTGCTGCCCGGGTTTGTTCTTGGAGACTCGGGCACTGGAATCCAAAAAAAACCCATTTTTTTTTTTTTCCGGGGCAGGGGAGAAAACAATAAATTTAAAAATTTTTAAGAATTATAGCCCAATGTTTGTTTAATATTTTGTTTAATTAAAACCCAAAAGGGCCCTATAAATTTAAAATTTAAAAAAATATTAAAAAAAGCAAAAAATAGGGAAAAATTTAAAAAAAATTAAAAATAAAAAGGGTTTTTAAATTTTAACAAAAAGGGTTTAAAAAAACCCCAGTTTTCTACTGGGGAAAAAGGGGATCTGGGATTTTTCCCCCCTTTGGGAACAGGACGGGGTTTAAACGGCCCCTCGCTTGCGGGGTTGAGCCATTCTTTTCAGGGGTAAAACCGTACTTCACCGGGAAGTCCCCTCCCCTGTAGGGGTTGGGTGAGGTTTCCCCAAACCCATTTTAGTTAGGGAGAAGGCGTTGGGGGGCCCCAAAAGCTCAAAACTCTTGTGGGACATCTGCGGGTTTTTAAAAGGGAAAATTTTCCCCCCCAAAATTCCCAGAAGTAAAGGGTGTGGAAAAGGCTGTCATAGGGGACAGGGGTTCACCCAAGGGGGATTCCCCCCCTCCTCCTCCCCGGGGAAAGAAACGTGTGAAAAAATTTTGCCAAAAAAACGCCCCAAAGGGCATAAATATAGGGGTTAAAACTTTTTGAAATTTTCTAAAAATTTTAAAAAAGGACGGAGGAAGAGATAAAAGAGAAAATGGGGGGGAAAAAAAAAGGGACAATGGTGACAGGTATGTGAAAAAATAACTGAAAAATACCTTCTTTTTGTGAAAAATCTAAACCCTGTAAAAACCTTTTCTCTGCCTTTTAAAACACAAAAACCCCACACTTTAACAAAGGGGGTTTTGGGAGCGCTCCCTGGACTTAAAACACCGCCCTCCCCAGGGCTTCCTCCACCAGGGGCCCGCACTTACCCTGACCTAAAAGGGAAAAGGGCCCTGCCTGCCTGCTGAATGAAAGCGTGGATTTTTCCCCCAGAAAAAAAAACCAGAAGTCGGGAAAAAACCCCAAAAACCAACCTGAGAGGGCAAAAACCCCCATGCTTTTTGCCAGAGCCAGAAGAGCGTTACCCCGGACTCATCTTGAGAGCACATCTTATGCAAAACAGAGGAGAAATGGGCGGGAGCAAATTTTTTCCCTCCATCCTGAAGAATTAAAGTGGACAAGGAAAGGAAATGCCCAAACCAAAACCCAAACGGGAGGGGCCGGTTTTTGGACTGATAGGGGATTAAATGCTAAAAAACCCAAAGTCGACTCTGGAGCGGTCAAAAAAACTGAGGGGGGTTAACGTACAAACCCCCACACAAAATTTGCAAATATCTTTTCTTTTTTCTGCAATAAGAAAGCTTTTTAAATTTGCGGGTTGATGTGGTTTTGACGTTCCCAGACGAACCCAAGGGGGTTTTAAATGTTATTCCTGTGTTAAATAGATTTTTTTTTTTTCCAAAAAGGGTTAAAAATTAATTTTTTTTAGAAAAAACAAGTCTTTTTCATCATGGTAGTTTCCCTTTGGTAAAAATATTGTACTAAAAGCCCTTTAAAAGGGAAAGGGGAAATTTTTTAAAAACCCACCCCCAAAAACTCGGGGCGGAAAACCATGTTTTTTTCTTGAAAGCCTCGGACAGATCCCAGGGAAAGGAGCTTTTTAAATCCATCGCAGGTAAGCCTTTGATGGCTCTAAATCGGGTTGTTTCCTGTTGTCAAGTTTTCCCCGTTAATCAAGGGGTGGGGGACCTCTGGGGAATGGGGTTATTTTTAAACTGCAGAGGGTTCCGTAAAGTCTGAAACAGAAAACTTAAAGTGGGGTACAGCTTTGGCCACAAGCGTTAACTAGAGTTTTCAATGGAAGGTGAAAAATTTTATTTTTTTCACAGAAAGCTGCTGGGAAGAGGTTAAATTAGCTGGTTTTCCCACTCTTCTGATTTTTATGAACCCTGCTAAACTTACATTGAAACCCCCATATCTGGTCCTGACAAAACTAAAAAAAGTTTGGTTTTGCATTTTCTTTTTTGGGGGGAAAAAAGAAAGAAAATCTAATAAAATTCTGTGTTGCATTGGAATGTAAACACATTTGGGTTTTTTTTCTCAACCCCCCAACAGAAAAAATTTTTCGGGAGTAAGGGGTTTCATTTAAAACAATTTCCCTGGCAAAAACCTGTAAAATGAAATGGAAAAGTTTGTATTTTGGGTTTTCTAAAAGGAAAGAAAGAATCTAATTGGACAAGTGGTACCACAAAAACTCTAAACCCTTTTCTCAAAAGGACTCTGCTTGGGAAAGGGGCCTTCTTCCAAAAAACTGGGGAACTTTTTCCCCACCACAGTCCCAATTTTGAAGCATGCTTTTCCTTTAATCCAAAACAGATCTGTGTTGTTTTTAATCCGGGAAGCTCCTTAAAACTCTGGGTTAAAAAAAAAATTTGACGTGGGGGGTAATTTTGAGCTGTGAAATAAATGATTGAAACCCCTTAAAAATCTTTAAAAAGGGACCAAAAAATTTAAGGTAAATTTTTTCATTTTCTTTAATCCCCTGGGAGAAAAACTGGCATTTAGTGTTTAAAAACAGTGGTCCCCCAACCTGAGGGGTCCTGGAAAGCCTGAAAGGCCCCGGGGCCATAGATTGTGGGGGCGTGAAAGGCCCAAATTTTTAAAAAAAAAATAAAAGGGATTTTCATTTTAAAAGGGAAAAGAGAAAATTTTTAAATAAAAAAAAAAAAAAAAAAAATACTACATTATTAAATAAAAGATTTAAACCCAAAGATGGGTTCTGGTTTTAAAAACTATTGAACTAGATTAGGTTTCTAAATCTGGGGAAACACGACTGAGGGCGAAGGGTTGGGTTTTTGGGGCCAAGGGCTTTGGATTCAGGAAAAATTAAAAAATCAAAAGTGACTAAAGTTTTTTTAAAAACACAATAAAGGGAGAAATAATTAAGGGGTTTTTTTTCCTTTTTTTGGAAGGCCTTTTTTTTTTTTTTTATTTTTTTTTTTTTTTTTTTTTTTTTTCGGTTTTAAAACCCTTTTTTTTAAAGGGGAAAAAAATAAAGGCCCCTCTTTTAAAAGATAGAGTTGGTAAAAGTCCCCCCCAGGGTGAAAATTTTATTTATAAACTTGGATGGGGTTTTTAAAAAGTTCAAATAAAGGTTTTATTTTTTGGGACTTATAGGGTTTAAAAAAATAAATTAAAAACCTTCACTTTCCTAGGAGTACCCAAATTTTTTGTATTACAAAAGAATTATTTTTAAAAATTTCAATATTTCAAAAAATGGAAAAAATTTTTTTAGCTTTGAAAATTTTAAAAACCCGAGGGTTTGGCCCCCAATTTCAAAATTTCTAACCCATTTTGGAAAAGTCCTTTTCTTTTAATTAAATTGAAAATAAATCAGTTGGGGGTTAAACTTAATAAATTCCACTTTTCTGTTTTTAAGTTTTTAAAAACTGCATGTTTGTTTTTTTGTTTTAGGGTCCGGGGGGTTTAAACCCTAAATTTTCAAGCCCGGCCTAAAAAAAAATTTTCCCCGCATTTTAACCCTGAGCAGAGGAAATTCTGAAAATACAACTGTGATCAAAATTAAAACTTAAAAAAAAAGAGAAAATTTAACAAAACAAAAAACCCGCCATCCCCCTTTACCAAAGTTTAAAAATATGAAGAAATTAGCAAAGAAATTTTTAGCAGAAAAAATAAAAAGGAAACCCCCCCCCCCCCCCCCCCCCAAAACCCAAAGAAAAAAAAAAAAAAAACCCCCCCCCCAAAAACCCCCCCAAAACTTAAAAAAAAAAAAAAAAAAAAAAAAAAAATTTGAGAACTTTTGGATTTTTATTTTGGGAAACATTTATTTCCTTTTTTAAAAAGAATCCTGAAAGATTTTCAATAAAAACATTGGGGTATGCTAAGGGAAAAAAATTTAGAAAAAAAGTTGTTGAAAATTTTTCTTTAAAAATTACTGAAGTTAAAAAAGTCAAATGGAGTTGATTTGAAAATTCCAAATTAAAAATATTTATTAAAAATTTTATATTTTCAATCCCGAAACAGGGAAAAAAGAAACAATAAATTTTTGGCCCAACTTTTGTCTGTGTGTTTGTCCCTTTGTTTTATTTTGAATGAATGAGTGTTTGGTTTTTATGCTGCTATAATAATTTTATGTTTAGGGAAAAAATTTTTTAACCCAGACTGATTAAAAACCCTTCCAGTTTTCAGGGAAAACTTCTTTTAAATCCTAAAAGAAGCCCCCCGCGTGTTTTTGATGTAAATTTTCTTAAAAAGTTCTTTCAGTCCTTTAAAGGTCCACTAAGATGGGTTGGAAGGACAGAACCCTGGGGGCCGCCCCCCTACGAAAAGCCTATCAAGGTTTGGGGTTTCCCCCTGGCTCCGCCCACCTACCAGGTTGGGAAAACACCTTAATTTCCCTGGAACGCTCACCCCTCCCTTCCTGAGTTCAACACTGTTTGAAAGAAAAGTGGGAATAAAAAAGGGGGCTTTTTGTGATAAATGGTTAAAATGCATTTTTTAAAAAAAGATTTAGAAGGGTAAAAAAAAAGAAATTTTTTGATTTATGTGTTTATAATTAAAATTGGGTTTAAAGAAAAAAGTTTTTAAAATTCTTCAAATAATTAGTTTTGGGGTTTCAGAATTTATTGGGGATTTAATGGGTGAAAAAATTTTTTCCTGGTGCCCAATTTTAAAAATTAAAAATAGCTGAAAGTTAAAATAAGCCACAAATAAGGAATATTTTTTTTTAAACCAAAACCCGAGGGCTGATCCTATACTTAATTAATATTAGGTACCAAATTGGGAGGATTCATGCATTTTAAAACCCGCATTTTATTTTTAAATTTTTTTTTCAAACTTTTAAACCCAAGACAAAACCCAAAAGGGTGTGCTCATTTTTTAATTTGAAACTTAAAAAAGAACTTCATAACATTTAATTTTTTTATTGTTAAAACTGGGTGACCCGCAATTAGAAAAAACCAGGTTTTTTTTTTCCAAAATTTAACTGAGGGGAAAAACACGGGGGTGAACCTGGGGCCCAATTTAATTTAATTCCCAATTCATTTTAAAAAAAACATTGGGTTAAATAAAATTTTAAATTATTCGTAATGAATAAAACAATGATTAAAAGGCCCCAAAAAAATAAGTTTAACCCAAAAACTAAAATATTTTAAATACATCAATCCTATGGGGTTCTAACAGGTTAAAAAAAATGAATGACTTCAATGAAAATTTTAAAAGGGAAAAAGCCACTTTCCTACACAAACTGAAAACTAAAGCAATTTTTAAAATAAAAAGTCTAATAGGGGGAAAAAAGACCTCTTTTTTTTAATGTACCAAAAATGGGCCTTTTGAGGAGCAATCTATTGGCAAAAAGGAAAAAAGATTTCTTTTAAATTTTTTTTAAAAATTATATTTTTAAAGGGCGCCCTTTGGGTTGGTTAAAACTTTCAATCATTAAAGACAAAAGACAAATGCTAAAATTGACTAAATTGGGGTTTTAAAACCCTGCTACAAAGAGGGGGTTTCAGCCTTAATAAAATAAAAAAAAAAAAAAATGGGTTACAGAAATTTTTTTGGGACGGGTTGGGGGGCAGGATGGAAAATGGGGGAAAGGTTTGCTCATATCCCTTTAAATGAGGCTTAGTGAAAATTTTAAAAAGAAGGAAATTTCAATTTGTGTTTTTTGGGCTATAAAACTGGGGCCCAGGTTTCCCCAAGGCCCCCATCCTGAGAAACCCTGGTTCCCCCCCGAAAAGGAAGGGATTAATTTTCCCCTAAATGAGTTTAAAAAATTAATTTCCCTTTTCTGGATATTTTGATGAAAAATTTCCCGTAATTTTTTAAAATAGTTTTGCTTAAGGAAAAGGTTTTAAAAAAACAAAAAAAATTATTTTAACCTTCAGTAACTGAACCAACTGGGTTTGGAAATAAAGGAGGTTTAGGGCTGAAGCAAAACTAAAGTTTGAAAAGGGGGGGGGAAGTGTCAGTGGGTAAAATTTCAGAATCGAATGGACCGTCCCTTTCTTTTCAAAAGTCAATTTCCCCCCGTTCCCAAAATAAGGTGAGATCCCTTTTCCCTGTAATCCATGCAAAAATCCATTAAAATGTCCCCAGTTAAATCCCCCAAAAAAATTTCAATAAATATTTCCCTTTTTTGGGAAAACCATGCAATAAAATTTTTAAAAAAACACCCGTTGAAGCCGTAGAGTGAAACAAGCATGTTTTCATGTTCTAGAACTGAACAGACTGGAGGCCTTTTGTGGAGCCCATATTTCCTGCCCCTATATTTCTGTTTTTCTTTTTCAAAAAAAATAAACAAAAGGGGCCCCAAAAAATGAGTATGTGATTTTACATTCTTTCACATGTATTAAAAGAAAAATTTGTAATCTTTGATTATCAAGTTAAAGAGTATGATTGAAATTTTGGTTAAAAAACTGAAAAGTTTTTAAATAAAAAAACCCCTTAAAGGGTTGAATTCTTTAATTCCCGCTATTTTAGGAAAAAGAAAATAAAGTTTTAAAACCTTTTGTGAAGGGATGAATTAAAAAAGAATGAAGTAATGGTTTTAAGCTTTTAAATGGAAAATGAACGCTGTAACCCAAAAATTTGAGCAGCACCTGTAAGAATTAAAGGGCCCCCTGTTTTTTGAGGGAAATGTAATGTTGAGTGGACAGTAATAGAGCAGATGTTCAAAGGGAAATTGGGGGGAAATGAGAGCTGTAGCTTACGCACAAAGCTGATGACTGAGGCGGGGGGGCCCCAAATCAAAGAAGAGGCCAGGCCCGGGGCAGTCAGGAAAGGGGGTGATGGGGGGGGTGGCTTGTCCCGGAAAATGGACACGACTCGGGAAACCCAGAAAAAAAAGGGTCCCCCTTATGTCACGGGTGACCAAGGGGCAAGGGGCCTGGCCAAAACCCCTGGCCAAGACACAAAGAGTTTGGGTTTGGGGAAAAGCTCTTTTAAAATTGGGGAAGAAATTTTGAGGGAAAATAGGTTGGTTGTTTCCTCGCCCCGAAGGGCCATGAACAAGATCGGACGGAAAAAAAAAAATGCTTTAGATGGGGGAAGGGACCCGAGAAATAGCCCTGCTATCGACTGGTTAAAAAAAGAAAACAAACCCCTTAGCCCCGAAAGGGCTGTGCCTCAAAAATTTAAAAATTTGATTTCAAACTAAAGCCCCTTTTTTTCCCCGGGCAACAGAAGTAACTTTTATCGGTGGGAAAAGATTTATTGCGCTTTAGACATGTCGTTGGCTGAATGGGCCTTTTCTTACGCAACGGTTTTCCAAATCCAACAGATGACCCCACTCCTGAGGGACGTCGGCCCAAGCCAACGGGCTAGAGCACTATAGGCCTGCTCCAACAATCACAGGATGTAAAGATGTAAAGAAAGGAGATCACCCCATGATGGACATGATGGTTCACCTTTGGTAAATGTAAGGGTTTTATTATTGCAAGTATGACTTCTTTTGTCACCTTCGCAGGTATCCTCATATGCTGTGCCCTGACTGTGTACTCTAATTAATAGATTGATTACCTCTAGGTCATATCAGATGCCCCTCCTCACAGGTGAAGGGGAACCCTTGGATTGCTCTGATGAGTCTGAAAGTGACTCTCACGATGACGTTTTTTTTAAAGTTTTATTAATGTTCAAGTTCCATCTGTTCAGATATAATCTTTTTGATTCTAATGATGTAGATGTGTGTCGAACACACACACAGACAGTTGATGATTGGTGAATCATTATGTCATTTTATTATTATCTTTTTTATGTTTCTTACTTTAATTGATTGCTGAGTGTTCTAATTCATTATATTCTTTGTGTATTCAGTTTATCTGGTCATTCCTTAAAATGTTGGTGATTACATTAATTTCCCCGTACAGAGTTAGTTGATAGGGGTTTTATACACAATGTTTTCCATCTGACAGATCGTGTTTGCCCACACAGAGGTTGACAGTTATGGTAGTTTTGGAAGTTTTAATTTTTGATTTTTAGTAATCAGTTTTATTACTCATTTCTTCCTACCAATTCATACATTTGTATTTGCTTTTATTATTATTAAACATCTTTTTATTCATTTTTTATTACTAATTTTATTGTTAATTTTTATTATTAATCAATTCACTTTTATAATTACATTTTTTTATACTTTCCTTTATTGTCATTCAGTAAAATATCTTTTACTGTTTTCTTCAGTGTTCAATAACATATGAAACAAGTTTCATTATGATCAAAGAGGATGGATTGTTACGGAAAATTTTAGTGCCTTGTTTTCTTTTCTACTAGATACTCTGCAGGATCTGATAAAAGTATTCAAACCCTTCTGTGTTGTTCTCTACTGCCTCCAGGGTTAGGACAGATGGTTCTGTTTAGTCTTACCGAGATGGTTTTTCAACCTTCTCCTATTCACTTGTATGAGATAATGTCACACTGTATAAGGTTCCATTTCCATTGTCAACATGTCTAGGACAACAGGTTTCATCTCGTCTCTCTGGGTCTCATGAGAGTTACATTAAAAACTGTTGTAGCTTATAAGGAGAACCTTTGGTTTGTCTAGGCAGAGCGATTTGGCAGCACTACTGAGCGCATCTCCAGTGCTATAAAAAATCCTTCTCTACTGCAAGATTATAATAAAGCTGATTCTGAGTGACAATCATCGGTCTCTGTCTTGGTAAAAACGAATTTTTCTACAACACATTGTTCTCAACTGACCTGATTGGCTGACAATTGGACACACAAACATACACAGGGGATATTGTTATTAGCACACACCCACTGCAAAAGTAAAAATAAAAAAACTAATATGCATAATAAAACAAAAACAAAAACATTTTTTTCCCAAAGATGCAGAACAATGTTTTATATTTTTTTTAACAATCAAAAAAGAACAATCTTTGACTTAAAAAGAAATGAGATATCTGTCAAACTGAACATCTAAATCTTGTGATAATAACTAGCCTACAACAAAAAAAAAATCAAAACTCTGACCTCAAACTTCAATTAAAAGTACTTATATAAATTTCAAAATCTGAATCTTTCTCTAGAAACAAATCTAAAATGTCAGTAAAATATCTGACATTAACATCCTGACAGATGTTTTTGAAAAATCTGTTCCCTTATATAGTTCCTCCCCTCTTTTCCTTCATCTGTTTTCCTCTCAGTCCTAAGTGAGCTCACTCTTTTTTCCTCTGTCTTCCTCTTTTTCTGTCATATTGATAATCAGATGACACTAGTGTGAAACAATTCACAGAGGCAGAGTGTGGGTTTAACAGATTGAAATGATATGGTGGTTTGTCCAGGTTCCGATTTCAGCAGATCGGCGCACTGAGGAAGAGAGAGAAGTGAGTACGGATGGTTGGAGGTTGTGAGCTACTGGTTTGAACAGGTAAGATCTCTTACATGGAGGTTGAGGTGGATTCTCCCGGAGAAGGTGAGTAGTGTCACAGAGGCTGAGGTCGACAGGCAAGATTGCTTGTGAGTGTTGGCTTTGACGGGTTCTCTCTGATGTGAGGTGAAAGGGAGTTGGAGGGTGGACAGGAACAGTTTATGGGGACAAAAAAAACCCAAAAAACAGGTAAGACACAGTGAGGAAAACAAGAACCACATGGCTTAGACTGCTGGTCTGATTACCACTTATGAGAGTTAACAATCTGATGCCTCCTTCAGGGTTCCTGCTGCTTAAGAACTCTTACTTGATTGCTCTTGATGATCCACAGCTGTGTGGAAGCACCTGCCTTTTGTAGGAAAGGGTGAGAGAGAAAAAGCACACAACACAACACTAACCTGTGCTCAGCTCTGTAACCTGATACTTTCTCCTCCTTGCTCTCCTCCTTCCACTCGGTCCTCTCTCTCGAAATTAATTTCAATTTACACACCAAGAATAAACCAGATAATTTATCATCTAAATTTTTAAACATGTTAAATGTGATAATAATAATCATCTTTATTGGTCATTGCACATGTACATTACAACGAAATTTGTCCTCTGCATTTAACCCATCCCTTATTGGGGAGCAGTGGGCTGCCATTGTGCGGCGCCCGGGGAGCATTCTGGGGCTATGGGTCTTGCTCAGGGACCCAGAGTGGCAATCTGTGGGATATGAACTCGGCCCCTTGTGTCCCCTCCGGAACACAAACCTCCTACTCTAACCACTAGGCCACCACTCCCCAGTAACTTTAAACTTTAGTTAACATGTTTTGTTAACACACACACCACAGAGGTCACGTCTTAGATCTAGTTCTAACCCATGGTTAATCAGTTAATATCTCTTCCATCTCAGATGCTGGCCTCTCAGATCCTTAATGTTTCTGTTTTACTGTTGATGATTTTAAAATCAAGAAAATCCCTGAAAGAACTGTTTGGAAAATCTAATCTTAACTCTAAAGTGGCTGAAAACTTTATTGGTGTTTAAAATGATATTGCTGCAAAAATGTCACCTTCTTTATGTGACTCTCATTTGAAATAACTTTACCAGTAAAAAAAATTCTGCCACTCACTTTGTAGCTCTGATTAAACTTAAAGTAAGAAATACAAAACGTAGACTTCCCTGGAGAAATGACAGGACCAAAAAATCGTCAAAGATCAGAAGGAAAATCATGTAAGAATCATGTTATCATTTAAACTGCATTGTTCATGAAGGTTCAGTTTTCGGTCCCACTCTTCATAAGCTTGATCTTCTACCAAAAGGTTATGTGAACAGGACACATGGCATTCATTCACTAAGACAACATAGCCTCTGTGATCATCCAAGCACTCAAAGGAGGATTAAAAGTAGGATTAAATGCCCCTGGTACCGTCTTCCATGGTAAACCGGCTCTGGGTGATGGGTCAGACAAAGGGCAAGATTGAGCAGAGCGACGCCTTGGTAGTTTCGCCACAGATAGATCTTTTCAGGTTTTGGATTTTTCACCCCCTTTTTCACCGGAGGTTGACAGAGCCCAGTGGGCCTGAGCCCTATGAATTTGAGTCCTTGGCTCAAGGTATTGACGCAGCCGAACACATAACAGGTCCAGTTTCTGCACTGTAAATTGTAATTTTGCACTTCATTTCAAAATGTCATTCTGAGTCAGTTGGGCAAGTATTTTATTAACCTATTGGGATAACACATATTTTTTAATTGACCGCCTCTCAATTACACAGAAAAGAAAAAAAATGAAACCTCACACTGAGTCAATTCTCAAACGTTGTTTAACCTAACTATCTCTGTAATTATGGGTGTGTTTAATTTAAAATATGGCTGCATCATGTTTATTTCAACATAACTCTTGCCACTGCTAATGTATTGTGTAATGCATATATTTCCTATTGAAAAGGTGCCATGTTGGCGCTGTTTTTAATGCTGTTTGTGAAAAAAAACACACACACAGGGCCTGGTACTAGTACATGTGGTGTATACATTTTGTGAAACTAAAGGACTAGACAGGGGGCGATTTCGCTGCACTGTGCTTGCCGCTTGAACTCTTGAACTTTGACCGTGGCGTCAAAGTTCAAGAGTTCATTTGCTTCGCTCCATTTGTGCTTTGCTCAACACAGCGAGAAACTGCCCTGGGTTACAGAGCGTAGTGGCCATGTTGTCATCATGCCCATGTGGTAGGGCAGGGCATAATGAAAATATGTTTTGTGAGCAAACTCATTACAGTGAACTACTTACAAGTTTGTTTGTGTATTTGTACTAATACATGCTATGTGCTAATGCATTTCGTTAAGTAGTCATTGTAACCATTTGACCAGAGCCCTTGGTACGGACCTTCTCGAACAAATGCTGCTGTATTTTCTCTTTACAGCACCATAGTCCCACCTGTCTCCGTTGTTGATGGGTGAGGGTATGTTAATCCATGTTTGTCAGTAGGACATATTTTCAATCTGTAACTTCGTGTAGTGGGGTTGCACATGTTTAAGTAGACTTTTATTCAGTTGTATTGTTCAAATTGCTTGAATTGCACCGTGTATATTTGGCTTCTTTGCAAGTGGGTGCAATATAGAAATTCACTTGCAATGTGTGAGTCTGCACTGATGTGCCTTATATTGAGAGAGCTTTGTATTGCATATACCTAAAGCTAAAAAGATGTAAATATATTATAGCATTCTATTGTTATCACATGTTAATACAACAGACAATTTATTAGGCATTATGCCCACATTACGAAGAAATACTAATATTGTCTTTCTTTTTATTTTAGCTTCTTGTGACTGGCCTTTCTGGAATAGAGAAGCTGGAGAGGTATGTTTTTATTATCATTCTCACACGTTTTTGGTCGGATGTAAATGGATGTTGAGGTTTAGACCTCTCTTATAGCTATTGTAACAGCGACTACCATTATTTTATATATTTTTTGCTTATAATCAGTTTTTTTCATTTTAAATAGTAGATATAATCAGTCAAATAGTCAGATTGATTTAGATTTTTTCCATTATTCAAGTGTCAGTCACAGTGCCAACTATTGTTTGGGAGTGGCAATAAAGCAGTATTATCAATGACATTGGCATACCACAGGCCATCAAATAAGTTTTAATCAATTAATTAATAAAATATTTGACAACCAATTTAGTAAACAATTATTTGTTAACTGTAATATGCAGACTAAAGTATGCCAGATTTACCCAAAAGTCATGGTGTTCTATTTACCCATCTTTTGACATCAATTGATTAGTTGGTTAATCAAAAGAATAGTCGACATATTAACCCTGTTCTTGGACCTCCTGAGGTGCTACAAAGTCAGCAGATAAGACTTCGTTGAACTCAAGGTAACTGAACCAGATGAACTCAACCAAGCTCTCACCAAAGGCCTTTCTGATACACGCATAGGGTAATTTTTTAAATTTGATAATGAGTACCAGTATTAGTATTATTATGAGTAATAAAAACATGTACAATTGGCCAGAATGAATTCAAGTGTGTTTGTGAGTGCGATTGTGGGACAACGGATGAAAATTATCCCATGGCTACAATGTGGAGTAGTGTGTTTACCAGCGTGAGTCACATGTTTGTTCATCAACTTGCGCTGTCCCAAACAAATAATATTGTCAATGTTGTAATGTATTCATAAACACACAATTTAGTCATATTTCAGTAAACACACACAGTAGGAAGAGCAGTTGTCTTGCAATCAGAAGGTTGTAGGTTCGATTCCAGCTTCCTCTTGCCATGTGTCGATGTGCCCCTGGGCAAGGCACTTAAGCTCATGTTGCTTACTGATCTGCGTATCGGTGTATGAATGTGTGAGTGTTAGTGAGTGCAACTGAGTGAATGTGGCTCTTGTGTAAAGCGCATTGAGTGGTCTGTATGACTGGAAAGGCGTTATATAAGTTCAGTCAATTTACCACTTAAAGCAGTATATTGCTCACCTTGGAAAACATCTGAAGAACAGAGAAACCATTAGTTGTTCTTTGGACCAGTGTCTTTTCAACTCGCGTGTTTGCTCCAGCTTTACTTCACATAAATGTCGCGTCCATTCAAATTCAAGTTTAAAAGACTGTAAGCCAGAGCTTGTTGTTCAGCAATCAGAAGTTAAGGAAAGTGCTGTTGAACCACAATTGGATCCTATGGAAAACAATATGAGCAGTGTCAGGATAATTCTGACAATGAAACGACAGGACCTAAGCCACTGTAAAGAGAAAAAGTGAGCAAAGACTTGCATCTTTACTTTTGTGTATGTAGGTAGTCTTGCAAGTTTCCCAGTCTGTCACTCAAGAGACAATTAATGAACTGCTGGAAATAGGAACTTTCAATGATGATTTAAACAGCCATACAGTGAGAAAGATACTTACAGGAAACAACTGTAACATTGACGAAGAGACCGTTTGTCTTTTCCTAAATTTTATGCCTGAAACCTCTTTGTTCCATTTCAGAAACTGGGTGTTTAGGAAGACTGTCCTATTTTTTCATTTAAAATTTCTGTGACAGCAGAATAATATCTTGGATTTGCTTTCTAAAAAAAAAACATTTGTTTATGTACCAATTCTACAAACTCTGCAAGCATTGTTAAATAGAACAGATTATTGAAAGAGTAGTAGAACCTAGTACTGACCCCAAACCTAGGCATTATGCCAGTGTATTTGATGGTTGTTCTTTTAAGGGAAGCCCACTACTTTCTGCAGAGGAGCAATGCATTTCCTTAGCACTATACATTGATGATTTTGAGGTCTGTAATCTGCTCGGAACCTGTAGGATATGTGCAATATCCTGGGTTATTGCAAATGTACCTGTTAAATTCGGGTCATCATTGTCAAACATTTACCTTGCTCTTTTGTATCAAAGTCAGTCAGTAAGTCATTTTCTACCACTTATTCCATAGTGGGTTGCGGGGGAGCTGGTGCCTATCTCCAGCAGTCTATGGGCGAGCGGCAGGGTACACCCTAGACAGGTCACCAGTCCATTGCAGGGCAACACACAAACATCCATGCACACACTCATTCATACACCTAAAGGCAATTTAGAATGACCAATTAACCTAACAGGCATGTTTTTGGACTGTGGGAGGAAGCCGGAGTACTCGGTGAGAACCCACGCATGCACAGGGAGAACATGCAAACTCCATGCAGAAACACCCCCAGCCGGGAATCGAACCAGGACCTTCTTGCTGTAAGGCAACAGTGCTACCAACTGCGCCTCCATGCAGCCCTTGTATCAAAGTGTAGATAAAATATTTGGTTACAAAGGCATATTAGAACCACTATTGAGAGATCACCAAATACTTGAAACACAAGGTGTTTATGTGTCCACATTGGGAGCTAGTATTAAGGTTACAGTGGTGTTTGTGTCTTCTGACAATTTAGGAGCACATTCTTTGGCAGGTTTTCATGAGTCATTTAATGTTGATAAATTCTGTCGTTCTTGCACAGCCAGTCGTACTGATATACAGCATTATTCTGTACAAAGTGTTATATTTCCACCAAGAACAAAACAGTCACATGACGAGTGTTGCTAAGCTTGTGTAAAATAAGAACTTGAAAAGTGCTGATGGAGTAAAAATTCAATGTGTTCTTAAAAAACTGACGTACTTTCATTGCATTACTGGATTTCCCCCAGACCTTTTGCACGACCTTTTAGAAGGTATTGTGCCTTTTGAGCTTTGTTTGTGTTTGCAAAAACTCATTAAAAAGAAGTACTTCACCTTACAATTTTTGAGTAGTGTCATACAGCGATTTCCCTACAAATGTTCTGAGGGAATAAACCGTCCATAAAAGCTGTCTGAAAAAATCTTGGTTAGTGAAACTACTGGAGGGAATGGACATGAGAATTGGACATTACTGAGACTGTTACTTATATTCATTGCTGACTTTGTACCTGAGAACGATGATGCACGGTGTTCAGTTTATGAACTTAAAGACATTGTTGAACTGTTGGCATGCTCTAGCTTCACAGAGGAAAGCTTGTGTTACCTGGATGCTAAAATAAGGGGACATAGGAACCTCCTACAGACAGTGTTTCCAGGAGTGAACCTCAAACCTAAACCCCACTTCTTGGAACATTATCCTGGGCTAATTCGCTGCTTTGGGCCATTGGTAGACTTTTGGACAATAAGGTTTGAAGCTAAACAAGGTACTTAAAGAAAGTGGTCTGTGACGTAAATAACTTCAAGAATATTCTTCTGACTCTATCAGTGAGACACCAACTTATGTTGGCATACTACCTTGATTCCCCCATTTTCTTTAAACCAACAGTGGAACTTAAAGGAGCATCAGATGTTTGTGTGGACATGCTTTCTTCTTCTGTAAAGTGACTCAAAAGAAATTTCAAGCTGTGAGAAGAATTTCATTGTCATCAACTGCATACATACATGGAACAAAGTACACCAATGACATGCTTGTCTCATTTGGAGACACACATTGACTTCCTGATTTTTGTAAAATTGTACATGTGTTGCTGGTGTGCAACAAGGCTTTTTTTGTTCTTGAACCTTTCACAGCCCTATTCTTGGACCACCTGAGGTGCTATGAAGTCAGCAGACAAAACCCTATAGAACTCAAAGTAGCTGAACCAGACGAGCTCAACCACTACTCTCCACTGGCAGTGTAGACTGTGTGGGGAAGACTTCTATTCTCACCAAAGGCCTTTCTGATACACACATAAGGTATTTTAAAACAAGTTTATGTACAAGATAATGGGCACTACTATTGTCACAGCTATATCCAAGTCAGAAAGCTACCACACAGACTCTACCCTAGACACAGCAAGCCTCTCATCATCCTGTGAAAAGTCTCCAAGTACTAGTCTAACTCGCCAGTTGCCCCTTCCGTTTACTATCCCTACCTTTGCCTATGATGTGGAATTAAGATTAAGAGCAGTCAATGAGTCCCTTTAACAATGGCAATGTATATGAACCACCAAAGGAAATAAAAAGTGATATGCTAGATAAGTTAGCTCAAGTCATTTTTGCCTCCACCCCATATCCAACTCGGGAGGAGATTGAGGCTGTGGCTCAGCACTTGTAATAAAGCATCCTTGTCTGAAAGATCCAGGATCCGTGTTTGGATAGTACAGCTGGAAATTTAGTTTAAGGTTCAAAGTTCAGAACTTCAGAGAGAAACTTTGTCAAGCTGGGTGCCCTGAGCTTTCAGTAAATAAGCTAGTACATGAAAGCCAAAAAGAATCAAACGAGCCAAGAAATGTAGGTGAATTTCTTGCCATGTCAGGTGTGGTGTAACGGAGTACCCCGGAATGCAGATGAGCAGGCAGCATGATGATAAGTGAAATGGTTTAATAAATGAAACTTACTTAGGAAGGTGGTGGCAAATACAGGAATAGAAAGGCTTGGCATGATCAGCATGAACTGGCTGAACACAGGGTGACATGATCCGAATGTTTCCGTGAGGAGTAAACATAACAGCAGAGTATATATAGGGCATGAGACATGAGAAGCAGGAAGACTGATTGACATGGTGCAGGTGAACCGAATAGAGTTAATTGACAGGAGAGAACAAAACGTGCCTGGAGCAAAACAGGAATTCAAGCATACAAACTAATAGAAACATAACTAGAAAAACATGAAACTAAAGCATAACCAAATCCAAAAACCTAACTTGACAAAACATGAACTAGAAGACAAAAACTAAAGCATGACCAGGAAAATAATAAATAGAACAATGATTCAAAACCTTAACTGTGAGAAACATATGAGGAAAAACATACAGCCAAAAACCAAACAACCCCAAATCATAACATGCCAGGATTTCCAGAAGATAAAAGTGAGAATGATCTTGAAGTGGAAAGAGCCACCGTGGTGAATGAAATGAAGAAAATAAAAATAGACTGGAAGCTAGTTGACAAAATGATGGACAATACTTACTCTTTGCGGAGGAAGAAGATTGGAAAAGATGCGCCACTGGTCACACAAGTTCAAGAAAGGTGGCCTGCCTTGTTCTTCGTACCTCAGGTGTGTTGAATGGATTGTAGAGTATTGTTGAAATAATTGTTTAAAATTGCCCTGTGATGAGTTTTCTTTTTTGTGCCTTAACCCCCATCCTTTTATGCAGATTGAATCAGAATTTGCTCACCTCACATCCGTAAACCTGAAGGAAGCCTTCTTCTCTGGGCTTGACCAGTACCTGAACAGGTTCCTTGAGCTTTTCAAAGCCAAGAGTGAAAAGCCAGAACGTACCAAGCTTACAAGAACTCTTGATGCAAGTACACCCTGAGATTTTTCTGAAAGGGGGAAATTATAATTTTATTAACTTGAGAAATGTTTGTACTTTTTGTTTTGTGTTTTAGAACTCGACTCACACAAAAAGAACTATTCTTCTGTTAGGCCTTCCTCATTACCTCAGAGATGATGCCTTGGCCAAGACTGTGGAGGTAGGTAAATCACCGCTGTCTGGCATTTTCATATTATACACACATACAGTCGTGGAAAAGTGATTAAACCCCCCTTTTCTTCAGGTTCTTGTTCATTTTATTGCCTGGAACCACTAAAGGTATGTTATGGATGCATGATTCTGTGGCCTTTACTAATCATCTCTTTGCTGCCCTAGTGAAGATGTCTGCCCTTGTTGCTTATCTGCTGCACCGCTCACTGCTACAAGCTTACACACCATAACCTCTGATCACATAAAATACAACACATAGTCAACGATAAACTGATACAAGAGGATGACGCCCTTTAGGAGGGTTAAGAACAGGCATGGATAAAAGCAGGACTCACGCTCCATTCTTTGCTCCTCTCGGTTCATCCCTAAGATGGGCTGAGGGGGGCCCAGTACAACAGTGGGGGCTCGTCCGACTGTCCAGGTTCCAAACGAGACCAACCCTCCAAGGCAGACCCAGATGGCGGCGACGGGGGGACCGAGCTTTCAGTACAGAAATACCTGGTAGACAGGCGCTTTTGCTGCAAGGCTCGGCTCTCATGTGTCTTTTTCTGGACTTGCACTGATCCAAATTAAAGTACGGAGTGACATTCACCTAGTCTATACTGTTGTGGAAAATGGTGAAAAAGATGAAGAGGTAAAAAGACGATAGAGAACTCATGCATGAGATGAGAAAACTAATCAGTGATTTAACGAAGAAAGGTTTGAATAAGATAGCGGATCCGGCCTGAGGAGCGGGGATCGGTTAACCTCAGGGTGATTGATTGGTTGAATTAATTGGTGAATTGATCTATATAGATTTAATGTGTGGATTGCTTGATTAATTGATTGATGACTCAATAGTCTTGACACTCCGGGAAACTTGCGTACGAAGTTATACAACATAAGTCCCCACCTGTTTTTACAGGCATGCCTCACGTAAACAGTAGTTTTGATGTTGATTGAGAGTAATCAGGAAATTTCTCACAGTGGTTGAATAAGATACAGCATTGGCTTTGGAGGATCGGAGATCGGTTGAAACTCCGGCGTAGCTAAAGATAGTCTCCACCTGTTTTTACAGGCTCGCCTCGGTAAACAGTAGTAGTGAATGATGATTAATGTTTTTACATAACTTGTACTGTGTGAAAGAGATCAGTGGACTGAGGAAGTGTGTAGTCTGTAAACTTAGCGGTGATAACAAGGACTGCACGCTGAATCCATCCTCCGGTGGTGTGAATGTGTTCTATTGTCTTGGAAGCCGATAAGGGCGCTTTTAATTGGACCGGGAGCTCGGAATATAGCGTGTCATATGTCCTGGTTGGCCAGAACTGAGTGTTGTGAATAAAAAGCAAGTCATGGGGGCGGCCCCATGAGAAGCTGAGTGAGTATGAATGAGAGTAATAGCCTTTATCCACCAGCGTCCTTAAAGGGGCACTGCTGGAAAACGGCAAACAGCAAATCATAAATCCAGCTAAAACCACAAAACAACAATTGGACTCTTAACAGCTGGTGCAAATACATGCAGGTTGTGGGAATGTTTTGGAAATTCATGGAGATTTTATAGGTAAATCATTTTTCTCCCACTCTGTCAGATTAGATTGAAAGTTAAAGAACAGAGAGAACAGCAAGAGCAGCCTTAAACTAACATAGCCATAATGCTGAGGCCAGTTGAAAGGCACATGGCAGAAATTTCAGCTTAACTGAAAACTTAAAGCAAAAAGGGGACAGACCGCCACCCATCCCAGTTCAGAACACCAAGATAGCTCCAAATTACTCATGAGGAGGAACCTTAAACTCAGGCCAGTGGCTAAAACCAATCAAAACTCCCACAGGGTGAAACAGGTGCTTTAAAATCATTCGATGGTGTTACTCTACCAGCGACACTATAACATGCAGAAGATTCATTTTACAGGGAAATAATTCCATATTTGACCCAGGTTGTGTGCGTTTTTTATTTTTCCTCTTTTGAGAGAAGTTCAATCTCTCCTCAGCTTGTGAAATGACTGCAGCATTGGACCCTTTACACAGACATGCAGCTGCCTGAAAATAAAGATAACACTGCCCGCAAAACAGCAGAAGCCTGTCTCTGCTGAGAGCTCTGATAAAGATTGTAATCTACCTGCATGTGTCAAACTCAAGGCCATGGGGCCAAAAACCCCGGCCCACCCGAAGTTTATGTGTTTCTCTAGAAGTAGAACCTTGAATATGAAAAACTTTCTCCCCTCTCAACAGGGGCAAGTAGGAAACAGCAGACGTTTTACTGTGCTGGTTTAAAGCAATAGGTCCCATTTCTCAAAAGTCATAAATTTAAGGATAATTTGAAAATGTCACAACAATTTTTTTGCAACCGTGTCAAATTGCAAACAGTTTAATCAAAAGGTTTCATTAAAAGCAGGACTGGGGAGCGTTCCAGTCCACAGTGCTCCCTGGAAGCAAATAATGATTGATTTTATTAACATTGGAGCAGAACACAAAACTGAAGGAAAACGTGGAAACAAAAGGATTATGAGTAAATTATGTGTATTATAAGAAATATAAAACGAAAAATAATATTCAAAATTTGCAAATTTAAAAAATTGCGCTAACAGAGAAGTAAGTAAAAATGTATTTCTATAGCACATTTCAGCAGCAGGGCAATTCAAAGTGTTTTACATTATAAAAACATAAAATCAAAAAACCATCAAGCGGATATTCATGACAGCCATGGGGAAAGGGTGTCTGGTGTGAATGGGAAATGATTTCATTATAGAGCGTCTTTGAGGGACCTTAAAAGCGCTAATAACGCTCTGATGTTCTGATGATCATTGCCAAACTTCTGTCTCAAAAGGATTTCCAGAATTTTTCCAAAATCATATAAAGATAGCAACCTTCGACCGTATTGAAATAATGATTAAAAAA